>JAMXDD010000001.1:24110326-24372474 GCA_024733475.1 Syzygium grande
CAAGAACCAAATGAAAAATGACAAATGTGACTTGTGTAATCAAAAGGTTATGTAGGTATTAGTTGATTGTCTAGCTTGTAATAGTTCATTATTTTAGTATTTATATTTGCTATACGGGCTATGTAATTATTTGATTGCACAAGTCATCTCTCTTGCCATTGATATAGATATTGTAGGGAAAATGTCATGGATAAATGGACTAACCTTTTTGATGCACGATAAGAGAATTACACTAGATTATCTGCTAAATTACTAGCAAGTAATGGACGAATCTATAACTTCACAATGGTCCAAATATAATCACAAACAATATATTCTTGTTCCACAACATTAATGCTGATCGTCTTCTCGAAGTAATGATGGAGTCCTTTTCTGTGTTATTCTGATAAAGAAGATAACATTTATTTCACTATACGTTCTTTCTATATATGTGATTTTTTTTTCATTAGGAAGTTATTTAAACTCCCTTCAAAGACAATCGCTCACATCTCTTCAAAGGGTGACTCACAAAAACACCCATCATAGGCGAACCATCGAAATATAACATCTCCCACTCAAATATGATGGGCTTGATAATGCTCTATCAAGAATATAAGGCATTCAACTTTCATCTACTTTAGAATCAATTTATACTGGCAAAAAGGCTGTACGACCAGTGAGTACACTTGCATTTGGGAGCTCATAATTATATACCTATTAGGGATAACATAACGGCTACAATCCAAAAATAAATAGGGTTACTACCACGAAAAACCCTAAACTGGTACACTTATGACAAATTTACCTTTAACTAATTTTTTTATGATAAAAAACTCCAAACTGATACACCTATGATAAATTTACCCAAATTAGTACACTTGTGACAAATTTACCCTTCGTTAAATTGGATTAATACCATGAAAAATCATAAATTGGTAAATATATGACTAACATAGGGATAAAACTCTACACTGATACACCTGTCAACTGTAACGTGTCATCCAACTCAACAATTTAATAGTAAAATTTAATAGAAACTAACGGAGGGTAAATTTGTAGTAAGTGTACTAGTTTGGGATTTTTTTTTTTTTTTGGTATAAGTAAGTGTTTGTATAACTTTCCATAGTATAACTTTCCATATCACCAAGTACAAACTAAGCTCGGACCTATTCCTAACCATATTAGGACATAGAGATGTCCGAGATAAGGTCAAGAAAGGACCAGCAAGAGCTAGATACAAACGGGCCAAATAGCCAGCCAAATAGAAGAAACTAAACCGAAAAAGGAAGAGCCCAAACCAATCCGCAGCTTGGAGGGCATTCCATGTCTTCGGCAAAGAAAGACGCCGGACGGTGAAGAACGGAGGCCTATACCATCGAAATAGCCCAAGCAAAGACAACCAGCAAAAAAGAGACTAGCCAGGTCCAAAAGGACTATACAAGGGAACACACAACCCAGGAAGGAGGAAAAGAAAAAAGCGGATATACAAGAGAGGCGAATACAACCCAACTAAGAAAATATGGAAGGTGAAAGGCCCCAGCTCCTCTATAGTCTTCTGCTCAAAGGCGTGTCTCGAATTCTTCCAAGAGCTGCAACTTTGTCCTTTACCACTTTGGTAATGTGTTCCCACATGCCCGGAATAAAGATACTCTTGTTTCGAAGATAGAGTTGTTTCTTTCCGTCCAAATTATGTGGCAAAGGGCACCAAAAGAGAACCTGCCGGCCGTGTGTGCAAAAAGATGGGCCTCCACAAACCTTCATTGCCCATATAATATGCTCACGCCACGGCCGATTACGCCATGGAAGGCAGCAATTTGTTGCCCAAAAGAACGCCAATCTTCTTGTAGAGGAGCACTCGAAGAAGAGGTGATCTATTGAGTCCGGGTTAGCTCCGCAAAACGCGCACATAGCAGAGTCAATCCTGTTATTATGGATAAGAGCAGCCTGTGTAGGCAACCGATTGAGGGAGATTATCCAAAGAAGAAAAGCGTGTCGTGGGGCAATGTGATGATCCCATATGAAGGAATGCCATTGAACCGGGAGTCCTTTTCTTCTTATATGATTCCACGCCAAGGCCACTGAGAAGGTGGAGGAGGTTTGGGGCGCCCAAATGAGCTCATCTTGAACGTCATCCTCAAAATTAGGGGTAGGTTCTGTCCAGCTTGATAAAGAAAACAAGGTAGGTGAGTGTTGCCATACGGAATCATAAAAAGTACGAACAGACGTGTCCCGTGGAATACGAGACTGGTAGATATCCGTATTACTGAACAAAAGATAGAGGGGGCCTTTGTCATGCCATCAATGAACCAAAAAGAAACTGAACGACCGCTTACCAATTTTCCACCGAAACATAGATCGAAAGCAAGATCTCGCAAGTCGAGGACTTTTTTCCACGCCTAGGAGCAAATGGTGGGCTTGGATACAACCCGAAGTTGGAGTTTTTGAGGAAGTTCGAATGGATCCACTTACACCACATGGACTCCTTATCGGTGAAAAGAAGCCATATGTGCTTGAGTAACAAAGCTCTATTATAATCATGAGTCTACGGATCCCAAGACCTCCTTCTTCTTTGGGTAAGCAAACCAATTCCCATGCAACTTTAGCGCCACCCATACCAAGATCCGGCCCTTCCATAGGAATTGTCGCAAAATAACCTCAATACCATAAAGCACCGATTTAGGTAGAGAGAAGATGGTGGCCCAAAGGACTTGAATAGAATGTAGAACCGAACGGATAAGTTGCAACCGCCCGCAAAAGACAGGAAACCGTGAGTCCAAGATCGAACTCGCGATGTAATGGAGTCTATCAAGTATTTACAGTCCTCTTTGCGAAATCTCAAGATATAACAGCACGCCTAGATAACGAAAAGGCAAAGAGCCTTGTTGAAACCCAAGGCAAAGAAGAATGCCCCTATGTAGCTCCGAGTTCCCTCCCAAGAGGTAAACATTACTTTTTCTCGCATTCGGTCTTAGACCCGACCAATTCGAGAACAAGTCAATTGCTTCCTTGATAAGTTGGATGGATCTCAAGTGTGCTTGCGCAAAGATGAGGACGCCATCGGCGAAGAAAAGATGGGAGAGACTCATTTTCTTACACCGCCGTAACCATCGGAAGTCCGAGTTATCGCTTTCTATCTCAACGCACCGGAGAAGACTTCCATAGCTAAGACAAATAGGTATGGCGAGAGTGGATCTCCCCCGCCAGATACCCCCCAGCACTCGGCAAAGAAGCCATGTAGATCCCCATTTATTGCAATCGAGAATTTGGCGGTAGAGACACACGCCAATACTAATGAGTAAAGCTTTAAAATTTAAAGGCTGAAAGCATGTTCTCAGATGAAGCTCCAATCGATCGTGATCGTAAGCTTTTTGAAATCTACCTTGATAGCGCACTTCGGAGAGTAAGCCTCATGGTGGAAGTCCGCAAACAACTCCTGGGCGATCGAATGTTGTCACTTATCCCACGACCTCGACAAATGCCGCTTGAGTTGGCCCAATTATCAAAGGTAAGATGTGCGTAATTCGCCTTGCAAGGATTTTGGAGATGCATTTATACAAGGTATTGCAGCACGCGATTGGCCGAAAAGTCGCTCATGCTCGACGATTGGGGTTCTTCGGTACCAATGTAAGTATGGTATTGTTGATCTCTTTGAGTAGGCGGCCAGTTTCAAAGAAATTCTTGATCGCCTTCAAAAACACAAAGGGCCGATAATCCCCAAGTGAGTTTAAAAATTCAACGTTGTAGCCATCTGGACCCGAGCCTTGCCTTTAGCAAGCGAAAATAAGCGTAGATTGGATTTCCTCATCGATTCTTGGTTGTGCAAGGAACAGCCTTTGGTTCTCATCTAGGGTCTTTCCAATAAAGCCATTCGGTTCCGAGTCGGGGCCTGGATGGTAGTTGAAGTACCGAGAGAAGTTGCTGAAAGTGAGAGACAATATGGTTTCGACCGCCAACGGTTCGGGATAACCTCCCACTCTTTGTTGTAACAAACAAAATTCTGTTATGGAGTCGCCTATGGTTGACGTGATGATGAAAGAAAGCGGTATTCATGTCTCCTTCCTTTATCCAAATATTCTGGATTTTTGTTTGTAGAAGGATTCTTCTTGTAGTCTCAAATCGAGAATATTCTTTGAAGCTCTACTTCTCTTGCAAGAAGGTCCTGGTCAAAGGGGTTCGAGTCCAAGGCCATCTGAACAATAGATAAATCCGACCTAGCCTGTTCTGTCCTCGTGGAGATCTCCGAGAAGGAAGTACGGTTCAAGTGTTTCAACTTAGCTTTAAGAGCTTTAAGTTTGCAGCAAACATTGAACATAGGTGTACCCACAAAATGTGTATCCCAAACTTGAGTAACTATCTCCATAAATAGTGGATGGGAAGCCCAAAAGTTAAAGAACTTGAAAGGCTTGTTCGAAGTATTCGGAGGAACAATCTTAACCACCATAGAGGAATGATCAGAGATGCCAGGCGGAAGGAAGTTAGCCTCGGAGAAGGAGAAGCTTTGAGTCCACGTAGCATTGATGAGTACTCGGTCAATCTTTCGCATTTTCCGGTTTGCACCTGAAGAATGCGACCAAGTGTATCTACATCCAACATAGCGGAAATCCTCCATACCCGCATTGTTAAGGCAATCCCTACAAATCATCAAAAGATGGAATCCACGGAGTGGAGCTGCCCACTCTATCGTTTGGGTCTCTAATCGCATTGAAATCCCCAGCGACTAGCCATGGGAGGTCACATGAGGAGAGCCGAATAAGATCAGTCCACAAATGTCTTCGATTCACAAAAGTGTGCTCTCCATATACTACTGTAAGCATACAAGTATCCTGCATATGTATCAACCTTGTTCGAGCATGAATTAGTTGAGCAGAGGAGTATATTAGTTCTATCTCAATCTCATTTGGATCCCAGCCAATCCATATTCTACCAAGGGGAGAGTGTTCATAATTAGAAAGCCAAGTCCAGTTTGCAAAAAGACTTTTAGAGATGTCAATAAACCGAGAACAATTGACTCTAGTCTCTACTATACCAATACAGCAAAGATGATTCTTCCTAATAAAGGAACGAATTTCCGCTTGTTTGAGGGGTTGACCTAGTCCCCTTATATTCCAAAATCCAAAAAACATATAGACAAAGAGGAAAACTATCGCTGGTTTTTCCTAGGCCTCCTCCTTTTAGATTTCTTTTTTTTTTTTTTTTTTGAGGAGGAGGGCCAGAGCACATGAAGGGCACTTCGAGCTATCTGTAGAACCAGGAGATGGTTTCGGCAAATCCTCAGAGGCACTGTAAGCAAGTGCGCGAGATCTGGTGTTAGGGGGGGAAACTGCAGCTATTTCCACTCCTAATCTATCTTCGAGCGAGAGAATCCTCTAGAATTAACCGGGAGCCGGAAGAGTCTTGGGAGTCCTGTGGTGAAGGAAGAGGAGCCAAACTCTGCTGATCAGTGAGTCCAGTAGAAACCTGAGCAATGGTTTGGCTTTGGCCCGCCGGGGGGTCTGGGCGTGGCCCCATCGCAATGGCTTCTCTACCGGGTCCCAAAGATGGACAAATCAGAGAAATAAAGGCTCCCGCCCCTATAGTGATCTGTCTTTGCCAAGGGGGAGGTTGAAGGAGCTCGTCGTGACAGCTTCCAACGAGTGAGGAAGACGAGGAGGAGGACTGTGGGCCGACCAAGTCGCGGAGAGAATGGTTCTGCGGTACCAAATAAATGGAGGAGGTCCTGTTCAGGCCTTGGCCAGACGCGAGGACAATGGTGGGATCGGGAGCAGACCTAGCAATGGAAGTTTTACCTTTCCGGAGTGGACATGAACCCATCCTTCATCCCGGCAATTTGCCCATCATGGCCACTTTGGTGGACAAGGTTTGGGGAGTTTGCGTGTTAGAATTCTATAAATTTTTAACGATGGGCTGATCAGTTCTACAATCAAAACCAGCAGAGCCCTGCTTATGTCCAAAGATACCGCATAAAGGACATGCCAACGGTTTCCACTCAGATTCAACATTGACAGTATTCACCTCACCATCCCAGTAGAATTTGACTTGCTCAACTCTTGGCTTAGCAGCTTGGAGTTCCACACAAACTCGGACAAATGAAATCCTTGCCATCTGTTGAGTTTGAAGATCCACATATAGGGGTTTGCCAATAGCATCAAGCTATGGACCCAATGCCAGCTGGGGACCATAACGAAAAAGGAATTTCTCTAAGTCGTACCCAAACTGGGATAGTGTCCAGAACTCCCTTCCTGAGCTTGAGCTTGGAGTGCCATTGCTGTAATAACAAGGTACAGTTGAATATAGACAAAGGGCCCGAGTCAATGATCTTCCTACGGAATTCATTATCAGGAACGTGGAAGAAATAAAAGCCATTCTCATGAAGCTTGATCTCAGAACTTTATCCCCCAAGCCTTTCTCGATCGCCTCTTGATCAACTTGAATGGAACTTTCTTCCCTATAAACCGCCTACAACACATTGCATCCGAATGGATTCTCACCAGCAGCTATATCTGGTGTGATATCCACAATCTCTACACCATCCACCACCCGTGGAGGTACATACGTTAAGCTATAGCCTTTTGGTTAAAACTTGAGCAATGTTAGCCCAAGTTCTGGTTTTTGGGAGAGGGGTTTGTTGTCCTTGAGGCTTCTTTGAATCTATCCATTTGCATTAGAAGTTCCAAAGATTATCGGTTGGATGGAGGCCGAGGAGTTCGGTCCGGCCATATGTACACGGTGCCGCTACGTTTGTTCGAGGTCGAACCAGCGGGAGGGATCGGCGACATGGCCATGTCTAGACGGAGGGTGACGACTATGAGACCGCCCTCATCTTGGGCTACGCCTAGCCTTTCCAATCTGCCAACTTTAGAACTAGGGGGCTTTGCCTAGTAAAACAACCGACTTCCCACTAGGACCCGGCAGGGCTGTTCTTCCTCTTGAGTGACTTTTGGATTCCTTTGGGGTGCGATGAGCTGCGTGGTTCAAGTGAGTACCGTAACCGGCTTGAATTGCCTCAAGATTTCCGGAGAGGGTTCAAAGTCCATTGTAGGCGTCAAATCATTCAAAACAGAAGTTCCGTCCATATGGGCATTAAACCAAACACCTACCGGGCATCCACCATCTCCTTAGACCAGAACCGGGGGACGAATAAAAGTCCTCTAGAATAATGCTCTCGAGAATCATAGCTCCAAAATTTCCGCCAACATTAATGAAACACCAAGATAGATCGTAGCTCGTGTCTCACCCTATCGCTAAAAAAAAGCAACCACTGTTCCAGGAGAACCAACAGCACCCCCATAATTAGCACCAACAACAGTGCACGCACCCCGGCCAGAACTTCCAATCTGAATCGATGCCCGGACAACCAAAGATTTAAATCAGCAGAGAAGTGACGAGGAAGGTACCTAATGGGGTTCTCGACCTTCATGAGATCCAACCAGAGCCAAGGACGAGCGGTCGGTTTTTCTTAGGCAAGGAAGACCAAACCCAAATGACTTTCAGATTTGAAACCCCAGCCTTTATGCTGAACGAAGGACAAAATCCTTTGGAGAGGTGACCGAGGAGTGTCTAAGGAACAACGCCTCCAAATTTCAGTCCAAACGGTGGCGGAATCAGCCGGAACAGCCAGCAAACCAAATGGATGAACAAGACCCATAAAATACCTTTTCAGAGAGCATTTTCACACCCCTCGATGAACAAAGTCCGCGAAAATGGTGATATAAAGTCCAAGAACTAGTTTGAGATTTTTGGTGGTTAAAAAATTAGTTTTGGGCAAATTTATCACAGGTTTATCAATTTGGGATTTTTTATGGTATTAATCCAAAGAAATAATGTCTCACAGTATCCCAGACATATTTTGCTACATCAGTCCAAGTATACCTATCCCTTCAAGGCTATACTTGACTATTCTTAAATCACCATAGTTATATCCGAATCCACAATAAGTGATATAACTGGTCGACTAGTAAACACATGTGATAGATGTAAAACAACATAGTCATCCTTCACACTCATGTCTCTTTCCAATTAGAACAATTGTTTTCCTAAACACGTCCCATAAAAGCCATATTTATTCGTAACTGCTCGGTAACATGCTAAAGTGGCAACATTTATCTCTTACTTTGAGAACATAGTTAAAGTAACATAAGGCGCAAAATGAGGTAATTAATTCATAAATTACCTTAAGGACTCACACGATGAGTAAATAAGGATAATTTCACTCACTTCTCTTATTGGTCGAATATAACACGCATTTAGTATGAATTACATGCTATAGTGGATTTCTCCTTCTATAAGAGCATATATCATTTATTAAACATATCCACTATATAGATCTTAGCCTAAACATAGTCGCGTGCCATTCATGTGCATATGTTTAGCTCGACTATTACATCAGCTTGCCTTTTACAATGCCCAAGTAAGTACTGGCATCTGGCTTCCATCAAGCATACATGATTGTGGTACTATCATATTCGGTCTGATCACATATAAATTAGAGACCTCATCTTGATTCTCATCAAGGCAACATAAAATTATATTATGTACTAAATTTGCTCTTCTAGCATTTATAGTACATATTGTCTCATCTCAACCAGCTTATAATAGCACTTGAGGTGATTGCTCATGTGAGTGAGTCAATCATTACATGGTGACATACCTTTCAACAATATATGTGTGTTTGTGCTAGTCTCATAACAATTGAACAAGTTGATGAAACATCAATTCATTATAAAAAAAATAAGTACAATACATATATGCATATACATAATCCAATGATCCTCAACAATATTACATATCATAACTACGTAACCCTAGAGACATCTTGTGGGTCAAGAACACGTCTCTAGAAATAGCCTTTATGAGTAGATCAGCAACCATCCTATTGGTAGAAATATATTATAGGACCAATTCCTTTTTCGCTATTATTTCTCTAATGAAGTTATTCTTTATGTCAATGTGCTTCGTCCTACCATGATACTTAGGGTCTTTCACATCGACAATAGCTACTTGACTATCATAATAAACTGTCACTAGTCTTGGAATGTTAATGACAATGGCTAAATATTCTAAGAAACGTTTTAGCCTTACTACTTCTTGCACTGTAAGTGAGCATGCAATAAATTACACCTCCATCTTAAATAGAGCTATGCATATTTATTTCTTGCTACTCCAAGAAATTGCACCTTCATTAAGGAAGAATGCACACCCGATGTCAATTTATGGTCATCTAAATCTCCTCCCCAATCAACATCTAAGTAACATAAGCATCTAAGTAACCTAATAAGTGTAAATCGTTCCCTTGAAAACAAAGTCGATAGTCCATTGTCCATCTCAAGTATCTCAAGATCCTCTTAACTGCTTTCTAATATGCTTAACCATGATTTGACTGGTATTGACTCACTAAACCCACGGCATAACATATGTCGGGTTGAGTATACATCATAGCATACATCAAACTTTCAACTGCACTAGGGTAAGGGACAATTTCCATTCCTTCCTTTTCTTTTAGAGTCTTAGGACACATCTTAGACCTCGGGCCTTCGCCTTGGATGATAGGGGTATCAATGGGATTATAGTGCTGCATATTGAAACGTTCAAGAATATTTATTATATAAGACTCTTGTGACATAGTAATGAGTTTCTTTATTTGATCTCTTTGGATCTTAACTCTCAATATATAAGCAACTTCTGCTATGTCCTTAATTTCAAAATTACAGGACAACCATTCTTTTATGATGATAACCAAACCCTTATCATTCCCAACTAAAACAATATCGTCCACATAAAGTAACAAAATCACAAATTTATCCTTCGACCATTTAACATATACACAGTGATCTTCTTCGATTATTGTGAACCCAAAAGAAATTATAGCTCGATGAAAACAAAAGTACCATTGTCTAAATGATTGCTTAAGGCCATATATTGATCGATGAAGCTCCTATCCTTTGACTATGAAACCTATTAGTTATTTCATATAGATTTCCTCAGCTAGTTCTCCATTATGAAATGTTGTCTTTACATCCGTTTGATGTAATTCTCAATCTAAATTTTGCAATAATAGCTAGGATAAAGTGTGTGGAGGCAAACCTTATAACTAGTGAAAAGGTTGCCATATAGTCTATACCCTCTTGTTGACATTAGCCTTTCGCCACAAGGCATACTTTTCAACAGATCCTCCGTCCTACGGTTGATCTTGAAAACCCATTTATTTCCAATAGCCTTGTGTTCGGCTGGTAGATTGATCAAGTCCCAAATGTGGTTTGCTCTTATAGACTCCATTTCATCTTCCAAAACTTTTCTCCATACTTCCTTGTCAAGAGATGAGACAGCTTCTTCAACTGTCTTAGGCTATGCAATGTCTTGTGGAGCAATCATAAATGCATCCCCTTTAATCTCAATACAAAGACGGGAAATGCTTATACAATTACTTTTACGTAATTGAACTCCTTGTGGATTTAGTCCACTAGGCGATGCGATACTCCTACTAGGTCTTGTGTATTGAGGTAAATCTTTATTTCTCTCAATAACATTTTTGGGTGTAATAGTAGGATCTTCCATCTCATATTATTGGAAGACCTAATCAATCTCACTTCTACAAGAAAAATTGTTATCCAAAAACATGACATCTTGTCACTCCATTTCGGTCACACTTCCATCAGTTTGTTCACTTATGAACATATACCCTTTGGAGTGTTCAAAGTGTCTAATGAAAATACATTTCTTCCCTCTATGACCTAATGTTCCTTATTTATGGGAAGAATCATAAACATATGCTTAACACCCCAAGGTTGTAGATTTCTTAAGTACGGTTTCCTACTAGTCCATAATTCATAAGCAGTTGCAGTGATTGACTTAGAAGGCATACGGTTAAGTATATAGGCAGCAGTCAATAATGAATCTCCCTAATATGAGATAGGTAGATTTGCCTATGTCATCTTAAACCTAACCATTTCCAATGGGTTCTATTCCTTCTCTCAATAACTCTATTTCTTTGTGGAGTACCGGGAATAGTCAAATGTCTTACAATTCCCTTTTCATCACAAAGAAACTTGAATTGTTTGAATAGATACTGACATCTGCAATCAGTTTTTAACGTCTTCATTGTTTTATTTAACCGATTCTCTACCAAAATCATATATTATCTAAAGCAACCTAATGCTTCTGACTTATGGGATATTAGAAAAACATAACTGAAACTCATGAAATCATATATAAAAGTGATGAAAGATGAGGCTGCATCCACACCCTCATATTTAATGGACCACAAATGTCAGAATGCACAAGTTGCAATGGAAGTTCAACTCTGGTTCCTTTACTAAATGGTTTTCTAGTTGCATTTCCCGCTAGACAATATTCGCATATAGGTAGTTCAATTTCAGCGAGTGACCTTAAAAGGCCTTCTCTAGCTAATCTTTTCATTCTTTGTAACCCAATGTGACCTAATCTAGCATGCCAAATACTTGCATCAACTTCCACAATACTAGAAGATGCAATCAAAGAAAAACAACCATCAACATTAACATTAAACACATCATAGTCAATGTCTAAAACCATAAAACCATTCAGTGCATGACTTGAACCATAATAAACTATTATAAACTTAATATTAACATCTATCCATCCATGTAAGTTTAATTTACATGTGCCGATACCCTTCATTTCAATTCTTGAGCTATTTCCAAGCTATATCTGATGATATTCCACAAAAGCTGCTCGATCTCTAGCTACATGGTCTGTGGCTCCTGAATCTACCATTCACATAGGATGAGATTTAGTAAGCATCACAGTGATAGAAACAAAAGCATTACTTAAAGTAATAGAATAATTTGGTACCTCTTTCGGCTCAGTGTATTCATGAGCAAAGTGACCCAGCTTGCCACAATTACATCATTTCATCTTGGCCTTGTCCTTCTTCCTACCACATTTTTGTGTTAAAGGGTTTTAGCTCTCTTGGGTGCATGACCGGTCTCCTTCTCTTTGCTGTTGAATTTATAGTTCCTCTTGTGCTTAAAGCCCAAAACTTTGTGCAAATTAGATTCAGCAACATAAGCATGTGTAGAGGATCTCGTAGCCTCTAATTCTAAATGATGTGCTATGTCATCAAAAGTTATAATATTCTCATTATGTGTCATGTTGATTTATATATACTCTCAACTATCAGGAAGAGACCTAATAATAGCCCAAACTTGTTGTTCATTGATTAGGGTTTGACCTGTTGTGTCACATCCTCAATTTCAGTCCCTGGGAAATGTCTATGGTTTGAGTTTGATGGTTTTTCAATCGGAACTAAAATTTGTACTCTTGTTTTGGAAAACCGTATTTCGGATTCTTGGTACTCCTTCGTTTTGTTATTTTTGGAGAGATTTTTGTGATCCGAATTTCCAAATACTTTCTTCTTGAAAGTTGTTCCAAACATCATGAAGTTTTACATACTTTAATTTTAGAATTTTTGGAGTTGATATGAGTGGTATAATAGCCTGATTTTTGGACTGTGTGAAACTGCCCAGAATGGGTATTTTGGTGATGTTCACACCGCCTTTATTTTCTACAAGCTTTTCTGGGCCGATTTTAGAAACGTTTCCTTCATAACAGTTGTTGAGAACTTCCTTTTCTATAACATGTGTAAATTTGGAAATTTTCTAAGATCATTTGGATTTTAGACAGAGCTTATTTTGAGAAGTAAATATTCTGTTCCAGCGAACTATTTTTAGTCTGTTTTTGAGTGACTGAAAATAGTGTTTATAGAGAGAATTAGATTTTGTGTTCTCATGAAAATGTTTATTAAGGGCTTGTTTATGACATATTCAAATTTGAGAATTTTCGGAGTTCATTTACTATATTTTCAAGTTCGATTTCGTGAACAGTGCAAAACTGTCCGGTTTTGTTAGATTTCAAAAATTCAGCATTTTCTATATGAGAACATTGGAATTTAGACTTGGTGTCTTCTGGTGATTTAAACTACACGTTCCAAGCTTTCAAATGAAATATTTTATGCTTTGATTGGAGGTCATCCCAGGGGAAAACGAAATTAACCAAGTCAAGGGTTAAATCTTCTTGTGGAAGTCACATTTATTGGTCCAAGCTTATCCCCTTCATCATGACTTTTGGCTTATGTTCTTAATGGCCATGTGAGGTAAGCAATGACCACATGCCCCAAAATGACCTAAGCCATGACTTAAGCCTCATCATGATTACATGCCTTAATGGCCTTGAGTGATGACCAAGCTAGGAGTATGATAGATAGGGAGTCGTGGAATGGCCATTCGCCAAAGAGAGAGTAGCCGTGGGAGAGGGAGAGAGAAAGAGAGGACCAAAGTTGGTTTCTTCATCATTTTAGTCCTTTAATGACATTAATTACATGCCATCATGAAATTTGACTAAGAGGCTTAGTCCATTAATGGCATTAAATACAAGCCATCATGGCCCTTGACTTAGAAGTCATA
This sequence comes from Syzygium grande, assembly GCA_024733475.1. Lineage (NCBI taxonomy): Eukaryota > Viridiplantae > Streptophyta > Magnoliopsida > Myrtales > Myrtaceae > Syzygium > Syzygium grande. Next base: position 24,123,742 of record JAMXDD010000001.1, read on the forward strand.
CTTCATGATGACAAGCATTAATAACATTAGACTTTGAAGGCCCTATCATTATGAGGCACAAGGCAAGGCCATTCGCCAAGCCAAGGGAAGTCGAGAGAGGCCATTTGGCCAAGAGAGAAAAAGAGAGAGAGAGAGAGAGAAGCCAAGGGATAAGATCCAATTGAATGCCCTTAATTGCTATACATCATGACTTTTGACCATTGTGCATTAATGCACATTAATGTTTGGCTTCTTCTCCAAGGCTATTTGGCTATAAAGAAGCAAGAAGCCTCACGTGAGTCCCTCCTCGCCAATCTCACGCCAACATCTTCTTCTTCTTCCTTTGTTCTTGTTTTTCTCACTTTGACCGAGAAGCTCACGCCCAAACCAACCTCGAACCGCCCGTGTTCCTACTGCTCCCATTCAAGAGCCGCAGTTTGGCCTTGGTAGGCCTTGTCTTGGTTGGCCAAGCAAGAAGGAAGCAAGGAGAAAGCCCGAAATTTCCCGAGCTCACCTGTCTCAAACCCCGTTCTCTGGTTTTGTTTGCCGTTGTGTAAGTGAATTCCTAATATCGGGAAAGGAAGTTACGATACGTTGTAACATGGGTTGGTTGGCCCGTTTCTTGGTTTCATGGTTGTTCGCTTCTTTCGCATCTAATGATGTTCACGTGTGATAGTCACATTTGATGTTTATTTTGTTGGTTCCGTAGCATGACTTTGCTATTTGAAATGCCATTGATATCGGTACGGTAAGAATTGACTTGTGTGAACGACGATTGTCTCGCCCTCGCTTGATATTAGTGTTTTCACTTGCTAAGTCTCCCGACTCATCCCCGTTGTTTTCCCTTTTTGAGGTCCGTAGAGATGGCCTCTCACCCAGCCAGCGTTGGCAATCCCGTTGAGCAGAGAGTCAAGTACTCACCGTGATAAATGTCGAAAGACCACGCCTACCGCCAAATCACGATACTTATGATGTTCGATGAGGGCCTAACGGACTTGGTGCCTCATCCGAGCGTAAGTTCAATGGTGCTTTGGCGGTGTGGGCAGGCCGGCTCGGGATAAAGCCACGGGTGGGATGTGAGATGGCCAAGTGGACGGGACCGGGGTGAAGGTGAAGAAACGAGGAGCGAGAAGTCGTAGTGGAGATAGGAAAAGCCCATGCCACCACGTCGGCTGTAATTAGAAAAGCCTTCGAATAGGCTTATAGAATATATGTGATGTTTGTTATGACCCAAGAGAAGAGCTTGTTTAAATATGTTTGCATGTCTCAGAAAACATAAATTTGCTCATAATGCTTGTCTTATTTCCGTTGGTTGTTCTTTTGTTGTGATCATCCCAAGTATGCTTCCGCCAGTGTGTAATAAAAGAATAACGAACCGACATCACGTTAATAGCCCCGAGGTCGGGCGCCATGATTAATTTAGTATCGAGCGGTTCCCCTCCAGTAAGTGCAAGTTCGGTGATGAGCCAAGAAGAGGCTGTGGAATCCTGAAAAGACCCGATTCGATGAGGGCGGGGAGTGGTCGCCGAGGTAGAACCTGACCAAAGAGCGGCTCTTGGCTATGAAGTGGACGCCGGGGCATGAGGCCTGATCAAGGTGCGGCTTCTAGCAAGAGTGGTCGCCGGGGTTGAAGACCTGAGCAAGGTGCGGCTCCTGGCAGTCTTCTAAGATGATGGGTAAGAGAGGAAGAAACCGAACTATGCACTGAATGGGGGAGAACGATTCTGAAATCCAAGCGGAAATAAACACTGAGTGATAAGTTGCAATCGGGTTGGGGTAGTTAGTTAGGAAACACCTCTGCGCATGTGAATGATTAATTGTGATTGAATAGGTTGTATATTACTATTTGTTTGTAACTACTAACCTATTCTTGTGTTGTAGAAAGACCCCTTAGAATACCAATATGAGTGCTCGGAACCCGACTGCGACCTCGACCTCGAAGGGGAAGTCAAATCAAGACCCCCGAATAGACGGAATTCTGCAGGCTCTAGCGACCGTGGGAGAACTGTTGGGACAAGCAGGCCCAACAACGAATGCCTAATCTTTGAGAATGTGGCAGCAAATGGAAATGGTGGCCGACGATGCATGGATTGGTCGAGCAATTCCTAAAGCTCCACCCCAAGTTTATCGGAGTTGAGACCCCAAGAAGCGGAATCTGGATCAATGAACTCTAGAAGGCATTTGAGCCTCTGCGATGTTCGACGAAGATAAAGTCACCTTAGCAGCCTATCAACCGCAGGGTAATGCCAGCTATTGGTGGAAAGCAACCAAGGAAATCGTATTCCCAGAAAATGCTGTTGTTAATCGAATGCTTTCGTTGAAGCATTCAACGGAAAGTATTTTTCCGAATGTGCTCGTGACCGAAAGATGAAGGAATTCTTGCAGCTTCAGCAGAACAACATGACGGTGGACCAGTACGAAGCAAGGTTCGCTCAACTGTCAAGGTATGCCCTTAAATTTATTGAAGATCCAGTGGAAAGGGCAAAAAGATTCCGAGACGGTTTGAACCCGCATATCCGGAGACAGTTGGTGCCAACGAACCTCAAGGATTACAACGAGCTGTATGAACGAGCCCAGCTGGTGGAGAAAGAGTCCCTTGAACGAGCTGTCACGCGGCGACTAATTAAGGAAAGTCCTATCATCCAGCTTCTCAATCCAACCAGCATCATGAAAAGAGACCGATGTCGGGAGAAACCGCTTCTCCACTCCCAACAAGAAGATAAAAATTAGAAGCCAATTTCCACCGCAGCGATGCTTGCCATACTTATGGAAGGTTTCATGGAAATGCTCCGTGTCCAAAACAAACGGGAGCATGTTTTGGCTGTGGTCGACAAGGCCACCGCATAAACAATTGCCCACAACGACGGTAAGTCAAGCAACCACAACAGCCACAAGTGATGCAACATAACAGAGTTCCGCGCAAGATGATAATCGTCCTCCGCTCAAGGAAGGATTTATGCCATTACTCAAGAAGAAGCAGAAAACTCCAATATTATTACGAAGACTTGAGACTGGAACTATACTTGTACTGTTTTATTATAGTATTTATGTACGACGCTTCAATGTATTGAAGAAAAAAAAATCCAAGCAAGCAAGCAAGCAAGCATAAGAAGTATTTTAGGATGGTAAAAGATAAATCAGAGTGGCGCAATGGAAGCGTGGGAAAAGCCAAAGTTTGAAGACATTCACGAAAGAAAATTTTGGCGTTTTTTTCAAAAAAAAGCTAAGCAAGGCTACCTTCAGAAAGGAAGGTAAAATCCAACTGTAATGACAGTTATCAGCAAGGCATCAAGATGGCACCATTCGAGGCATTATACGGTCAAGCTTGCAGAACTCCGGTCTATTGGAACGAGGTCGGGAAAAGAAGGTCGGGGTCCAGAGCTAGTCCCACTTACCTTAGATGCTGTCAAGATAAGTAGAGAAAAAACTTAGGACGGCACAGTCGATAAAAAGAGTTAGGCTAACAAGCGCCCAGAAACCACTTAAGTTTCAGGTAGGCAACTATATCTTTCTGAGGGTGTCACTAAATCCCAGGTACGTTTTAAATTTCGAGGACGAAATTCTTTTAGAGGGGAAGAATTGTCACATCCTCAATTTCAGTCCCTGGAAAATGTCTATGGTTTAAGTTTGATGGTTTTCCAATCGGAACTAAAATTTGTACTCTTGTTTTGGAAAACTGTATTTTGGATCCTTGGTACTCCTTCGTTTTGTTATTTTTGGGGAGATTTTTGTGATCCGAATTTCCAAATACTTTCTTCTTGAAAGTTGTTCCAAACATCATGAAGTTTTACATACTTTAATTTTAGAATTTTTGGAGTTGATATGAGTGGTATAATAGCCTGATTTTTGGACTGTGTGAAACTGCCCAGAATGGGTATTTTGGTGATGTTCACACCGCCTTTATTTTCTACAAGCATTTCTGGGCTGATTTTGGAAACGTTTCCTTCATGAAAATTGTTGAGAATTTCCTTTTCTATAACGTGTGTAAATTTGAGAATTTTCTAAGATCATTTGGATTCTAGACAGAGCTTATTTTGAGAAGTAAATATTCTATTCCTGTTTTTGAGTGACTGAAAATAGTGTTTACAGAGAGAATTAGATTTTGTGTTCTTCACGAGAAATGTTTATTAATGCCTTATTTATATCATATCCAAATTTGAGAATTTTCGGAGTCCATTTACTATATTTTCAAGTTTGATTTCGTGAACAGTGCAAAACTGTCTGGTTTTGTTAGATTTCAAAGATTCAACATTTTCTATACGAGAACATTAGAATTTGGACTTGGTGTCTTCTGGTGATTTAAAGTACACGTTCCAAGCTTTCAAATGAGATATTTTATACTTTAATTGGAGGTCATCCCAGGGCAAAACGAAATTAACCAAGTCAAGGGTTAAATCTTTTTGTGGAAGTCACATTTATTGGTCCAAGCTTATCCCCTTCATCATGACTTTTGGCTTATGTTCTTAATGGCCATGTGAGGTAAGCAATGACCTCATGCCCCAAATGACCTAAGCCATGACTTAAGCCTCATCATGATGACATGCCTTAATGGCCTTGAGTGATGACCAAGCTAGGAGTATGATAGATAGGGAGTTGGGAATGGCCATTCGGCCAAAGAGAGAGTAGCCGTGGGAGAGGGAGAGAGAAAGAGGACCAAAGTTGGTTTCTTCATCATTTTAGTCCTTTAATGACATTAATTACATGCCATCATGAAATTTGACTAAGAGACTTAGTCCATTAATGGCATTAAATACAAGCCATCATGGCCCTTCACATAGAAGTCATACTTCATGATGACAAGCATTAATAACATTAGACTTTGAAGGCCCTATCATTATGAGGCACAAGGCAAGGCTATTCGCCAAGCCAAGGGAAGTCGAGAGAGGCCATTTGGCCAAGAGAGAAAAAGAGAAAGAGAGAGAGAGTAGCCAAGGGATAAGATCCAATTGAATGCCCTTAATTGCTATACATCATGACTTTTGACCATTGTGCATTAATGCACATTAATGCTTGGCTTCTTCTCCAAGACTATTTAGCTATAAAGAAGCAAGAAGCCTCACGTGAGTCCCTCCTCTCCAATCTCACGCCAACATCTTCTTCTTCTTCCTTTGTTCTTGTTTTTCTCACTTTGACCGAGAAGCTCACGCCCGAACCAACCCCGAACCGCCCGTGTTCCTACTGCTCCATCCAAGAGCCACGGTTTGGCCTTGGTAGGCCTTGTCTTGGTTGGCCAAGCAAGAAGGAAGCAAGGAGAAAGCCGAAATTTCCCGAGCTCACCTGTCTCGAACCCCGCTCTCTGTTTTTGTTTGCCGTTGTGTAAGTGAATTCCCTAATATCGGGAAAGGAAGTTACGATATGTTGTAACATGGTTGGTTGGCCATTTATTGGTTTCATGGTTGTTCGTTTTTTCGCATCTAATGATGTTCACGTGTGATAGTCACATTTGATGTTTATTTTGTTGGTTCCGTAGCATGACTTTGCTATTTGAAATGCCATTGATATCGGTACGGTAAGAATTGACTTGTGTGAACGACGATTATGTCTCGGTCCTAGCTTGATCTTAGTGTTTTCACTTGCTGAGTCTCCCCGACTCATCCCCCATTGTTTTCCCTTTTTGAGGTCCGTGAGATGGCATCTCACCCAGCCCGCGTTGGCAATCCCGTTGAGCAGAGAGTCAAGTACTCACCGTGATAAATGTCGAAAAGACCACGCCTACCGCCAAATCACGATACTTGTGATGTTCGATGAGGGCCTAACGGACTTGGTGCCTCATCCGAGCGTAGGTTCAATGGTGCTTTGGCGGTGTGGGCGGGCGGCTCCGGGATAAAGCCACGGGTGGGATGTGAGATGGCTAGGCGGACAGGACCGGGGTGAAGGTGAAGAAACGAGGAGCGAGAAGCCGTGGTGGAGATAGGAAAGCCCATGCCACGTTGGCTGTAATTAGAAAAGCCTTCAGAATAGGCTTGTAGAATATATGTGATGTTTGTTATGACCCAAGGGAAGAGCTTATTTAAATATGTTTGCATGTCTCGTAAACATAAATTTGCTCATAATGCTTGTTTTATTTCCGTTGGTTGTTCTTTTATTGTGATCGTCCCAAGTATGCTTCCGCTTGTGTGTAATAAAAGAATAACGAACCGGACGTCACGTTAATGGCCCCGAGGTCGGGGTTACATGTTGTATTCAGCTCTCGTATCATGTTTGACATCTCCTAAAGATGCTGCCTCATTGTTTGATTTTGGCACTTTCGATATGTGTCAAACTTGATGGTGAGCCTTCTCAATTAATAGCAGATGTACCGTTGAACTTATCTTTCAAGGTAGCCCAAATTCATTGAGCTTTATCAAAACTTTCAAACTCACATATGAGATTATCTTGCATAAAACTTAGCAATGTGATGCGAGCAATGCTATTTTTCTTTTTCCAAGCTTGATAAGCTTCTTGATCTCTTCTATGCTAAGTAGAAGTTCCATGCTTAGGTTCATCCATAGTGGTTGAGGATCTCCAAAACTACTTGCTCTTCTAGGATGTACTGAACCTTTCGATGCCATATATCGGAGTTGTCACCATTCCATTTTTCACCCTTATTGAGATCAGCCACAATAGTCTTAGATACCGAAGCCATGATCAATGACTACTGCACATTGACGCAGTAAACTTAGAATTAATACTAGACACATTTTCACATTGACACACATATTAATTTTGCAACAAAGACAAATTAAATTATTGATCAATCAAAAAAAGACACTAAAACGAAAGTTCACTACGTTCCCAATCAGCTTCTGTGTTACAATTGTCCTACTATATTTGTGCAAAATTGAAGTTCTAGGTGAGAATTCCTTGAATTCTACCAACCTATGAACTCCCACTAGAAAAAAAATGATTAAATGATATCATGCAATGATCACATTGTCGCGACCTACCTCCCGAGGGCCGAACTTGATGAAGCGCATTTAAAGGTAAGTGTTCATGAAACAGTCTGTATGGCACATCATAAAAGACGGCTTTCAAGCATCAATCTTTTGGTCATCCATACGATCCATTGATCATGAACGTGGATTTTCCCTAAATCCATACCTCGCGTGACAACGGATTGAATTTATCTTTTTTAAGAGTCGCCACTAGCCTAGGTCGAGGGTCATCTAGAATACCCAACCAATACATGGGAATTTCGTATTGATTTCTACAAGAATAAGAAATCATGGGTTCGAGGACTAACTTACGTTAATATTTCTATTAACGCCCTTTCGGTACTGCTAAACTTATCATAGTTATTATCTAAGTTATCATGCATTTGTTTTTTTTAATCATTTTTTATATCAAAGTCTTAGTCTACTAGGTGATCATGCATCTTGTTTTTGTGTTTTCATTTAAGAGTCTAAACTAATCCTATCTTAGTCTAGAAAAGAAAGAAACAAACAATTATGTTGAAAGACATTATGTAAAATAAACACCCAAGGCAATGAAAGGACAAGCTAATTCTAAGTGCGAGAAAGTAAAACCCGCTACTCGTCGGGTATTTATTACAACACGAATTGAAAACCTGAGATATGATCGGGAACAATGAATTGAGTACAGGTTGAGATCGAATTAGACATCAGTCTATCTCCACCGTCTTTGACGACTTTGGACTATCTCTTCCATGGATCGCATCTCGCGTGTCGATTTTTACATTCATAAGATACATTCACGACAAACAATGCACAAAGGAACAACCAAAGCAAGGCAATGTTGTAAGCAATTCACTAATCAAACACAGGCCTCGGGATCGGCCTTTGCTTTGCATCCATTTCGATTCACCCACTCACTTAATCATCTAACATTGTTTGATTAATGGTTAACAATAACGGGCCATAATTTGCATTTGCAAAACGATGACTCATATTGATTAACCCCTAAAGTCGAGTTCTAAGTAACCACCATGGACTACCCGCCGAACATGCACCAGGCTTAACATACATCTAACAAACACATGCAAGACAATGGATAAAGCAATGCACTTAGGCCCATGGGCCTTGTTTCTCAACTAAACAAGCAATGGATAGTGGGCCTCAAGGGAGGTCCACTTGTTCAATCACTAATTGCTAAATTCGAACCCCATTCTGTTTGAGTGTAGTTAATTAACTTAATGATATTAAAATGAAGTGATTCAGGTGTTATTAGAAAGATAATTTCATGAGGATGAAAGTTCATGCAGAATACTTTCTCTAATTCCCCATTGATTTTCATAAAAGTGACAAATTTACCCTTGTAGACAGTCTGAACCTAGCTTGAATTTGAATTCAATAAAAAAATGCAGGAAAAATAGTGAGGGTTATCAAAAGCGCACCAAATATTTTGGACGATTAGGATTCTCCGTGTGTGAGATCTTTCATGTTTTTAGTTTTTACTAAAAAGCCCCCAAATGTTTTAAATTCGGTTTTCATAGAGGACTCATTTGTAAATCATTTTTAAGGCCGGGAGGACCTTATCCAAGATTTTTAGCAAATTTACCCCCCTAAAAATTTCTATTAGATCCCAAAATTTTCCGGTCTACATAATAAGACCCTAATGAGAAACTTTGTGATTTTGAGTTTTTGCAAAAAAGTACTCCAAGTTTATCAAATTCGGAGAAAAATGTTTTGGAATTCGAGGAAGGAATTTCAGATTTGGACACAAAATCTAATTAAATCATGAAAAGTTCCTTTGAACATCCAAATGAACTCAAATTTTGATAAAATTGGTATCATAAAAAATATGTGTATCTTAGTGCGAACTTTAGTGAAGAATAGTTTTCCAGATTTTGAACAGAAGAATTAATAAAAATCGAAGAATACATGAAAGTCGGTTAGAAACTCATCTATCACAAGAAGTGAGCTCAGATGACGATGCTAATCATCCTAAACTAACATGCTTTGAATTTTATTAAAACTTTACAATTGATATATTTGAGTGTGATTTACAACTTTTATGAAGAAATTTTTTCCAAACAACGAGCACAGAAAATTAGAAAAATCATCCAACCGAGCAAGGTCATTTAGTATCACAGAAGACCAGAACACAACATGATCATTCTAGATTCTGCTTCAAACTTTCGACAGAGTTTTAGCCTAGCAAATGACATCCGTTCTAAATATTCATCCTATCAAAACGAAGCTCATGACGTGCATTATGATTCTTTAGTTCATCATTTCGCGAGATTCTAACATTTCAGAGGTCAAATCATCATCGTAAGCAATCAGGTCATCAGAATCCGAGAAAAACAGATTTGAATTCACTTTGTGTTTTAACTCTTCAACGTACAAACCGAGCAATCCGACCTCCGTATATAGCCTTAGGACACCACGGAGAAGCCTTGGAAAGCTCGACAAACCTCTAAAAGTAGAGTACACGAATCACGATGAGAATTGATCCGATTTGATCAAATGAACTATCAATAGAAAATCAAGTAAAACAAAGCAATTCGTTAGCTGTTCAGAGGGAGGCCAGCCACCACAGGTGACATTCTGAAATTCGACCTTTTTTGGATATATGAAATGATTATTTCATTGATGCACTGTTAGTTAAATTTCGCTCTGAATTGATCACTCATGAATGGACTAATCTTTAGGGAAAGGCTAGCTAGGAATTAAGTACGCATGACCTAAGAACTCGATTATGGACTGATAATTCGACCATAAGGATTGACGAGAGACAATGTTGGGCCATTATAGACTGATCAAGGGATAATTATGGAATGATTCGCTAATAGTATATAATTGGATCGCGGGTGATTTCGCTTGACCATTGTATGGATTGCGAATAACCCTAAATCAATTTCGAATGATCGTGTCCTTCGAACTAGTTATTGATCCTCACAATTACATGACAACCGAGGTCACCATGGCTTAAGTAAGCTTAAATGTGGCTCAATATCGAACTGACCATGGGTTGAACACGCGTAACTCCTAAGAGCTGCCCGTTAGTTCGAAATACACTAAAGTCGCAATTGATCGATTTTGGCCGTGAATTAGAATCCGAACTTGGGTACTGAGCTTTCAAGAATATCAAGACTAAACTTTTAGATGTCGTCTCATTAAGCTCATCTATTTGTCGACTCGCTTGTAAATTCTCAAAAAAGTGAAATTCGGACCGGAAAATTACAAAAAACCCTTTTACCCCTAAGTATTTTTGGATTCCTTTGTTGTGTGGAAGGGCATTTTGGTCTATGTACCCCTCCTCTAGTGGCTAGCCTCCTTGGACAGATTTGCCCCTCTTGTCTTTTGTTATTTACTTGTTTGCCCTTGGTTAGCTTGCTTTGGAAGACTCATTTGTGGCCATTAGATCTTGACTTGGGGATCAAGGGGCAATCCTAGCCCTTCAATTTGGATGAGATTGTTTAGCCCATTTTTCTCTCTCCTCCATTATTGAGTTGATCACTCTCACTCTCTCTCACTCCCCTTGGCCATGACCTTCACCAGCCATCACCACCACTACCGTCCACCTGCATCACCATGAACCACCACCACATCGTGAGCCACCAATACCGATCGCCGTTGCACGCTGCTTCACCATTCACCATGTGAGATTAGTGGCTTATTAGGTTAATCAAGGGTTGATTGTGTGGTAGCAGTTGATCTTGATTGATTAAATATTGATCATGTGGTTTGACTTGACCGATCATGTGGTTAGTAGTTAATCATGTGGCTTGATGGTAGATCATGTGGTTAATTGTTGATCATGTGGCTGATCTTGATCATGTTTGATCATGTTGACTTAATGGCTAATCTTGTTAATCAATGGTTGATCTTGGCTTATTAATGGCTGATTATGATTAGTTATTAGTGTTTGATCCAAAAATGAATGCGTTTTAAGACATATTTGTTCGTAGAGAATTGTACGTTATAAACACTCTGCATTGGCTAATTAAGAAAGATGAAAGTTGGCAATGAGTGATTGTATGTGTGCATGGTCATGGAAGTACCGTCTAGGTGAGGGTTCTAGACGATGCTCGGCGGGGGTTTGGATGCTGTCTAGGCGGGGGTTCTAGACGATGTTGTGTCGCGGTTGATACCACCCCGATGTTCCTATTGGAATGACATCTGGTACCCTAATGTTGCCGTGCTCGACGGAGTGGGATGATGCCCAGTTATGCCTTGAAGACATCGGTGGGTGCTCGGTTATGGACTTGAAAGGTTGTTTAATAATCTGGACAATAACGAGTGTGATGTGCATTGGGGAATGCCATGGGTTCAAGAATGATGTTTGAGCATGTCTAGATTATTAATTATTGATATGCATGTTTATGCAATGCTATGAGTTGTGTGTTCCTCATGAACACATGTGATCTTGTTATGTGCTCGTTGGAGCATTTGCCATGTAATGCAGGTTGGATGAGCCAAGGTAAGGATATTGCTTTTGAATTGCCATTTTGGTTAGAATTGCATGTTTAGGGTGATCCGGAGGTACGTATTATCCTAAGCGGGGCTTAAGGAGTTTACTTATTGAGTTTATTTCATTGTTGTTTATTAACCATTTCAGAACCCTGGGTATGAGTAGTCCTCCCTGACATTTTGGAGTAACTATGGATATGGACCACATGGTGGTTGAGTACCCGGTAGAATAGGATAGGGTATATCTGAGACATAGGGCGACGGTTTGGGTAGATGAAAGCTTCATGGCGTGGAAGCCACATACATTCCTAGCTTGGTTTATTCGAGACCGAGACATGGCATTTTGCTCAATCAGGGGTTTCAATGGACCCCCAAATGGCGGAGTAGGGGATGAAGTGTAGGATCCCATGGAGATAGACCCTCTAAACGGGGCCGTTATGGATCCGGACATCGGTCCTAGTGATTCGGATTCCGATCCGGATTACTTAGTTTTCGATCCGGAGACGCCTCCAGGTTATCACGAGGTTTGATGATGGGTTTGGATACCCCATCATTTTGGCTACCCCTTTTGGATAGCGAAGCTAAGTTAACCCGACCACCTAATCCCTTTTTGTTTGAACGTGGTCTATTAGGAAGTGGCCTCATAGTAGGCTTGTAAATTGTATCTTCCGTGGTTAACAATGTGTTTATGAAATGGCTTTGTTTGTTTGTGTATCTAAGTATTTTCCTTACTATCCTGTTTATTGATCTACTGATTAAGTGATTCCAATTCGCTTCCGTATGCGTTCAATCATTAGTATGTTGTTTGGGTCGGCGACGAGTTCTGGGATGTTGCATTTGAACGACCACAAGTGGGATATTGTACAGTCGTAGGGTTCGAAGCGTGACATCCCCGTTTAATTAGTATTAGAGCAAGGTCAGTTCGATTTAAGTTTGGTCGATACATAGAGTGATAAAGTGCAATGGGTGCTGGGATAGTTGGTTAGGAAGACCCTCTTTGATCACAAGTATAGATTGCGTTATGCGTGTATTGTGATTAATTGCTGGATTGTTTCTAGATATTGTTCTCAGTTTCTGACGTTGTTTTGAGAATTGTGAGAGCAAGAGTTTAGTTGGTTATAGGCTAGTAATGCCTACTTTGTGATCGTTTGTTTGTGATTCGTTGCTTAAGATTGATTAGCTTGAGCAAGTAATTTAGGTCTCTAATTTCTTGAAGGAATTATATAACAGGTGTCGTGAGAATCCTGTAAGATGAGCAACCGAGGAAGGGGAACTCGAGGCCAGCTAAGTACACAAGCAAGAGCTGTAAAGGACCCTTGAGTGGGTGGGGTCTTAAGAGCACTTGAGGTGATTGAAGAATTAATGGGACGGCAGACTTAAGAACGAGCTGTCGCTGTTGCTACTATTGCTGAGGCTGCCGCCACTAATGGTAATCGAGGAATGGAAATGGAGAACATCAAACGCACTTACTGGTGGAATAGTTTCTAAAGCTAAAGCCGTCCAAGTTTGACAAAAAGGGTGATCCTGAAGCTGCAACCTTTTGGGTCAAAGAGTTGGAGAAAGCTTTTGCTTTTTTCAGGTGCTCAGAGGAGGATAAGGTAGTACTAGGCTATGTACCAACTATAGGGTAACACTAGTGACAGGTGGGAGGTCACCCGAGGAAGTATCTTTCTTGAAGGCATGGTTTCGAACTGGGGTGCCTTTGTTGAAGTCTTCAATGGGAAGTACTTTTCTGAGTGTGCACAAGAATAGAAGATGGCAGAATTTCTATGACTGCACTAATATCAGTTGTCACTCGATCAATATGAGGCTGAGTTCGCAAGGTTGTCGTAGTACGCATCGAGGATGGTTGAAGATCTAGTGAATAGGACAAGGAGATTCTGGGATGGTCTAAAACTGGAGATCCATAGTCAGTTGGTGCGCCTGAACCTTAAGGACTACAATGAGCTTTATGAGAGGGCTCAACTGATTAAGAGGGACATGACTGAGAAGGTTGCCGTATCTGGATCACAGTATACGCCGACTAGGGATAACCAATGCTTTAGGAAGAAGCCTATGACTAGAAATAGGCGTTTTGGCCCTCCCGTCAAAAAGAATATTGGGAAGTCGGCATACTACTCTAATACCATGTGTCGATCTTATGGAAGAAGGCATGGGAATGGTCCTTGCCTAGGTGGGACATGAGCTTACTATGGATATAGCCAACATGGTCATCAAGTGAAAAATTGCCCGAACCGACCAACTAGGCCGCCAATGTAACCTCAACAACCCCAAGTGGGACATCAGGATGGAATCAGTCCACAGAATAATCAGAATCGATCGAGGGCACAAGGAAGAGTTTATGCTATGGGCCAAAGGGAGGCGGAGGATGCGCCTGGCATGATCATAGGTATGGTCTCTTTATGTGATCATGCTGCCTATGCTTTATTTGATCCAGGGGCTTCACATTCATTTGCGTCAAGAGCAGTTTCTTAAGTTAACTGGAATTGAACCAAAACTGTTAGAAGTAATTTTGTGTGTTACCACCCCTCTAAAAGATGAAGTATTAATTTCGTTAGGGTGTTCAGATTGTAAGATAGTTGTTGGTGGTAGAGAGGAAGTGATAGATTTAGCAGTTTTGGTGATGCATGACTTTGATGTTATCATCGGGATGGATTGGCTTGTGAAGCAGAGAGCTCTGATGAACTATAGTAGCAGGGTGATCTAATTTAATCTAATTGGTCATTCTAGATACAAATTTGTGGAAAATAGAGAAGGAACCTCGATTATCTGGATTTCATTGCTAGAGGTTACTAAGCTGTTAGATGAATGATGCAAAGGTTACCTAGCGACTGTGGTTGACTCATTGGTTGAGAAACCAAGGCTAGAGGATATAGCCGAGGTATGTAATTTTCCCAATGTCTTTCCTCAAGAATTACCGAGATTACCACCTGAAAGAGAAGTAGAGTTTGTGAGTGAGTTGGCCCCTAGGACGGAGCCAATCTCCAGAGCACCCTACAGAATGACTTTGTCAGAGTTAAAAGAGTTAAAGGTACATATGCAAGAACTATTGGATAAGGGATTCATTCGTCTAAGTGCATCACCGTGGAGAGCACCAGTATTGTTTATGAGGAAGAAAGATGGTTCGTTGTGTTTGTGTATCGACTATCGGCAGTTGAATCAAGTGACCGTCAAGAACAAGTATCCGTTACCAGGAATAGATGACTTGTTCGATCAACTGTGCAAGAGGCTTCAGTATTCTCCAAGATAGACTTGAGGACAAGCTACCTTCAGTTAAGGATCAAGAAGGAAGATGTACCGAAAACGACATTTCATACGCGATATGGACATTACGAGTTTACCGTGATGCCGTTTGGACTAACTAATGCCTCAGCTACTTTCATGGATTTGATGAATCGGGTATTTAAGAAATTTCTAGATCAGTTCATCATCATGTTCATCGATGATATATTGGTATACTGGAAGAGCCCTGAGGAGCATGAGCAACATTTGAGGATGGTTTTATTAACCTTAAGAGAGCACGCACTTTACGCCAAGTTTTGTAAGTGTGAGTTCTGGCTCAATCGAGTAGCATTTCTTGGACATGTGATCTCTAGGGATGGAATCTCAGTGGATTCGGCTAAGATCGAGGTAGTCATGAATTGGCCAAGACCGACGATAGTGACGAAGGTTTGGAGTTTCCTAGACTTGGCAAGTTATTATAGACGATTTGTTGTAAGGTTCTCCGCAATAGCTACTCCTTTGACACGCCTCCTAAAGAAGGAAACAAGGTTCGAATAAACGGATAAGTGCGAGAGGAGCTTCTAAGAACTCAAGCCCAAGTTGAGTATCGCTCCAGTGTTGACAATATCATCTGGTCCTAGAGGATATGAGATATACAGTGATGCTTCTCTTGAGGGATTAGGGTGCATTTTAATGCAATATGGAAGAGTGATTATATACGCATTGCCACAGTTCAGACCTCAAGAGCTAAACTACCTGACCCACAATTTGGAGTTAGCCGCGATCATCTTCGCCCTAAAGATTTGGAAGCATTACTTATATGGGGAAAAGTTTCAAATTTACACAGATCATCAGAGTTTGAGTATCTATTTTCCCAAAAGAAATTGAACATGAGACAGCGTCGATAGATGGAGCTTCTCAAGGATGATGACTTTGACATCTTGTATCACCCTAGAAAGGCCAATAAGGTAGTTGATGCACTTAGTCGAAAGTCGAGCATCACGTAAATGATGATTAAGGAATGGACTCTACTTGAGGGAGTACGAGATTCGAAATTTAAGTTTGAGGTATGACACCTCTCAAATCTGTTGGCTACTTTAAAGATCAAGCCAGAAGTTCAGGCCAAGATTAAGGCATTGCAATCTACTGAGACTGCCATTCAAAAGATCTTGCAAGGAAATTGAGATAAGAGAAAGCCTGACTTCCAAGTGGCTGAGGATGGAACGTTAAGGTTTCGTGGACGATTGTGCATACCTGATGATGTGGAACTCAAAGAAGAGATTTTGTCGAAAGCGCAACGTAGCAACTATAGCATTCATCCAAGTAGTACCAAGATGTATCAAAATTTGCATCAACATTCTGGTGGAATGGCATGAAAGTGAATGTACCCAAGCATGTAGCCAAGTGTTTAACGTGCCAACAAATGAAAACGCAGCATTGCAAGCCAAGGGGATTGCTTCGATCACTCGAGATCCCAGAATGAAAATGGGAACATATCATAATGGATTTCGTGATGGGTCTACCAAGGAGTCAGAGAAGTAATAACTCTATTTGGATCATTGTGGATAGACTGACTAAGTCTGCTCATTTCATCGCCGTACGAATGGACTTCGCCATGGACAGATGTGCAGAATTGTAAGTGCGCCATATAGTTTGTCTTTATGGGGTACCAGTGACAATCACTTCGGATTATAATCCCAAGTTCACCACTACGTTTTGGAAGAGTCTTCAAGGTGCCATGGAACGAAGCTGCAGTGTAGCACAGCTTATCATCCGTAGACGGACGGTCAATCAGAAAGAATGATTCAAACTTTGGAGAACATGTTACGAGCTTGTGTTTTGGATTTCAAGGGCAATTGGGAGGAACAGCTACACCTGATTGAGTTTGCTTACAATAATAACTATCAGTAGAGTATTAGGATAGCGCCATTTGAAGCATTGTATGGTAGAGCCTGCAGAACTCCGATGTGCTGGGATAAGGCTAGAGAAAGGAGAATTACGGGTCCAGAGTTGGTACAGCAATCAGTTGAGGCAGTTAAGGTCATCAGAGATAGGCTCAAGACAGCTCAGAGTCATTAGAAAAACTATGTCGATAAATGATGAAGACCTTTGGAATTTCAAATAGGTGATCACATTTTCCTCAAGGTATCACCTATGTGAAGAACGTCTCGGTTTGACAAGAAAAGAAAGTTAAGCCCAAGATACGTTGGACCGTTTGAGATTTTAGAGCAAATTGGAATCTTGACTTATCATTTAGCTTTGCTGCCGAGTTTGGTTCAAGTCCACAATGTTTTCCACGTGTCCATGCTAAGGAAGTATGAACCGGATCTGACCCATGTGTTGAATTATGAAGAAATAGATGGGGACGACAGGGTATCGTACATGGAGAGACCGGTACGGATGGAGGACAAAAGAATAGGTTTTGCAAAACAAGATAATTCTGTTGGTTAAGATGGTTTGGCAGTATCACGAAACAAAAGGAGCCACGTAGGAAAGCAAGGAAGTGATGAGGCATCAACACCCCCATTTGTTTGAGTAGTTGGGTTGTTTTTAAATTTCGAGAATGAAATTTTTTGTAAGGGGGAAGAGTTATGACATTCTGAAATTCGACCCTTTTCGGATATATGAAATGATTTTTTCATCGATGCACTGTTAGTTAAATCTCGCTCTGAATTAATCACTCAAGAGAGAACTAACCTTTTGGGAAAGGCTAGCTAGGAATTAAGTACGCACGACCTAAGAACTCAACCGTGGATTGACAATTCGACCATAAGGATTGACGATGGATAATTTTGGGCCATTATAGACCGATCAAGAGATGATTATGGAACGATTCGCCAATAGTATATAATTGGATCGTGGATGATTTTGTTTGACCATTGTATGGATTGCGAACAGCCCTAAACCAATTCCGAATGATCGTGTCCTTCATAACTAATGATTGACCCTCGCAATTACATGACAACCGAGGTCACCATGGCTTGAGTAAGCTTAAACGTGGCTCGATATCAAACCGACCATAGGTCGAACACGCATAAACTCCTAAGAGCCGCCCGTTAGTTGGAGATACACTAAAGTCGCAATTGATCGATTTTGGCCATGAATTAGAATCCAAACTTAGATATCAAACTTTCAAGGATATCAAGACTAAACTTTTGGACGTCGTCTCATTAAGTTCATATATTTGTCAGCTCGCTCGAAAATTCTCGAAAAAGTGAAATTTGGACCAGAAAATTACAAAAGACCCTTTTACCCCTAAGTGTTTTTGGATTCCTTTGTTGTGTGGAGGGGCATTTTGGTCTTTGTACCCCTCCTCTAGTGGCCGGGCTCCTTGGACAGATTTGCGCCTCTTGTCTTTTGTTATTTACTTGTTTGCCCTTGGTTAGCTTGCTTTGGAAGACTCATTTGTGGTCATTAGATCTTGACTTGGGGATCAAAGGGCAATCCTAGCCTTTCATTTTTGATGAGATTGTTCAGCCCATTCTCTCTCTCCTCCATTATTGAGTTGATCACTCTCACTCCCCTTGGCCATGACCCTCATTAGCCATCACCACCACCACCAGCCACTTGCATCACCGTGAACCACCACCTCTAGCCGCCATGAACTACCACCATCACGCTACCACCACACCATGAGCCACTATCACCGCTTCACCGCTGCACGCCGCTTCGCCGCCCACCATTCACTAGAGTTGTTGTAACGACCGTGATTGTTGTTGCTGCTTAGTTGGCCTTCTTGCTTAGGTTTAGTGGTAAGTAGCTTCCTAAACCTTGATTAGATTGATAGGTTACTAATGGATATGGTTTAGGAGTTGATTAGTGGCTGATCATGTTAGTGTAGTGGCTAATCTTGTGGAATATTGGCTGACCATGCGAGATTAGTGGCTGATTAGGTTAATCAAGGACTGATTGTGTGGTAGTGTCTAATCTTGTTGATTAAATGTTGATCATGTGGTTTGATTTAGCTGATCATGTGCTTAGTAGTTAATCATATGGCTTGATAGTAGATCATATGGTTAATTGTTGATCGTGTGGCTGATCTTGGATAATCATGGTTGATCATGTTGACTTAATGGCTAATCTTGTTAATCAATTGTTGATCTTGGCTTATTAATGGCTAATTATGATTAGTTATTGGTGTTTGATCCAAAAATGAATGCGTTTCATGACATATTTGCTTGTAGAGAATTACACGTTACAAACGCTCTACATTAGCTCATTAAGAAAGATGAAAATTGACAATGAGTGATTGTATGCGTGCATGGTCATGAAAGTACCATCTAGGCGGGGTTATAGATGATGACCGGTGGGGGTTCGGATGCCGTCTAGGCGAGGATTCTAGATGATGCTGTGTCGCTGTTGATACCAGACCGATGCTCCTTTTGGAATATCGTCTGGTACCCGGTTTGCCGGGGGGTGGATCCCAGATGTTGACGTGTCTGACGGAGCAGGACGATGCTCGGTTATGCTCGAAGACATCGGCAGGGGTTTGATCATGGATCTGAAAGGTCGTTTAATAATATGGATAATAATGAGTGTGATGTGCATTGGGGAATGCCATGGGTTCAAGAATGATGTTTGAGCATGTCTAGATTATTCATTATTGATATGCATGTTTATGCAATGCTATGAGTTGTGTACCTCGTTAACACATGTGATCTTGTTGTGTGCTCGTTGGAGCATTTGCCATGTAATGCAAGTTGGATGAGCCAAGGTAAGGACATTGCTTTTGAATTGCCATTTCGATTAGAATTGCATGTTCAGGGTGATCCGAAGATATGTATTAACCTAAGCAAGGTTTAAGGAGTTTACTTATTGAGTTTACCTCATTGTTGTTTATTAACCATTTTAGAACCCCGAGTATCAATAGTCCTCCCCGACATTTTGGAGTACCTATGGATATGGACCACATGATGGTTGAGTACCGTGTAAGACAAGATAGGGTATATTTGAGATGAACGACGATGGTTTGGGTAGATGAGGGTTTTGTGGCATAGAAGCTGCATACTTTCCTAACTTGGTTTATTCGGGACGGAGATGCGGTATTTGGCCCGATCAGGGGTTTCGATGGGCCCCCAGATGGCGGAGTAGGGGATGAAGTGTAGGATCCCATGGAGATAGACCATCCAGGGTATCACGGAGTTTGATGATGGGTTTGGATATTCCATCTTTTTGGCTGCCCCTTTTGGATAGTGAAGCTAAGTTAACACGATCACCCAATCTCTTTTTGTTTGAACGTGGTCTGTTAGGAAGTGGCCTTGTAGTAGGCTTGTAAATTGTATCTTCCGTGGTTAACAATGTGTTCATAAAATGGCTTCGTTTATTTGTGTATCTAAGTGTTTTCCTTACTATCCCATTTATTAATTTGCTGATTAGGTGATTCTAGTTCGCTTTTGCATGCGTTCAATCGTTAGTATGTTGTCTGGGTTGGCGATGAGTCCTCGGACGTTACATTCAAATGACCACAAGTGGGATGTTGTGTGCTTGTAGGGTTTGGGGCATGACATCATCACAGCCGCAGGAGGACACCAAGGAAGATCTCTGGAGGCTCGATCTCGCCAAAGGGAGTTGTCAGCTAGCTGGTTCAACTAGATGAACCGGCTATTGTATCACCGGTGCCTACGCCGATAATGTTGCCGAGGAAGAAAAGGTGCCAGACAGAACAACTCCAGCCACCGATAAGGGTGATTGATCTTGCGACCAGCCTTAGGTCGCCGTGGAGGATGGCAGTGAGGCGACGGCTCACGTAAAAAGGCCAAAGATAGGGCCAAGAGGGAGGTGAAAGAACCGGGGACCGAGAGAGATCACAAGAGAGGGAGAGAAAATGTGAGCTAGAGAGAGAGGGAAGAGAGGAGAGAGAAAATTTTCTGAAAAATGAGAGTTTCCCCTAATTTTTGGAGGAAAAAAGCTTATATACCTCCGCCAATTTTGAATTATAACCCTTAAATCAATCTAATGGCCTAGAATACTTCCTTAATGATTAAATATATTCCTTAGGGGTTAAGGATAAGTGACATGGCATTATGGATGTCCATGATCTATTCTAAATGAATGGCCATGATTTATTTGCTTAACCTCCAAGTAATTTGCTTAATCCTTAAGTAAGGACATTTTAGTAATTTCCACCTAAGGGCATTTTTGTAATTTTCAATTCATGAGAAAGGGAGGGGCAGCTGGCCATGCCTTGAGTCGATTGAAGGAAACTATCCTAAAAAATGAATAGAAATGATATAATTTCATTTTTGCCGATTTGAATCAAATTTGGCAAATTGGGGAAAAGATTATTCTAAACCGATTTTTGTAAAATTAATGATGCCAAAGTGAAATTAAGCTAAAAATGAGTTGATTTAGGGTTTTTTGAAATTTTTGAATTTTTTGTGACAAAGTGTTAATTAAAAGTCAACATTTTAGTACTTATGTACTAAAATGTCAATTCATGGGTCAAACTTTGAATTTTTTGAAAATTGATAATGCAAAAGTGAAATTGACACTATTTTGGGGGTTTTTTATGCAAAAAAACCAAATTTTGGCTTTGGGTTAACTTTTGGTCAAAGTTTAACGAAAAAGTCAACTCAAAAGTCAATTCTTTGACTTTTTGAAATTGAAATACAAAAAGCTATAAAATGAATGGCTAATGCTAATTCAAATGCTAAATGACTCTTTTTGGTTGAGAATTGGGTTTTGTCGCGATTATAAACCCTAATCTCAAGATTTTACTTTTTATGATGTGTTGACTAAAAGTTAGATGTCAACACACATTCTCTTATATAATCATAGACCACAGCATGATGTGAACCAAAGTACAAATAATTCATGCAAAAAGTATAATCAAATGCGGAATACAAGAAGTAAATAGAAAATGGATCTCTAGCCATTATTCGAGTTTGCTCGGAATTGAAATTGCAAGCATGTTAAGCTTTATACATGCTATCAATGAACCATGCTCTACATAATCTATATGTGGCCATTTACATGTACGCTAGCTTTAAAAACTGCGATAATACCCTAAAAAAATACACATATTTAGGGTTTTGTACCCATTTTTGTACCTTTAAAAACTTCAAACATGTAAAATAACTTTACCATAATGCAAAGAATTTCAATATGAACATTCCGGTACCAACCCCGATCTAATCAGAGCTCGCGTGTGCCTACGGGTGCCGCCTAAATGCACAGCGTGTGCACAAGCTCGCGGGGAAAAGTCATCTCTTATTGTCACATTCTCAATTTCAGTCCCTGAAAATGTCTATGATTTAGGTTTAATGTTTTTCCAATCAAAACAAAAATTTCTATTCTTGTTTTGGAAAACCGTATTTCGGATTCTTGGTACCCCTTCATTTTTGTTATTTTTGGGGAGACTTTTGTGATTTGAATTTCTAAACACTTTCTTCTTGAAAGTTGTTCCAAACATCATGAAGTTTTACATACTTTAATTTGAGAATTTTTTAAGTTGATATGAGTGGTTTGATGGCCTGATTTTCGAACCGTGTGAAATTGCCCAGAATGGGTATTTCGATGATGTTTACACTGTCTTTATTTTCTATAAGCTTTTCTGGGCTGATTTTGGAAATGTTTCCTTCACAAAAGCTGTTGAGAACGTCCTTTTCTATAATGTGTGTAAATTTGGGAATTTTCTGAGATGATTTGAATTCTAGACAAAGCTTATTTTGAGAAGTAAATATTCTATTTCAGCGAACTATTTTTAGTCTGTTTTTGAGTGACTGAAAATGGTATTTACAAAGAAAATTAGATTTCGTGTTCCTCAATGAAAAATGTTTATTAAGGGCTTGTTTATGACATATCCGAATTTGAGAATTTTCGGAGTTCATTTACTATATTTTCAAGTCCGATTTCGTGAATAGTGCAAAACTTTCCGGTTTTGTCAAATTTCAAAGATTTATCAATTGTTATATGAAAAACGTTGGAATCTCGACTTGATTTTTTTTGGGGATATTAAAGGACATTCCCGCACTAAACTTCGGGTTGAATGAGATTTTTATACGTATTTTATCATGGAAAACCCTCGGAAATCATGGAATTGATTATGATGCGGGTTTACAACTTAAGTGTTGATTAGTTGTTATTGTGTAAACCGATGGTGCTGAGTCATTGTGAGCCGAACCGACATTTTTAGAAGACTAAAATAGGCTCCGTGTTTGTTTCATTGGGAAGGAACTAGAAGATAAGGCTTTGACATGGTCAAAGCTTCTCCTTCAAGCTTCCATCATTAAGTTTCATTAATGCCATTAAATGGCCCTTGACTTAGAAGCCCTATTTCATGATGACAAGCATTAATCACATTAGACTTTGGAGGTCCTATCATTATGGAACCAAGGCAAGGCCAAGCCAAGGAAACCAACGTGAAGGCCATTCGGCCGTGAGGAAGGAAGAGAGAGGGAAGGAAGAGAGAGAGAGAGAGAGAGAGAGACCAATAGAGAAAAGATGCGTATTAGCCTTCATCATTTAACCCATAAATGCTCATAAATGGTCTTATCTTTTGTGACCTAAGCCATGACCTCATGCTTGGATGACATATGCCATGACTCAAGCAAGGCTATCATGACTTTTGACTATTGTGCATTAATGCACATTAATGCTTGGCTTCTTCTCCAAGCCTATTTGGCTATAAGGAAGCAAGAAGCTTCACGTGAAATCCCCCCTCGTTCTCTCTCTTCTCACGCCAACTTCCTTTCTCATCTTCTTCTTCTTCCTTTGCTCTTGTTTTTCTCACTTTGACCGAGAAACTCACGCCCGAACAAACCCGAACCGCCCGTATTCCTACTGCTTTCCCATCCAAGAGCCACGGTTTGGCCTTGGTAGGCCTCATCTTGGTCGGTCAAGCAAGAAGGAAGCAAGAAGAAAGCCCGAAATTTTCCGAGCTCACTTGTTTCAAACCCCGTTCTCTGATTTTGTTTGCCGTTGAGTAAATGAATTCCCTAATATCGGGAAAGGAAGTTACGAT
This sequence comes from Syzygium grande, assembly GCA_024733475.1. Taxonomy (NCBI): domain Eukaryota; kingdom Viridiplantae; phylum Streptophyta; class Magnoliopsida; order Myrtales; family Myrtaceae; genus Syzygium; species Syzygium grande. Next base: position 24,147,259 of record JAMXDD010000001.1, read on the forward strand.
ACGTTGTTACATGGGTTGGTTGGCCCGCTTTCTTGGTTTCATGGTTGTTCGCTCTTTTTTCGCATCTAATGATGTTCACGTGTGATACTCACATTTGATGTTTATTTTGTTGGTTTCGTAGCATGACTTTGCTGTTTGAAATGCCATTGATGCCGGGTACGGTAAGAATTGACTTGTGTGAATGACGATTGTCTCGCCCTCGCTTGATATTAGTGTTTTCACTTCATCGAGTCTCCTCGACTCATCCCCCGTTGTTTTCCCTTTTTCGTGTCCGTAGGATGGCATCTCTCCCGCCCGTGTTGGCAATCCCATGGAGCGTAGAGTCAAGTACTCACCGTGATAGATGTCGAGAAAACCGCGCGCTTATCGCCGAATCACGACGCTTGTGATGTTCAATGAGGGCCTAACGGACTTGGTGCCTCAAGGCGGGTCGGCCCGGATAAAGCCACGGGTGGGATGTGAGATGGCCAAAGGACGGGACCGGGGTAGAGGTGAAGAAGCGAGGAGCGAGAAGTCATAGTGGGGATAGGAAAAGCCCAAACCACGCCGACCCGTAATTAGAAAAAGCCTTCGGAATAGGCTTGTAGAATATGTGTGATGTTTGCTATGACCCAAGAGAAGAGCTTGTTTAAATATGTTTGCATGTTTCGTAAACATAAATTTTTTCATAATGCTTGTCTTATTTCCGTTGGTTGTTCTTTTGTTGTGATCGTCCCAGTATGCTTCCGGGTGTGTTTAATGAAAAGAATAATGAACGGGACGTCATTCTGAATGGCCCCGAGGTCGGGCGTTACACTTACGCTTAGTCCAATCGGTTGACCACTCAATGGGTCAGGCTCTCGAGTAGGGTCATCTGTCGGGTTCCCAATCGGGTAGATGACATAATCAATGATGTCATCAGGTCAGGTCACTTTGTTGATTTCACGATCTAGGTAGCTTACGTCATCAATGACGTCAGTGAGTCGGGTCCTCGAGTCTGGGCAGATGATGTCAACAATGACATTAGCCCTAAAAGTGCCGTATGAGCGAGCATGGCCAACGATGCAGCGCCTTTGTGACTGCATATGGGGGCATGTGCAGCATCCCCTGGAGGCGTGCTACCCACCGTTTTGCTCGTCTCGACAAGAGCTATCACCCTCTATGATCAAAATCAATTTTCACTGGAAAAATATATTTCTACAAAAAAGCCAAACAGAACGGCCGTCTTCAACCTCTAGACAGGTTTACCGCACCCAGTTCGTTTTGACCATCCATACAGCAATTTAAGCGCATTAAACATGCACTAGATTTGAAAATTGATTTACTAATGATCTCCTTATTAAAAAAACAAGCGAAAACTCGACAAAGAAATAAAGCAGAGATCATAACGCAGGCTCTGATACCAATGTACGGAAAAAGTCACGAAGAAATGGACTAACCTTTTGATGCACGATAAAAGAATTACACGGGAGTATATGTTGAATCACCAACGAGTAATGGATGAATTTATAACTTCTCAATGGTCTGAATATAATCACAAGGAAAATATTCTTGCTTCATAATGTTAATACCTATTGTCTTCTCAAAGTAATGATGGAGACCTTTTGTGTGTTGTTCTGATGGAGAGGAGAACATTCGTTTCACTATATGTTCTTTTCTATGTATGTGATTTTTTTTTTCTCATCAGGAAGTTAATTTAACTTCTCTTAAAAGACAACCGCTCACACCTCTTCAAAGGATGCCTCTCAAAAATACCCCATCATGGGTGAACCGGTGCCTATTGAACACAACCCATCATGGGCGAACCACCGAAATATAACAAATATAGTTACAAGTTTAAAAATCAAAATCATTTGTGCAAAACATAATTTATATGAGGTGATATACTGGTTTCTAGGAGGTATCGTGTTCATATGATCTTTCACCGTCAAATTGAAATGCAATAAATCTCGCTCATCCAACAAATTGCGTGTAACATGATGAGAAAGTCCCTTCGTCATAAAAGTTCAAGTACGTAAATCTTCGAGTGGGGCTAGACTTTATTTAGGCTCTTCACGTGTATCGTGATGAGAAATCATGACTCACAAGGAGCTAGACCCATGAAGAACGAAATAGTAAGTCAAGAATAGGTAGGTCGAAAAAAGAAAAAAGGAAACGACAAGTTAAACGAATTGAGGCCTTTACAGCACCATAATTTATTCCAATTGGATCCCTGATTGTCATTGGTTTAATAATTGAGTTCAATCATATTATTAAATTGAATAGCTTTGCGCTAACAATAACTTTATTAGACTATTTGAAGGGTGGAATTCAAGAGGTATAAAAGTCAAGGATTTCATCATCAAGGCCGTCCACATGATTAAGACATTGATTGGAAAAAGAAAGAGAGAAGCACAGCAAAAAGATATTTTCGAGGAAACTGGGGCCAAAGAAAGTTTATGTTGTCGAATCTATTCCCATGATGCGAAACCAGAAGGCAAATTTAAGGAGCTGCTCGGTTTTCTGCAAGTCAAGCTCGTTGTTGCTATCGCTTGACTTCGATTGGTTCCCAATTTCTAGGTCTCAATATTCACACTGTGACAGGGACACCTCGTCGCGTGCTTACTTCGATGAGATAGAGGCGACAGAAACGACAAATGATCTGAAAAGGACAAATTTGATGGCGTTTCTTGCCAGCGCATGATGAAGATGATTTGTGATTGGATGAGTTTGAATTCTCTGTCAACTTTGTTGTCAATGACCATCAAACATTTGAAAAAGTTATGGCATTGGTGATGTTTTTAAATTTTATGTGATGGCAGATGGTGATTTTGTTGTCCATACAATATGCACAATAATTTTGAAAATGAAAGCCTGCTAATTGTTCCAATAATAACTTTAATTGGGAGCCATGCTCCTCATTTAAGGAATGATACACAGTGCAAGTAACAGGCATCGTTCAAAGTAATTACAACAATAGTTCAAACCCTTAGAAATTAAATAATAAATGTCTTGTGCGGGTGTATCGTGGTTGAAACTGTTGAATAGGAATTATAAGTAGTCAAAAAGTTTACCGTTTTAGAAATCAACCAACAACCAAATAAACATTGACAAACGTGACTTGTGTAATCAAAAGGTTATGTAGCTATTAGCTTATTGTCTAGCTTGTAAAGGATCATTATTTTTGTATTTATTTTTGCTATACGGGCTATGTAATTTGTTCATTACACAAGTCATCCCTCTTGCCATTGATATAGATATAGTTACAAGCATTAAAATCAAAATCAATTGTGCAAAACAAAATTAATAGGATATGATATAATGGTTCCTAGGAGGTATCATGTTTGTATAATCTTTCATCGTCTAATTGAAATGCAATAAATCCTAGTCATTCAACAAATCTGGTTGTGACTTTTTACCTTTCGATCTAATGTTAAAGGCTCTAGGTCCATCACGTGTAATATGATGAGAAAGTTCCTTCGTCATAAAAATACATGTATATAAATTTTTCAGTGGGGCTGGACTTTATAATCCATGACTTACGAGGGGCTGGGCCCATGAAGATTGAAAAAGTCAAGAACTCCTGAGTCGAAATAAGAAGAAAAAAAAGGAAACGATTAGTTAAAATAATTGAGGACTAGGGGCTAGGTCCCTGAAGACTGAAAGAGTAAGTCAAGTAACTCCTAAGTCGAAATAAGAAGAAAAAAGGAAATGATTAGTTAAAATAATTGAGGACTTCATGGCACGATAATTCCTCCCAATTGGATCCCACATGCGAAACCAGAAAGGCGAATTTAAGGAGTTGCTCGGCTTTCTGGGAGTCAAGCTCGCTGTTGCTATCGCCTTGACTTCCATTGGTTCACAATTTCTAGTTCTCAGCATTCACACCGTGACAGGAACACCTCGTGGCCTGCTATGAGATCCAGACGACAGAAACGACGAATGATCTTAGAAGGACAGATTTGATGGCGTTTCTTGCTGGTGCGTGATGAAGACGATTCATGAGCCGATGAGTTTGAATTCTCTCCGTTGACTGTGTCATCAGATGGCGGTCAAAAGTTTCACAGCCATTAACGGTCTATCTGGTCTTATGACTTTTAACCCGCCATTTCTTAGACGAATAGCAATTGTGGAACCACACAGGTTCACATCCACATTTTAGTGTATAATGGGAACCTGGGGAACGAGCTGGGTGGTTAAAAAATGCATTTTGCCCTTCATTTTCTGTTGGTTTTGTGATTGATGTAACTTATGGTGCTATGCCTTTGGTAATTAGCTGCATCGCCATGTATTATAGCGGTGATTATAAGCTAATCACATGGCTTAATCAACATTTAATTGAGATTTTGGACTAATCAATTGTCTTAAACGAGGCAAGAGAGCTGTCACAACGTACCAAAGATGCATTCCATCAACGTACGGGCCAAAAGAAGAAGAAAAACATAAAAGAAAATACCATAAAGGTACAAACAAGAAAGGCCCAGATACCAAGTTTTTTTAATTCTTCTATTGTTATATTCTTTTTGCAAAATTTTCACGATTTTCTCATTTAATCAAAACATCACGTTCGTCGTAAGTTACATAAACAGCAGAAATCAAATGACAACTGGTAATTTTTAAAGAAGAGGTGATTTTCGAGCAGCAGGATATTTTCGGACAATTCAAATCTGAAGTCACAATTTAGTTCGCTCGGAGCGACACGCTGCCCTGGACTTGGGGCCCATTGACTTGTCCATTTTGGTGAAAGGAACTCCCGAGCAGAAGGTCCTGCTTGCCCCTTTATTATTATATTCAGCCTACGTGTACGGGAGAGTGTTAGAATATTCATACAATAAACAACTCTTCATCGGGTAACTTAAGTTTTTTAGAATAATTAGATGTGATCTCACAATATCTTACAAAAAGAAATACCAAGTCGGGGCAAACTTACTAGGATCCCTATTTGATGTATAGGTCTATGATGTTTCGATCCAATCTTGTGGTGTCATTCTCTCCTGAGTTCATGTCGCTTGAAATTATCTTGGGATGCATGAACGATTTCTCTTTAATCGGACCGCATAATCAACCAATATTTGATCATCTGGAGTTGAACCATAAATGATAAAGGAGAAATAATCGAAGGAACGTGAAAAATAACGATCAGAAATCGATTTCCTACTTCCTGCTTCATACTCCTTGGGACAAATTACAAGAATGTTTCTAATTTGCTGGCGGTGAGGAGCTTGGGGCACACGACGAAGATCCGGGCCAAAATCCATCTGGTGGATGCCCTTGGACTGGAGGAAGGAGACGAAGGAGTTGATGGTGGTGGTGGAGGTCGAGAGGGACGATGGTGGTGGTGGTCACCGCGGTTGTGATGGTGATGGGTTTCGGGAAGAGCAGGGAATTGGAGAATCTAGTGGTGATGCTCTCATGGCTGATGGCGAGTGTGAGCTTTTCTGTTTTGTTGGTCGAGGAAGACGATGCTCCCTCTGCTTATATTTTTCTGGACGTAAATTTTTTGTGGATTTGACACGTGGAGATTAGGCAGGAAGTTATTGGCTGGTGATGGCTTGCGCGGATTATTGGGGTGGTGAAAAACTTAAAACTAGATAGTCAAGGGACTCTCTTTTTTTTTTTTTTTAGCAGGCTGTTCAAGTGAAGAAAGTATTTTATGAATGGGAAAGTGACATAGATGTCTTTGAAATTTGATCTAATGTGCAATATTATTTTTGAACTTTTAATTTGTTCAACGCGGTCCCGAACTATTAAGAAAATGTTCAATATAGTTCAGAACTATATCAAAATATTCAATACCGCTTCTTCCATTTATTCGAATGAATCGGCATCTGTCGATATATCTTCCAACCCATTAAATTTGAACGGTAGATAACAAAAAGAGAAGTTATGCATGAATTATCCAAGTTAAATATTTATATTAGATTAGGATATATTTATTCATCTATGAAGTAAATCTCATCAAGTATGACAGTCCCTGCATCCCACATATCGGGACTTGAACGAGGAGGAAACATGCATAGATTGATTTATAACCATTGTCGAGTCTTTGTCGGGACTTTTAAACCCGCCTTTTGGGGTAGGGCACGCCACCAGCGTTCATCCTCATTTCGTCTGGAAAAAAAGAAGCCAACTGGGTCGTCTCTGTTGACCTCCGGAACGTGGAAATTGGACTAATTGGTCTTTGCTAACCCCGGCATTAGGGAGAGCAGCTTTAAAACTTTGGTTCTTGATCAATTCCTTTGCCTCGCCCTCCAGAAGTTGCTTATGATCTTACTCCTCTCGAGTTGAAAGAAAGTCGGTGGCCGTCTTTGAAAAGATGATTATCGATGCACCAACAAACGTTTCCTTCGCTTTCTGGATTTCATGCCTGATCCTCTTCATCCCAGGCACTCCTGTCAGTGCACAGACATATCTTCAAGAGAGGTGCGCAGATAGGGGCAACTACGCTGCTTATAGCAAGTACCAGGACAACCTCGGTCGCCTCCTCTCCGGGTGGCTTGACAACAAAGGACCCATTTACGGTTTCTACAACACGACGGAAGGTGAAGATCCGGACAAAGTTTATGGTCTCTTCCTCTGCAGGTAAAATCACATGCAAAAAGATACCAGAAATTTCAAGTTTTGAGTATTACCTTTCAATTCAATCATTATAATCTTTGGAGTCGCTTCACTTTGCACTAGGATTTATAATGGAACTGATATATTGGTCTTAATTGAAATCCTCTACAAAGTATGGTGATCCAATGCCAACCCAAAAATTGCTATCCAGATTTAAGTGACTACTAATGCAACTTTACTATTCCTCGTTAGACCGGATGTTGCTGCCAATCTCTGTCAGTCTTGCATCGATGCAGCTACCAAACTCATCGTAGAAAGATGTCCAGGACAGAAAGAGGCGACCATATGGTATGATGAGTGTTTCGTGCGCTACGCTAACAGATCTTTCTTCTCTATCATGGAGACACAGCCGATTATTTTCATTGTCAACCCTGCGGACAAGGAGCAAACTTTTGGTAATGAGGACTTTGATACAGAAGTGACGGATTTCGCGAGGAATGTCACGGACTTGGCGATCAGCACAGAAAGCTTATACGATACCATAAACATTAATGTCACAAGTTCAGTGACCCTGCATGAGCTTGCACAGTGCACCCGCGACATATCAAAGTCAGATTGCAAGAGTTGCTTGCTTACTGCTATTGAAAACTATCCTACCGTTCTTAATTATAAAAGGGGAGGTGCGAGAATTCTTCAGCCAAGTTGTAATATGCAGTACGAACTGCATCGTTTTCATGGGGAACCTCAAACTAACAAAACCGGCACCGAGTCTGGCACTAAAGGTATGAGTTATATAATACTCAAAATGTGCACTCAATTTGTCATGGTAAGCGTATAATGGTATCATTCCACTGCTTCTCATTCTCAATATAAGCTGTTTTGTGTATGATATTGCACTTGACTTGCTTTTACGATCTGAACTATGATCATACTCTCTTGCTTTCACCGAGTTCTTGGTACTATTTACAATTGGTGAAAAAAAATCTGCAAATTTGTGGTATGTTTAGATGTAAGGAATTTCTCTGTCTTGACAGGGGTCAAACGAGCTCCATGGATTGCAATTGTTAGCTCAGTAATTGGATCGTGTTTACTATTAACTATGGTGGGGGTTCGTGCTTTTTTTTTTTTTTTGAAGAGGAGAAGGAGATTGAAGAAAGGTATAAGTAAATTCATCTTGCTTGCCATTGGAATGACCATCTTCTAACCTTTACCTGATGAGAGTATTCTCTTGGATCTCAGAGAAGGAAAACAGCCAAGAGGTTCAATTACTTCATCTGAGACAAGAGATTGGAGAAGAATTTTCAAAGGAAAACACTCGAGGAGGAAAGCCGGTGGCTTCTCAAGAACTATCTTTGATACGATTAGACGTCATACGGGCAGCCACAAGAAACTTCTCCGATGAATGTAAACTTGGGGAAGGCGGGTTTGGCCCTGTGTACAAGGTAAGCATTCCAATGACTCAACACCAATTTATGGGGAAATTGGGAAAATCTTCTAATGGTAGCAAACTGGCAGAGTCGTTATCCATAACATGAACAGAATCGAATTTGGTTATCATTAGTTATTCTCACATAGGGATTTGACAACCGACTTTATGCCGTTTCAGGGCACATTGGCAGATGGAAAAGAAATTGCAGTTAAGAGGCTTTCAAGAACCTCAGGCCAAGGACTCATTGAGTTGAAGAACGAAGTCATCTTGGTTGCCAGACTACAACACAGGAACCTCGTCCGATTATTGGGATGCTGCTTGGAAGAACAAGAAAAACTCTTGATATATGAATACATGCCCAACAAAAGCCTAGATGTCTTCCTTTTTGGTTTGAGCTTTAGCTGATGCTATGAATTTTTTAGCTAGTTAATTTTAGTTTTATGAAGTTGAGTTTCAACTGAGTCACTTGTCGACAATAGATTCAAATATGGGACACAGTTAATTTTAGTTTCATAAAGCTGAGTTTCATCTGAGTTTCTCATCATTGACAGATTCAAATATGGGACAATCTCTAGATTGGAAGATGCGCGTGAACATCGCCTGTGGAATAGCTCGGGGACTTCTATATCTACATGAGGATTCTCGCCTGAGAATTATCCACAGGGATCTAAAAGCTAGCAACATTTTGCTAGATGGAGAGATGAATCCAAAGATATCAGATTTCGGAATGGCAAGGATCTTCGGTGTAAATCAAGACAAGGCCAACACAAACAGGGTTGTTGGAACCTAGTAAGTGCTTTAATATCATTCTATGTCCGTTACATGTTAGAATGATTCACTAGGCCAACAAAGGACTCTAATGATCAGCTAAACAACACCAGAATGAGTAGATTCATATTTCAGAAGTTTCATATAGAAAATTACTTTTCTTTGTTTCTTACTTCCAACTAATTGCTCTTCATCAAATAATTCTGGTTAGTGGATACATGGCACCGGAGTATGCAATGGTAGGACTCTTTTCTGTAAAATCAGACGTCTTCAGTTTTGGAGTTCTCTTGCTAGAGATAATAAGCGGGCAGAAGAACAACGGTTTTCATCTCCAAGAGCACTGTGAAAGCCTTCTCACTTTTGTATGTTCCTAGTCACCATCCCATTTTAATATGAAATCCAAAAATTTCGTGCAGCAGTCTTTGCTTATTTTCCTTGCTAAATAACAGGCATGGAAGTTGTGGTCTGAAGGTCGAGGGTTGGAACTTGTTGATCCGTTAATCAAAGAGTCATGTGATGAAGTTGAAGTGCTAAAATGCATACACATTGGTCTATTGTGTGTTCAAGAAGACCCAGTGGATCGACCGGCTATGTCACTCGTGGTTCATATTCTAGGAGGCGATACTATCACACTCAACCCTCCATCGCAGCCTGCATTCTCAGTTGGAAGAGATGTGAAAAAACTTTATTGTATTGTACCTAGTCAAGAAACCTTCACTATTAATGATGTAAGCGTTTCGGATGTTTCGCCTAGGTGACCAAGTATCATCAGCTCGCCTTCAATTGATTTCTCTTTTATACAATGGAAATGCAGTTCAAGATAGTTATGATATTTATTTTTATTCTCCATATCTTTTTAGGACTGAGCATATATCTCCCTTACTGTGCATATTATTAATTAATTGTAATATATTTATGTCATGTTACCTTGTATAGTTATCATGTAAAGCTGGCTTTTGTTCTCTTCTTTATACATATAAAAATATATAGAAATTAAAACATTCTCTCTTCCGCATATTTCTTATCTTAGAATTAGAGCTAGACAATCTTGAGCAAATTTTGAGTTGGTTGAGTGTGACACACCCGAGTGCACACATGGAGCACACCTCGAATCTCATGTTGATTCTTAGCATTTTTGTCACGTACGCATAAATGTCAGCCTATTATTACATAACCTACATATGTTAGTTAGTTCTATCTTCGACTCATGAAATCACCTCTTTGGTTCCTTTCTCCCAACTCTATTTGACTCCCTTTAGTTTGAGAGGATGTTAATGATATATGATTTTACCTTGATCCTTCATTTTTCAGGATTGTGAATATATATTTCCCTTGATTGTGTATATTCTTGATTGATTATGATTAATATCATAAGCCAGCCTCAGTTTATTTTGCATGTGTTTCCACCTCTCATGCATCATTCCTCATCCGATTTGCATATAAGAGAGGTGTTCAAATATCACACACCGCTTGACTATGGGGCTTATATGCTTGTCATATACATTCGATCTCTCTCCACTAATTATCTTAAGTTTTTCGATTGAATTTTCTAATTTCGTGAATTAATAAAATAGAATGATAATTACAGTGTAATCTCTTTTGTATTGTAACAACCATTTCTTAATCCTTGATTTATGCAATCATTGAGTAATAATTTTAAGGGGAAAAAAAGCCTTCATTAGTGGTGTTTCTATTCTAGTTCACCTCTTATATTCTTGCAGAATGGTACATCTACATGCTTGAAAATATATATGTGACGTCCTAGAGCGTCACATACTAAGGCTTTCACTACTCTTCACTTATAGCACAAGTGGAAGGTGTTGAGGAATATCCTAATTAATTTTGAAGAATGACAAAACAATCTTTTATTGACCACAATTATACTTAAGTTATTTGATGTAGGTAAATGCTAAGTCATCAGACTTAGTCAATGAAAGGACTTTGTTATCAGACTCCAAATTACTTGTCAGATTCAATAAGTGTTATTTTTGGCAAGTTTATGCAAGACAATCAAATTCATATTTCAAGATATTTTAATTGGCAATCACAACATCGTTCCTTAAACACGAAGAACTACACTTATGGAAACCTTAATTTGATTATATGGGCGATCAAATCACCTAGAGATAATGGTTTTTCTTCTAACGGCTATGCATCTTCTTTTGGGAAGTTTTGTCTAACGGATTGAATTGGAGATCAATCCTTTGAAGATTGTCCAACGGATAGATTGGAATGAGTATAAAAGGAGTGCAAACGCCTTACAAGGAGAATAACCAGAATCGTGTATTCCAAAATTTGAATAGAGCTTCGATCTTACACACTTGTGATTACTGTATTCCATGTTGTGATTTTAGAAAGAAAATTACTTGAGTGAAGAGTGTACGTGATAGTGCAATCTATCATCTGAGAAGCACTGCTCTTATAATTTCTTGATGATTCAATAGTGAAACATAGCTAACAGGCTATCAGCATAGAGAGTGGACATAGGCTTGATAAAGCCAAACCACTATAAAGATCTATGTGCAGTATTCTCTATCCCTAAACTTTCATTTATTATTACTAACATTATACTGCATACATATCTGTCAAATAAGTTCGTTAAAACATCATCTTAGTCATCAGACGCAATCATCTGACGATAATTTATATACAAGTTTGTCATATGCATCCATCAAACATTGTTCATACGAGTTGTTGACCTCGACTATATTCATTTCACACGTTTAAATCATTCAATTTGATAAAATCACCTATTCACCCCCTCTAGGTGAAAGCACTAGTCATAACAATTGGTATTAAAGCTTAGTACTTTTTTTTTAAGTGTTATTTTACTTCTGAGCTAACAATTCTTGATGGCTAGTAATACTGAGTCAGGTCACAATAACATACTGCCTTATTTCAATGGATGTATGGGAAAACAAGATGAAAACATTCATCTTGGGAATAGATCAAGATATATGGGACATCGTTGAACATGGAATCATTCCAAACGTTTCAACCGAAACAAAATCCCCAGAAACTTCAAAAGGGCAAAATGAGACACCTTCTTCCAAAGAAATTAGAGTGCAAATTAGACCTCAAGCTGTACCTCTCTTGGCCAAGGAAATTTCCAAAAGGATCAATCTGGATGCAAAGATCAGAACGGCCATATACAATGGTCTTGCAAGTGTTGAGTATAAACAAATTGCAAATCTCAAAACTGCAAAAGAAATTTGAGATCGTTTCAAGCTTGCTCATGAAGGATCGGAGAGAGTCAAGGAGACAACTCTCAACATTCTTCTTGGGCAGAATGAGTCCTTCACTCATAAACCGAATGAAACAATTTTCGAGATGCATAGTAGATTCACTGAGATTGTAAATGAGCTTGAATTCCAAAACAATCCCATCTCTGAACCTATGAAGGTGAACTAGTTACTGAGAGCTTTTTCAAAAGAGTGGAACAATATCAAAGTTTCTATTCGAGAAACTCAGGGGATCAGACCACTCATGATGGACAAACTTATTGAAAACTCTTCAATTCTATGAAACTGAAAAGTTCTTTGAAACTGAAGAACCCAAAGGTAAAAAGTCCATTGCTTTAAAAACTAACATTGATTCTGATGACATAGACAGAGATTTGGATGAAAATGAAGATGAAGAGTTGACTCTAATGGTCAAGAAACTGAGAAAGATGACAAAGAAGATGAAGATGAATAAGTCAAAAAAGCAATTCAAGAATTTTGAGTCATCAAAGGCCAAGAAGCTATTGTAGCGCCGCGCTGATTTTTGGGACTTCGGGGTTTGCGCGCTAATAAAGTATTTCTATGCAAGGGTCTCTCTCAGATCATACTTCATATGACAGTAGATGGTAATTTCCTATTTGATCTAAGTTTTCGACTTTGAAGTCACCACTAGTCATTATTGGTAGGTTGACTAGAAACCTAATTGGGGTATGGGAGAAATACCACGATTCTACGAACCAGAGATTCTGAGTATGAGGACTTGGTTATGCTAATGATCCCAAATCGAGATCCCTAACGCTCTTTCGATACCTAAAAATGATACAATGTCTAACGTGTCACAAAAGTTTTCGAGGCCTATCCAGTAATCCTATCCATTCTAATTACGAGAAAATAAACCAAGAATTAATATGTGCAATCAATGTCAATCAAACCAAACAATCCTAAATTGTCTCTAAAGATCAAAATGCACCCAAAAACATCCAAATCCTAATGAAGCCCTAAAGGCTTATTCATTCCATGATTTGTCTTTTTAGGATTTTAAGATTTTTTAGGGGTTATAACCCCTGAATTTGAGGTCTTTCAAAAAATACTACATAGGCAGTTCCAAAACTTCAAATTTCACTTTGTAAAGTTGGCCATAGTGTTTTTGAACCGTTTTGTGAATTTTTGAATTTTTTGAATTTTTTTTAAATTTTTTGAGAATTTCATTAATCAAGAATTGATTTTTATTTATTTCTAAAATTTTTTTTATGGATTTTCGAATTTTCCAATTTTTTTAGATTTTTTGAATTTTTCACGTTTTTTTATTTGTATTTTCAGAATTTTCTAGATTTTTATGAATTTTCTAAAAAATTTATTTTTATGAAATTTTCTAATATTTATTTTATTTATTTTTATTGATTTTCCCGTTGGAAAAATGAACTCTTGGCTTGGCCAGTTCAACCTGGTTCGACTTGGCCGAACTAGGCCTCGCCGGCGCTGGCGCCGATCATCTCCTCCGACGAGCATAGCACCAAAATGGCGCCATTTTTAGCATTTCTCATTGGGGTGTTTGGTCGAGCACTTGGTGAGCATATTCCAAATTTAAGTGTTATCGAGGTCGCCTATTCAAGCCCCTCTCTAGCAACCTTCCGGCGACTATTTTGCCATTCCGATTGATCCATTGTAATGTCCACGTGTTCTATTTTAAGTTTAGCCTACTTAGAACGCCGCTGGACGTTCACCGGCTCGGCAAAAAATCAAACTAAACACCTTAACATGCAAATTGTTCTTCTTTATTTCTAAAAAATGTAAATCATCACATCAATTACCCTAACCTTCTAACTCGGTTCAAATCAAGGATAAAAACATCAAACAATGGTTGAAGAGGGCTAACTTGGAAGGCCTATGGCCATAGGGCGCTCCGACGAAGGTCCCTCGAGCTCCAGCGAATGGTTTCAATGGTGACCGAAGTGGTTTATGCAAGTTTAATGATCAAAATGCAATCAAACAACATAAAAATTGATCATAAATAAGCTTTGAACATTTAGAAATACAAAATTGCGAAGAAAATCACTAGAACAATAAGATTGAATCGAATTGTATATTCTAGAATTTCATCAAAAGCGTGACGAAGATCGAAGTTTACCTTCTTGGTTCGATGATCAAACGAGGTTATTGAGCTAATCGGTCACCGTAGAACTCTTTCTTGACACTCCGACTTCTTGTAAGTGGCTTTGGCCTCACTTGATAGGGTCTAGAATTGCCGACAGATCACGATTTCCAAGTTCTGATAACCAGCTTCAACATAGAATCTCCAAGTATGGAGATCCACAATCAGCACTGATTTGCCGCGGAAAAACGCCAATCACTCGGCCCTCGAGATCTCAACATACTTTGTTCACTGGTTTTCTCTCATTTCTCGCTCTAACTTTCTCTTTCTTTCTCTCTCTGGCATTTCGTCCAACACACCCCCTCATCACGTTCAGTTTTTTCTCTCTTTTGTTGATCGATTTTTTCAGCCAAAAATCTATTTCCACTGCCTTCCGATTGGTTCAAATGACTTTATGGCACCAGTCGGAGATTCTCTAGGTGGCTAACTCAATTAAAACGTGTTAATTTGATTGAAGAAGGTCAGCAAAGTCACGGGTCTAAGAAGATATTTTCTAGGTTCATCATATTTTGGGGCGAACCGAGTGAAGAAGAAGGCTAACTCGGGTCGGGTCGGGTTGACCCGGCTGACCCAACAGTCCCGATTTTGATTAAAATTTCAAATTGAGGCCAATTTCAACCGAATTTTCAAAATTAAATCCCAAAATTAAATTCCTCATAACATTCTAAACCTAAATATGTGACAAAATCATGTCCAAGATTTTCGAACTTTTGTATTTGGGTTATTGGGATTTTGTTCAATTCAATGCCTTATTTACCTGATTAGGCCAAATTGGTGCCAAAATTGAATTAACCACATCTTATTATCCCTAGAAATGATGGTCTCATGGTTCGACAATTTCGAATTGGACATGATTCCTAATTGGATTAAAAAATTCCTAATTTTCAATTGAATTTTGGGGTTTTCTGATTTCTTTGTTGAATTGTTCAATTGGACTGACCATTATGTAATTCAAGGTCCCAAAATCATTTGTTGTGAAGATACCATGACTTAAAAATGACTAGAAAAGATTTAATTGCATTTTTGGTTCAATACGGGTTTGATTTTGCCCAATTTTGGGAAAAACACATGCCCGATTGAGATTTTCTAAAATTGATGAGGCATTAGTGAAATTGGATTTAAAAGAAGATTAAGTACTATTTTTATGGAATTTTTTGATTTCATTTACTATTTTTCTTGATTTTCTTACTTATTTTGACTAAAAGAAATTAAAGAAAAATTCAGGAAAATGATAAAAAAATCATTTTTCATTTAATAGGTTTTTAGGCTTGGCCAAGATTCCTGATCCTAATTTTGAGATTTTTTGAAAATATGAAAATAAAAATGAGTTAAAAATCATGTGTCAATAGCTGCCTTTCTTTGAGATTGAGCTCGTTAGAGATTGATTTAAAAAACAAGGTGACACCTGAATTTTTAGTTGACTCAATGAACAAGACAAAAATGAAAATTTCACAACAACTGATTAGGGATCCTACTTTTGAAATTCGTAATCTAATCCAAAGTTTTTCTTTTCAGAACACATTTTGAGAGATTCTTAATGATTGGGGGAGAGAAACTTACTCGTTTATGAGCGTCTCATTATTGCTTATCCAAGAGTATGAATTGATGACGGTGATGATTATGATGATTATTCTAATTTTGTGGTTTAAGGACGAATCCACGAACCATGAACACCTGAGGCTCATCGCTTGAGAATTTGGAAATTTGCCTAGTGGTTCCTCACTAGTAGGACTTTAAAATTTATCTAGTGACTCCTCGTCAATATGACTCTGGAAATTGCCTAGTGACTCCTCATCAGTAGGACTTTGAGATTTTGCCTAGTGGCTCATCACCTGTAAGACTTTAGAAATTTGCCTAGTGGCTACTCGTCAGTAGAACTTTGGAAATTGCCTAGTGACTTCTCATCAGTAGAACTTTGAAAATTTTCCTAGTGGCTCATTGCCAGTAGAACTTTGAAAATTGCCTAGTGACTCCTCGTTGGTAGGAATTTAGGAATTTGCCTAATGGTTTCTCACTAGTAAGACTGTAGAAATTTGCCTAGTGGCTCCTCATCCGTAGGACTTTAGGAATTTTCCTAATGGTTCCTCACCAGTAGGACTTTGGAAATTTGCCTAGTGACTTCTCGCCAATAAGACTTTGAAAATTTTTAGTGACTCATCGCTAGTAAGACTATGGAAATTTGCCTAATAGCCCTTCGCCAAGAAGAGACTTTGGAAATTTGTCTAGTGACTCCTCGTTAGTAGGACTTTGAAAATTTGTCTAATGGTTCCTCACCAGTAGGACTTTGGAAATTTGCCTAGTGGTTCCTCATCAGTAGGACTTTGGAAATTTGCCTAATGGTTCCTCACTAGTAAAAATTTAGGAATTTGCCTAGTGGCTCCTCGCCAGTAGGACTTTGGAAATTTGCTTAGTGACTCCTCGCCAGTAGGACTTTGGAAATTTGCTTAGTGGCTCATTGCCAGTAGGACTTTGAAAATTACCTAGTGGCTTCTGCCAGTAGGACTTTAGAAATTGCCTAGTGGCTTCTTGCCAGTAAGACTGTGAAAATTGCCTAATGACTCTTCGTCAATAGGACTTTGGAAATTTGCCTAGTAGTTCCTCACTAGTAGGACTTTGAAAAGAACTTGAACAATGTGTACCTGGGGCTTCTCGCCTAACGTCTTGATGATTCGCCTGGTGACTCCTCACCAGTAGGATTTGAGAAGGCTTCAAACAATGAGTGCCTTGACCATGAGTTATGTGATTTTAAGATTTCAGTAACCTTTGTATGGTTTTCAGTTGACCAAAAACTATTTTGAAAAGTGGTTTTGAAATTAATGAAAACTATTTGAAGTGTGGTTTTTTTTAGCTTATCATAAACTGTTTGAAAAAGTCGATTTTAAGTTGACCAAAAACTTTTGAAACATGGTCTGGAAACATACATTCTTCGTATTAATGCATTTCAGACAATCAAATTTCTTTTTCAAGGAATTATTTGAACAAAGTGCTTGCAATCTTTCAAAAAATGCTTGAAATGATCATTTGGAAGACCTTCATTAGAAAGGATTTGTCTCAATTTATGAACTTGGTCTTATCTTTATCTAATTGAAATGGGAATTGTTTGATATCCCTCAATTTTATGTCTCACAACCAGTCCTCAGGTGTTCAGAGATATTCACAATGTATACGATCCAATCGATTCGATAAGGACTTTCGGAGGACTATAATGTTGGCTTGGTCAATAGCTATTCAAAGAATAGGCATTTTGATGTAACGTCCTGAATTTCGACCCATTTCCAGGATCAATGAAATTGATGTTATTTCTCATTTCATTTTGATAAGTCTCGCTCGGAATTGATCACTCTCGAGATACTAACCAATGGGGAATAGCTAGCTAGGAAAACGGTATGTGGACCAGGAACCCGATCAAGAATTGAGCTCCGATTTCGAAAAACACTAAGGAACTATTTTTGGGCCAACGTGGGCCGATCCTAGGAAGGTAACGGATTTGGTTTGGTCAATGACGTGTAATCGGATCGCAAGTGATTCCGCACGAACGAGAGTACGCGTGGCAAACAAATCCTAAACTTAACCCGAACGATCGCAACTTTCAGAACTAGCGATAAATCCTTGCGTTCTCTTGGTAATTGGGACTGTCATGACTCGAGTAACCCTAGGTCGATACACGTAACCCCTAAATAACCGCCCGTTAGTGAGAGACCCTAAAATTGTAATTGAGCAAATTTAATCGTTGAAATTTGATCCGGACTTGAATGTTGAATTTCTTGGACATACGCGACTATTTTGCGAGGATGACGTCGTTTTAGCGTGGCCAACCATATTTAGGATCGGTACGGTCGAAAAATAGAAATTCGGCCCGAAATTGAAAAATTACGATTTTATACTCGGACCCTATCCTTGAGTTCCAAATTTTGGGGAATTAGTGGAGGGTAAAATGGACTTTGTTGGACTCCCTTGTGGCCGAAATTTTTGGACTAAATTGCCCTTGGATATTTAGACATAAATTAATCTTGGCACTTGATTTGGAGGATAAGACGGTAATTTTGGGAGGGGGGTTTGGTCAACCACCCCACTAAGCCAAATCTATACACTCTCAACTCTCACTCTCTCTCCCTCATTTCCTCTCTCCCACTTCACCGGCCAACCCCTGTCCCATGCCAACTCTCTCCATTTCCATTTTCCTTGCTCGACTGTGAGCCGTTGCCGTCGGAGGAGCTGCCGCCGCCGTCGAAGGAGCCGCCGCCGCCTCTCTCCTCCACATACCGCCGCCATGCCGCTTGTTCACCCGCCTTGCACCACCACCACTCACCCTCACTCCCTCGACCACCTATTCTCTCCTCCCTCAGCAGCTGATCAGCCCCCTTGGCAATGAGCCGACCACCCAACCACCGTCCGTCGGTATCACTGCTCAAGCTGCCGTCCATCCGCCCATCTCACCACCGCGCCACACCTCATCCGACCACCTCATTTCTCTCTCTCTCCTTCCCATCCGCCAACATCACTGTCGCCCTTCCCGCCTTGAACCGCTGCCCATCGATGTCGCCGATCGCTACCGAGGAGTCGTCGATCGCCGCCACCGTTAGGCTGCCGTGAACCGGCGATCAGCCGCCTGTTCCCCCACCTGTTCAGCCTTATTTGGGAGCTTAGGAATTGAGTGAGTAATTACCCTAAACCCTAGTTAGGCAACTAGGCATTTCTAGATAGGATTAAGGTTGATTTAGGGGTTAATTAGGGGAAGTTAGGGCTAATTAGTGATCTGATTGGAAGCGGCTGATTATGTGATTAATTGGGAGATTAAAATGTTGATTTGGGAGGTGGATTGGAGGCCTAGAATGTGCTGAGTTGTGGATGTCCATATTGGGGTCAAATTGGACTAAGATTGATTAATTTGAGGGATTAATCATGGAATCGCTGTGATTGCCTTGTATTGTCCTCGTATTGGCTAATTCGTGTTGATTGGTGATTGATGTCATGATTTCATGTCGCATGCCTAGTGTAGCCGAGAATGAGGAGGCATGATGGGCTATGTGTATGTGTAAATTGTGTCGCTCTAATTGCGTGGATATGAATGCCAATTATGTGCCATGCAAGATTGAGTTGACTTGCTTAAATGGGCATGTTAATATGTTAATTAGGCATGTTGTGGCTGATTTGGATCGAGTGATTCTTCAGGCATGCTAAAGTGTTAATTGAGCATGTCTAATGGGAATTGAACATGTGCCTATGTGAAATTGGATGCTCATTGTGCATCGTATTACTGCCCAAGTGCTAGACTGCATGGCCACGCATTTCGCATGTTGAGCATTGGCTTGATACGTGAATTGTGCGGGTATGTGTGCCTGACATGAGCATGTGATCACCTAATCGCCTAATGCGGTTTTACGGGGGTTCAGGAGAATAAAATCTGGTGTGTATATATGTGATCACTTTAAGCCCTGATGCATGTTACGCGAGGTATTGAACCTGTCCCTTATGCGTTTTACGTGGACGATTCATGGATTGCCGTAAGACGGCCAACCTGATGCGTTTTATGTGGGTTTGGTCCGTATATGGAGATTGGTGTTGTGCCTGATGCGTTTCACGCGGGCCATGAAGTGTTGGAATCGAATGTTAGACTTGATGCATTTTACGTGGGTCAGATCTGATGCGTTTTATGCGGGTCGAACTTTAAATGAGAAATTGGTAGTGTGCATGTGCATTATTGAGCCGGATCACGAGGATGGACATATTGATGGCATATGAATGCAAGAATGCATTGGTGAGTGTGCAACATGTGTGTATCGGTGAACTGTGCGTGATGTAGATACTAATGAGTATGAGCATGTGCATGGCGTACGTGTGGCTAAGTATGTTCGCGTATGTGCCATTATTGTGATTATTAAATGTCTAACCTGCTGGGTCATTGGTGTGTTCAATTTGGGCTCGAGGGTCTAAGTCAATTAGTTGTTATACTGGTTGTATGTGATTGTTTACCTTTGAGGAGGTGCATGTTAGCCTAGTTTAGGTTTAGGGGTTTTACTTACTGAAATTCGTTCTCACGATTGTTAAAACCCAACTTTTCAAACCCCCAGCCCTAAAGATGCCAAGTGTGCCTATCCGTTTTGGGATCCCATCCCGGATAGACCGGGCGGTGGTCGAGTACCCCGTCGGGAACGGGGATACGTATACTAGGCATTTCATGACTGTATGGGTTGATGTAGGCGAACAACACTTCCAAGCCCACAATTACATAGCTTGGTACTTTAGGGACTACTCGGGACTTATGGACCTCTTAGAACCTTTGATGTCCCGTTCAACGGGTTAAGTGAGATTGACTCGCAGGCTGCAGACGGAGACTTGGCAATCCCCGAGGCCTCGTTTGAGGTGAGTTCTAGTTCGGGCCACCAGCCTATTATCTTGGAGGTTGATGAGCCAGACCCAATGGACGAGGAGCTAGTGGACTAGGATTCCGACCCAAAGCCTATGGAGTCAAACAACAAGCCGGAGCCGATAGAGCAGGACCCTGAGCAGGAAGGCGAGCCTGAGGAGGTTGATGCTGAAGAGGAGCCGGCAGAGGCCGAGTCCGAGCTGGATTCCATGGACTCTGAGGATGAGCTGTTCGATAGTTCTTCCGAGTCCTTAGGATTTGACCAGGACTAGGTACCTTAGGGTTTAGCCGTAACCCTAGTTAGGTTGGGCCGATACCTTTTTTTCGATCGGAGCCCCTCCTTAGTCTAGTAGCCTGATCATCCTGGTCATCTACCCTTTTTGCTAGTAGTGACCGTTGACCCGCTTTTGCTTTGTCGTATTGTATCTTTTGGTGTAAATGGATAATGTATATATTTCCTTAGTTAATGTCCGTGTATATTTATAATGTTGTTTGTTGTTTGTGCTATCCTTGGTCACGATGTTTATCTGTACGAGTGTTTATATTGCTTTTGCACGTGCCTTGATCTCTATGTTGTGTGTTGGGTCAGCAACGCATTCTGGGACGTCGCACAAATTCGACCTTGGTTGGGATGCTCGCACACCGTAGGGTTCGAGGCGTGATATTTGAGGCCAAGCAAAAAGATTTCTTCATAACTTGCTTCAAATCTACAAGTTAAAAACCTCGAGGACAAGACAAGATATTATTACATACATTTCTTTGAGCAATGACTTCTTGTCATAAAGTCATGTTTCTACTCTCAACATCCCAATCTGAAGAGTCTTTGGGGAGAGATTGTATTATTGGTATTGGGTAAGCTAAAAAAAAAGCTCATTTATTTGAATTTAGGGTTTTTATGAAATTGATGATCTTCTTGACATCACCACCCCTTTCTTCTTTTGTTCACTGGGGATCTTTCTTTTTATGAAATCAAAGTCCTCTAAATGTTTATCAGGATTTCTTTTTTTTTTTGCTTAGACTCACTTGTTGTGATTTATGATCTCTTACAGTCTTGGCTCTGCTTTATCCTGACTTTTTTTTTTGTTTTGTCATTTCAAGCTTTCTTTTGAACCCTCTTTTTCTTTCTCATTTTTCTTGGGCATTCGGCCTTATTTTTACTAAGCACACTGCTTTTTCATACCTCTGATTCTTTTGCCTCTGACTTTTTTTTTCTAAGGACTCTATGTCATGCCTTTTGTTTCTTATCATTCAAAGTGGATCATGTGCTCATGCTCCAGTGTGAAGAGATGATCACTAATTTAGGGTTCTGAAATGAATATTCAGGCTCAATTAGACTTTGCTAAAGGTAATATGTTTGGGTATAAAAAATGAAATGCTCTTCTTTCTCTTGGGATGTCTTGAGCTCTCATATGACTTCATATAAAGTTATCACAGAAAGATTGATGCAAGAATATGTAATAGAATTTTCTTGATCCTATTCTCCATTGCTATCAACCGCAAACCTCCTAATTTGCCCCAATGTGGGGTGGTTCTTAACAAGGTTATTTTTTTGGAAAATCGTCTCCACTGTTTAGGCTCAAATTTGGTTTACGATGGATAATCACATGTTTGGGATACTGAAATGACTGCCGTTCATTAATTCAATCCATGTAATCATTGCAAACATCCCCTATTTCCTTTGGATGAGTTTCTTCTCTCACTCATTCCTTCACTTTGACTTTGAGTGTATAAGGGACGTGTTTGGATATGACTTACATTTCATCATTTGAAGGTCTTTCCATTCGATTTGATCCAAACTTTTTCTTTCAAATTTTTCAAAGCCTTTTGTCAAATTATCCTTTTTAGGGAATTTTGATACTTAATGCATTATCAAAGAAAGTGAGTTTCAAAACTTTTGATTTTAAACATTTCTGAGGTATTTTCTTTCAAAATAATCTATTTTGTTTTGCTCAGTCTTAGTGTCATTTCGCTTGGGGAAGAAGAAGTTCGATTTTCTCTTAGAAAGGCAACTTCTTTAATACATGCACTCACGATTTAGGGATATCTGTCTTATTAACTTACCAAAATCCCTCTTGTTTGCATATTTTTGGTTTGGTTTCACTAGGGATTCTTCTTTTGTTGCTCTCTTTTCTTTGTCTCCCTGGATATGATAAAAAAAAAAGAAGAAAAGCACATTAGGGAATATCAATGGAAAAATTAAATTGGAAATGATACTTCCCTCTATTATTTGATAACTTTGTTGGAGATTCTGAAACCATCGACTAGTTTGGACTCCTTTTGCTTTCTTTTGCAAAACAGATAAATATATTCATGAAATACGTGGCATGCATGATATACATGATATGCACATGTTCTCAAGTAACCCAAAGCTCTTTTTGAATGTTCATCTTCATTTCATGGGTATGAAATCTTGACAGCATCTACATTTACGGGATAGGTCAATTCCTGTCTACAAGAATCAATGCTCCTCCAGAAAAGACTTTCTTGACAATGTATGGACCTTCATAATTCGGAGTAAATTTGCCATGAGAATCTAAATTATTGAGGATGACTTTTTTCACTACTAAATCCTCCGTTTTGAAATGTCTTGATTTCACTTTTCGGTTAAAGGATTTAGCCACTCTTCTCTAATATGTTTACCCATGGCATATAGCTCTTAATCTCTCTTCATCGATCATGTTGAGTTGTTCATATCTTTGTTGAATCTACTCAGCTTTTGAAAGCTTTAATTGGGATAGTATCCTTAATGAAGGAATTTCTACTTCAACAGGTAGCAATGCTTCCATTCCATAAACCAAGAAAAAAGGGGTTGCTCATGTTGATGTTCGAATTGAAGTTCGGTATACCATCAGAGCATATGGCAACCTTTCGTGCCAATCACGATAATTTTCAGTTGTCTTGGCCAATATATTCTTGATATTCTTGTTTGCTGCTTCAACTGCTCCATTCATTTGTGGACGATATGAGGATAAGTTCAGATATTAGATGTGAAAATGTTCGAGTAAATCATCCACAATCTTATTGTTTAGATTTGAGCTGTTGTCTGTAATTATTGCTTCTAGAACTCCATACCTAGCAATAATGTCTCGCCTAATGAATCTTGCAACATTCTTGGCAGTAGCATTCATATAGGAGTTTGCTTTAATCTATTTGGTGAAATAATCAATAGCAACCAGGATAAACTGGTGCCCATTTGAGGCCTTGGGGTTGATTGGACTATTCATATCAATGCCCCACATTGAAACTAGTCATGGCTTAGACATTTGATGTAGCTCATTTGGCGGTGCACTAATTTTGTCTCTATAAACTTGACATTGATGACAACATCTCACATGTTGGATGCAATTTGTTTCCATTGTCATCCAATAATATTCCAACCTCATAATCTTTCGAGCTAGAAGATGTCTATTCATGTGTGGTCCACATTCACCTTCATGAATCTCTTTCATGATCTGTTTAGCTTCTGGAACATCCACACATCTTAGTAAGGTTGAATTAAATGATTTCTTGTAAAGGGTTTGACCACTGAGGAAGAATTTATTGACTATCTTCCTTCTAAATTTTCTATCACCTGGTTGGCTTCCTTCAGGAAATTCTCTCGATTAAAGATGCCTTTTAATGTTATGAAACCATGGTTCGTTGTCAAACTCTGCCTGGACCATCATGCAATGAGCTGGTTGTTCAAGAATATTAATTCTCAATGGTTTTATATCCATATCATCTTTAGCTTGTAGTAAGGATGACAAAGTTGCAAGAGTATTTGCAAAATGATTTTGAGCTCTTAGGAGATAATCGAATGTTACTTCTTTGAATTTTTCTATCATCTCTTTTAAGTATCTGTGATAAGGAATTAGTTTAGTATATCAAGTTTGCCATTCACTAGTTATTTACAATATGATGAGCATAGATCTCCATATACTTGCAAACTCTTTACTTTCATTAAGAGAGCTAATTGCAAGCCGAGAATGCATGTTTTGTATTTAGCGACGTTATTAGTGCATGGATATACTAGTTTCACAGATACCGGATAGTGTTAGCCTTATGGGGAGATCAATATTGTCCCAGGTCCTAATCCAGATAAGTTAGTTGCACCATCAAAATACATGATCCATTTATTGTCGACCAGTGTTAATATATGATCATCAAGTTGTTCTTCAGGATTGGCGATATTTTGCGAAAATTCTGCCAACATGTCCGCTATTGCTCGTCCTTTAACTGACTTTTGGGGTGAACTTCTGATATCAAATTCAAATAACAAGATTTGCCACTTTGCTAATTTCTTGACCAAGGAGGATTTCTCAAAAAGGTACTTGATCGGATCATTCTCAGTCACTAGCAAAATTTAATGATGGAGGGTGTATTGCCTTAATCTGTGTAATACCCAAATCAACGCAACACATGTACTTTCAACTGTCGGGTAATTCATTTATGATATCGTGAACTTCTTGCTCAAGTAATAAATGGCTTGTTCTTTACCATCATTTGGTATTCTTTGTACAAGCACCGCTCCTAACTATTCATAATGAATCATCAAATATAAAATTAGCGGAACCCCAGGGATTGGTTGTACTAGCACTGGTAGGCATACCGGATATTCTTGATCTTCTCAAAGGCATGTTGACATTCCGCATCCCACTCCACTTTGACATTTTTTTTCAATAATTTGAAGAATGGTTTAACAATCTCAAAAAGCTGATAGATGAAATGAGCAATGTAGTTTAATCGCCCCAATAGGCTTCTCACATCTTTTACCGTAGAATGAGTCTTTAAGTTGTGTATTGCCTTGATCTTGGAGGGATCTATTTCGATGCCTCTGCTACTGACCACAAATCCTAGCAGTTTGTCAGATTTTGCCCCAAATACACACTTGTTGAGGTTTAGTCACAACTTGTATTTTCTGAGTCTTTCAACAACTTGCAAAACACTTCAACATGATCTTCTCCTTGTTTGGATTTTGCGATCATATCATCCACATATACTTCGATTTCTTTATGCATCATGTTATAGAACAAAGTTGCCATTGTCCTTTGATATGTGACACCAGTATTTTTCAAACCAAAAGACATCACCTTGTAACCAAATGTGCCCCGTGGTGTTATGAAGGATGTCTTCGCCTTATTCTCTTTCTTCATGAAGATTTGATTATATCCTAAAAACCATCAATGAATGAAAATGTTTCAAACCCAACAATGCTATCCACTAATACATCGATATTTGGAAGCGATAAATCATCCTTAGGGCTTTCTTTATTTAGATCGCGATAATCAACACACACCCGTACTCGATCATTTTTCTTCATTACAGATACTATGTTGCAACCTATTCTAGATATGATACCACTTGAATGAAACCAACTTTCAGCAATTTCATCACTTCTACTTCTATCTTCTTTGCCAATTTCGGCTTTGTTCACCTAAGTTTTTGCTTTTTTGGCGAAATACTTGGATCGATTGGCAAAGCATGTTCAACTATACTCAGATCAAGGCCTAGCATGTCACGCCCCAAACCCCATCGAGTTCACGACATACCTCTTTGCTCGAATTATCGCGACGTCCCAAGATGTCGCCTACCCCACACATCAAAGATAAAAGCATTAGCGAAAGTAACATACACCCAGACAGTACTTAGAGAGGGGTAATAGGGAAATATACATTCATCAACCAGTCACTTATACAATACACACCATTTACAATACATATAACATACATACATACCGGCTCCCAAAGCTTATACCACCGATATCAAAAAGCGCCAGTAGTTTGGGTATGCTCTATTCCAAAAATGGGACACTTGAAAAACAGGTTATACTACCGGTAAACTAGCCCCTACGCCTTTTGGACGGCGTCCACCTCGAGTCGATCTCTCTAGAATCTAAATTTGATTCCCCCTGAGCTACCTGCTCCTCGGAAGACTCGGAATTCGCCTCAATCTCAATCGGGTTATCTTCATCCCCTGACTCCACGAAAACCTCAATTCGTTCCTCTTCTTCATACTCCTCCTCTGGTTCTGCTTCTAGTTCTTCCTCTGGTACTTCTTCGTGTTCTTCTTCCTCTGGCTCTTCCTCTTCTACGGGCTCCTCCTCGGGTTCTTCTCCTATATCCACATCCATCGGATCATACCCAGCCTGTGACTCCTCCATATCCGGATCGGGCTCAGCCACTGTAGGTTCGGGTGCTGCAGGCATAGGCTGGTGTCCTGACTGTGTGAGGCTAGTGTCCAGACTAGTCATCTCACCATCAGGAGGGGGTATAGCCGAAGGATCCCAATCTCCCACTTTGTCAAACGGGACATTAAAACCTCGAACAGGACGAACTCGTCCAAGCCATCCTAGAAACAATAAGCGATATAAGTGTGGCCCTGCCAAAGGGGTTGTCCTATGTCTATCCAGACTACGGTAGTATACTTCATCCAGGCCATATTATCATCTATTGGGTACTCTACCACTTTATGATCGATATGCATCGGTATGCCAAAACGCTGAGGCGGTGGGAGATTCATAGTTTAGGCCAGGGTTCTAAAATGGTTTGGTTTAAACAATCATGAGAACACGTCTCAACAAATAAACACCCTAAAGCCCACCTAGGCTAACATGTACGTCCAGACAGGTCCAACACAACAACACTCAATAAACACACAAACTTACCTGGGCTTTTAATGCATACAATCTGCATGTTAGTCTCAATTACACACATCCCAACCATATGTACATTTCAAATAAATTTTCATGCCCAAAGACCAAGTCGAACATATGTCATTTCCAAATTCCACATTCACACACACTCGTTCATGCATCACCATACTATTTTCATTAAACTTGCCAACGACCCGCGTTACAATACACGCCTCGGGTCTACTTTCAAATGACGGTCCATATACGACCATCTCAAATTCACAACACTTCTTAGCCCGTGTTACAAAGATATGCCTTTAGGCTATGTCTCTTGCCCGCGTTACAGTACATGGCTTAAGCTTAACATCCTCCACCAACGGCACAACCCGCGTTAACGTACACGCCTTAGGTTGATGGTCTTCTGGTAATACGGAGCAACACCCCGTGTTAAAGTACATGCCTCAGGACAGCATAATTCCCCGCGTTACATTATACGCCTCAGGGACTTTCGTGATCACTCACACAACATATCACATAAATTTCTCACCCATCCACTCGCTCAAACATCATGCGAACCTCACGCATTTCACATGTTCAAATGACACATAATTAAGCCCAATTTCTAGCCAATCCAATTCAATCAATGCACATATAAATGGGTCCACATTTCAACCAATTATTCCATAATTCGACGAGCGTGCAGGGTCGCCATTAGACCCACAATTACAGCGACTAATATGAACATCAAATCAATATATTCACATCTATTTCAAGCCACAATAACCACACAAACCAGCCATGGCACAACACATCAAACCAACACGTTTAGTCCCCAAATCGAACCATACACTCATCGTTTCGAACTACAATTTCCAGCACTCAATTCAGCAATCAATCAACGTGGAAACCATCACAATTTCATCTACAAACCAGCCAAGATCAGCCCCAAATCAGCCTATCCACATAACCCTTAAACAACCATTAATCAATTCGAATCAGCCCCTAATCAAGTCCATTAGTACCCGATATCCTAAATAGAGTTTAGGATGCCACTTACTTGAAGTCCTAGGCTAGCTTGGGTAGAATGGGGAAATGGCAAGCCGGTAGTCTCGCGGTGAACGAGCGATAATGGCGATGGCTGAACGGCGGCGACGATGGCTGGACGAGCAGTGATCACCCTTGCTCGGCCATACCGCAAGGCCAAAAGAAAAAGGAAAGGGGCCAGTTGAGAGAGAGGGAGAGAGATGGTGAGACGGTGGTGGTGGCGAGGTCGCGACTTCAAGGGCAACTGGATGATGGCAACCGCGTACGGTGGACGGCAGTGATGGCTAGCTTGGACGGTCAGCCACGATCGCGGTGGGAGGGGGAGTCGGTCGAGAGGGAGAGTAAGAGAGAGATTGTAGAGAGAGAAAATGAGGGGTGAGAGAGAGATAGAAATAAGGCTATTTGCACCAATAATTGGTGTCTATCCACTAGAAAAATGACCATCCTACCCTCCTCTTTACTTTCCGATCAACGGCCACGATTAATCCTTATCCTAAGATTGATGGCCAAAATTAACTCTTTCCAAAAATATCCAAGGGAAAAATTGAAATTTCACGAAAAAAGTCAAGGCCAAAATTGTCCAAAAATTTTTGTCTCTAAAGTTGGTGTGAAATGACCAAAATGTTCTTCCCACATTATACTTGGCCTTAATAAAGTCCTGTGGGTAAAATGGTTATTTTTCATTTCTCGTCAAAATTTGAATCTTCTCAAGAATCCGGACAAATCCGGGACCCGATCAAGCTAATAACAACGTCGTCCAATTTCCCTATCGTGACTATCCAAATTTCCGATGCCCAAACTTGGTCTCTAATCAATGACTAAATTTAAATAACGAAATTTGAGCATATCTCAAACTAACATGTGGCTTTCGGGAAATTCGCAGATTCGACCTGTGATTGATATTGAATCAAGCCACGTTTAAGTTCACTCGAATTGTGACAACCTCAATTGTCACGTAATCGCAAGGATCGATCGCTAGTTCCAACGGATGCGATCATTTAGTATAGGTTTAGGATCACTCATCAACTCATCTCGTGGTCAGGCGGAATCACCCGCGATCCACTTGTATGACAGCAATGAATTGATCCCTAACTATCATTGGATCGGCCTACATTGGCTAAAAATGTCACCTCGATAATTTTTATAGTCGAAAGTCGATTCACGATCGAGTTTCTTTGGTTGCACGAATAAAATCCCTAATTAGTCATTCCCTAACAGTTAGTATCCTAGGAGTGATCAGTTCCAAGTAAGATCCGACTACAAGCATGTCCATAAAATCATCCAATTCATAAATCCCAAGTGGGTCAAATTTCAGAATGCCACAACTGTTTCTCCTTATAGAAATTTCATCCTCGAAATTTACAATTTAACCCAACTACTCAAATAAGTGGGGGTATTGACGTTGTATTAGCTTTACCTTTCCAAGTAGCGCCCTCTGTCCCATGATGTTCCCATACAATCTTGACCATCGGGATCGTCTTGTTCCTTAAAACTCGTTCTTTCCGATCTTCGATCCTTATTGGTCTTTCGACATACGACATCCTATTGTCAACTTCTATCTCTTCAGAGTTCAATACATGAGTTGGGTTCGGTTCATATTTTCTCCACATCGATACGTGGATATACATTATGTACTTGCAACAAATTTGGCGATAATGCAAGGCGATAAGCTAAGTCTTTAATCCTTTCTAAAATCTGAAAGGGTTTCACGTACCTCGGACTCAACTTTCCTCTCTTGCCAAATAGGAATAATCCTCTTATGGGTGATACCTTAAGAAATACGTGATCCCATACTTGAAATTCTAAAGATCTTCGCCTTTTGTCTATATAACTCTTTTGACGACTTTGAGCTATTTTCAGCCTTTCACGAATGATCTTCACCGTCTCAACTGACTGTTATACCAATTTTGGCCCAATTATACTCTTTTTTCCAACTTCATCCCAACATACGGGCGTTGTACATGCTCTACCATATAGCGCTTCAAATGGCGTCATCCCAATACTATGCTGAAAACTATTATAATATGCGAATTTCGCTAAGGGCAATTGCTCTTCCCACTTGCCTTGAAAATGCAATACATGCCCGAAGCATATCCTCTAGAGTCTGAATCGTCCTCTCAGACTGGCCATCCGTTTGTGGATGGTAAGCTGTACTAAATTGCAACTTTGATCCTAATGCCATCTGCAGACTTTTCCAAAAGTTGGCGGTAAACCTAGGATCACAATCCGAAATAATCATCACTAGCACCCCATGCAAACAAACTATTTATTGTACATACAACTCAGCATACCGATCTAATGCGAAGTCCTTTCACACTGCCAAGAAGTGCGCTAACTTTGTCAATCTATCGACAATCACCCTAATGGAATCATGGCCTCTTTGACTCCTTGGTAATCCCATTACAAAATCCATAATAACATGTTCCCATTTCCATTTTGGGATTTCTAAAGGTCGCAACAATCCTTCGGGCTTACAATGTTACGCTTTTACTTGCTGGCACGTCAGATATTTAGTCACGTGTTTAGCTATGTCCATCTTCATGTCATTTCACCAGTAATATTGTTTCAAATTCTAGTACATTTTCGTGCTACTAGGATGGATACTATACTTGCTATGGTATGCTTCAGATAAGATTTCCTTCTTCAGTTCTGCGTCATTAGGCACACATAACCTTCCTCGAAACTTCAATATCCCGTCTTTGGATACTTGAAAGTCCACTTTCCTCTTAGTAACATCCATTTCCAGAATCTTCTGAATTTCTTGGTCCGTAAATTGTAAAGCCTTAATCTTAGTCTGGATTTCTGGTTCAATCCTTAGCATGCTTGCAAACTCGAGACTTGACTTACTTCAAGTCTAAATTCCGAGTCTCGCACCTTTTCCAACAAGATCTATTCCTTAACTAACAGGTATGCGATGCTCGACTTCCGACTTAATGCATTAGCTACCCGATTGGGCATTCTAGGGTGATACAAAATATCACAATCGTAGTCCTTAAGTAACTCCATCTAATGATGCTGTCTCATATTAAGCTTCTTTTGAGAAAAAAAATACTTAAGACTCTGATAATCTGTATAAATTTGAAATCTTTCTCTACACAAATAATGTCTCTAGATCTTAAGGGCGAAAATGATTGCGGCTAATTCCAAATCATGCGTCGGATAATTCAATTCAAGTGGCCTTAACTGCCTCGATGCATAGGCTATTATTCGCCCATGTTGCATCAGCACACATTCTAATCCTTTCAACGACGCATCACTATAGATTTCGAAACCTCTAGATCCTGACGGAATAGTCAATACCAATACTGTCGTCGATCTATGCTTTAATTCCCGGAAACTCCTTTCACACTTGTCAGTCTACTCAAACTTCGTTTCTTTCTTTAACAAACGTGTTAACGACATTGCTATTGCTGAAAATCCTTCCATAAAACGTCTATAGTATCTTGCCAGACAAAAACTTCGAACCTCGATTACCGTCGTCGGTCTCGGTCACTTTATCACGGCTTCAATCTTTGCCGGATCTACTGAAATTCCATCCCCCGAGATCACATGTCCAAGAAATGCTACTTGATTGAGCCAGAACTCACACTTACTAAATTTGGCATAAAGTGCGTGTTCTCTTAAGGTTTGTAGAACTTTACTTAGATGGAACTCATGCTCCTCCGGGCTCTTCGAGTATACCAATATATTGTTTATAAAGACTATAACAAACTGATCTAAGAACTCCTTAAACACTCGATTCATTAAGTCCATAAAGGCAGCAAGGGCATTTGTCAACCCAAACAGCATTACTGTAAATTCATAGTGTCCATATCTCGTCCTGAATGCCGTTTTCGGTATGTCCTCCTTCCTAATCCTCAACTAATGATATCCCGTTCTCAAATCAATCTTAGAAAATACCGAAGCCCCTCGTAACTGATCAAACAAATCATCTATCCTTGATAGGGGATATTTATTCTTAATCATCACTTGATTTAACTACTGGTAATCAATACATAACCTTAATGACCCATCCTTCTTCACAAATAAGACTGGCGCTCCTCATGGAGACGCACTTAGACGAATGAAACCTTTGTCCAATAACTCTTGCATTTGCACCTTTAATTCTTTTAACTCTAACAACGATATTCTATAAGGTGCCTTCAAGATTGACTCAGTCTCAGGAGCTAACTCGATTACAAACTCCACTTCCCTTTCAGGTGGCAATCCCATCAATTCTTGAGGAAAGACATTAGAATAATCACATACCACGGCTATGTCTTCTAGCCTCAGCTCCTCAGCCATTGAATCAACCATAGCCGCTAGAAATCCTTGACACCTTTCGTTCAATAACTTAGTCACTTCTAGCGACGAAATCCAGGGGATCGAGGTCCCTTCTCGATTTCCCATAAATTTGAATTTCGAATGTCTAACCGGATTAAATTGGATCACCATGCTACTACAATTCATAACAGCCCTATGCTTAACTAACCAATCCATACTCACGATCATATCAAAGTCATACATGGCTAAAATCGCTAGATCTATCTTTTCCTCCCTATCACCAATCACAATCTTATAATCTGGGCACCCTAATGAGACTAGCACTTTATCATTCAAAGGAGTGGTAACATACAACACAACATCAAGCAATTGTGGCTCTATACTAATCAATTTAACAAATTGCTCGACACAAATGAATGTGACACCCTGTGTTCAAACAAAGCATATGCAAAGTAGTCGCATAGAGAAACTGTACCTATAATCACCCCCGGCGCGTTTTCAATCTCTCTTCGTGCCATAGTGTACACCCATCTTTGGGCCGGTGACCTATTTTGATTAACCAGTGGGGCAGCTCCAATTTGGCTTCCATTTCGAAGTGGCGGCAACGCAGGCGACCTATTCTGCCTAATGTTAGGGCAAGTCCTTATCTAATGGCTAAACCTACCACATCCGAAACAGTCCACTGCTTTTGAAAAAGGTCCATTTCATGTTTTTTCCCCACATCCTATATGGACTATTCCGAAAATGATTCGGTCTCCCGATATTCCTTCTAACGGGGAGGGATGAAACGTCAATTGCTCACCATTGGCCTCTTTCCGAAGTGGCGATTGTCCCTACCGAGGCAAATCTTGACCGAGAAGTGGCAGCCCTAACCACTAAGTCATGTTCGATCGCTTGGGCCCAATCATAGATCTAGTTATAATCCCTCAAATTCAACGAAATCATTTGGCTACGAAGGTCCAGCTTCAAACCATCTCGAACCTTCGAGCCCTATCCAACGGGTCCTCCACCATCCTTGGGGCAAACTTAGATAACCGAGCAAATTCAGCCTCATACTTGATCCACTGTCCTCTGTCCCTAACGAAGCCTCATAAACTCGGCTAACTTATGTTCCTCGGCACTCTAAAAAGTAATTACCATTGAAAACTTTCTATAAACATCGCTAAGTCCAGGCGACACCAAATAGGGAACACCGTTCCTCTAGTGGCTTTCCATCAATCACTTGCGTTTCCTTGAACCGGTACACCGCTAAGGTCACTTTCTCTTCCCAAAGCACCCTAGTACATCTAAGGCCTTTTCTAACTCCTCTACCCAAAGCGATGCAACCTCAAGGTCACTTTTACCATCGAACTTAGGGACTTTAATTTCAAAAACTGCTCAACTAGTTGATGCATCCGCCTATTGACATTCACTTGCCCTTGTCCTTGATTCCCATTGTTATTATTGATGTGACGGCCACAACGGCCTTAGCGGCTTGGACAATAGTGGCAGCTCATTCTTGAGTCTGCCGTCCTATCGGATTACCAATCTCTTATAAGGTCCTCATGACTGCATCCATCCTCGAATCTCCCACAGGTTGGGCTTATGAACTCGATTGACCTCGTATTCCTCTACTTCTCAAACTCATCCTCACGGTTTTATATCACTCACCTATCCGCTATAATTCCACTCAAGAGTCCTAGGCAGTGAATTGACGCAATAATTCAATCAGCGGTAATTAATCACAACAACACAAGGCCACAATCGGTAAGGTCCGCATGCACTTACCTCGATTTCGGATGCACCTGCATTCAAATCGTTATAGCGCCCAATTCACTCAACAATCACAACAAATAGTCCGGAGGCACGCGTAGCTCATTTGCACACCTATGACTTGTTAAGGTCTCCCTAGTCAATTACCCCAAAAGTCAATGCCCCTTATCACTTGGACTTCAACCAACTTGGATCGAGCTGACCTTGTTCGATACCAAATTAACGTGGGATGTCACGCCCGAATCCCATCGAGTTCGTAACATACCTCTTTGGTCAAATTATCGCGGCATCCCATGATATTGCCGACCCCACACATCAAAGATAAAGCACTAGCGGAAGTAACATACACCCGGACAATACTTAGAGAGGGGTAATACGGAGATATACATTCATTAACTAGTCACTTATACAATACACACCATTTATAATACATATAATATACATACACACCTTCTCCTAAAGCTTATACCACCAATATCAAAAAGGGTTAGTAGTCCGGGTATGCTCTACTCTAAAAATAAGACGCTTTAAAAACAGGTTTACCCTACTCGTAAGCTAGCCCCTCGCCCTTTGGATGGCGTCTACTCCCGAGTCGGTCTCTCTAGAATCTGAATTTGATTCCCTTGAGCTACTGCTCCTCAAAAGACTCGGGAATTCGCCTCGATCTCAATTGGGTTATCTTCATCCCCCGACTCCATGGGAACCTTAATTCATTCCTCTTCTTCATACTCCTCCGTTCTACTTCGGTTCTTCCTCGTGTTCTTCTTCCTCCGGCTCTTCCTTTTCTAAAGGCTGCTCCACTTTTACGGGCTCCTTCTTGGGTTCTTCTCCCATATCCACATCCATCGGATCATACCCGACTGTGACTCTTCCAGCTTCCGTCGGACTCAGCCACCACTGTAGGTTCGGGGTGTTGCGAGCCACAGTTGGTGTCCCGACCGCGGCGAGGCTAGTGTCTAAACTAGTCATCTCACCATCGGGAGGGGGTATAGCCAACGGATCCTAATCTCCCACTCCGTCAAGCGGGACATCAAAACCTCGAGCAGGACCGAACTCGTCCAGGCCATCTCGGAAACATTAGGCGATATAAGTGTGGGCTTGCAAAAGGGGTTGCCCTATATCTACCAAAACTAAGGTGGTATGCTTGATCCAGACCGTATTATTGTCTATCGGGTACTCTAGCATGTAATGATTGGTGTGCATCGGTATGCCAAAATGCTGAGGCTATGGCGATAAGAGATTCATAGTTCAGGCCAGGGTTCTGAAATGGTTTGGTTTAAATAATCACGAGAACACATCTCAGCAAGTAAACACCCTAAACCCCTTCTAAGCTAACACGTCGTCCCGACAGGTCCAACACAGCAACACTTAATAAACACACAACATGCACACAAATGTACTTACCTGGGTTTTTAATGCATACAATCTGCACATTAGTCTCAATTACACAAATTCTAACCACATGCACATTCCAAATAAATTTTCATGCCCAAAGACAAAGTCGAACATATGTCATTTCCGAACTCCACATTTCATACACACTCGTTCATGCACCACTACACTATTTTCATTAGATTTGCCAACGACCCCCTGTTACAATACACGCCTCGGTTCTACTTTCAATTCACGGACCACATCGACCATCTCAAATTCACAACTCCTTAGCTCGCATTACAGTACACGCCTCAGGCTCAACATCCTCCACCTACGGCACAACCCGCGTTAACGATATGCCTCAAGTTGGTGGTCTTCCGGTAATACCGGGCATCGCCTGCGTTAAAGTACACGCCTCGGGATAGCACAATTCCCCGTTTCATTACACACCTCAGGGACTTTTGTGACTAGATGCAGGACATTTCATGTAAATTTCTCACCTATTCACTCGCTCAAACATCATGCGAACCTCACGCATTTCACATGTTCAAATGACACACAATTAAGCCCAATTTCTAGCCAATCCAATTTAGTCCATTCACATATAAACGGGTCCACATTTTAACCAATTATTCTACAATTCGATGAGCGTGTGGGGTCGCCATTAGACCCACAATCACAACCACTAATATGAACATCAAATCAATATATTCACATCTATTTCAAGCTACAATAACCACACAAACTAGCCACGGCACAATGCATCAAACCGACACCCAAATCGAACCATACACTCATCATTTCGAACTACAATTTCCAGCACTCAATTCAGCAACCGATCAACCCTGAAACCATCACAATTTCATCCACAAACCGCCAAGATCAGCCCCAATTTAGCCTATCCACATAAGCCCTAAACAATACTAATTAATCCCTAAACAGCCACTAATCAATCTGAATCAACCCCTAATCAAGTCCATTAGTACTTGATATCCTAAGTAGAGTTTATGATGCCACTTACTTGAAGTCCTAGGCTAGCTCGGGTAGAAGGGGGAAACGGTAAGCCGGCGATCTCACGGTAAATGGGCGGCGATGAGGCGGTTGAACGGCAAATGACGGTGTCCCGGACGAGTGGCAATCACCCTTGCTAAGCCATACGACAAGGCCAAAAAAAAAGGAAAGGGGCCGATTGAGAGAGAGGGACAGAGAGACGATGAGATGGTGGTGGTGGCGAGGTCGCGACTTTAAAGGCAATCGAACGACAGCAATCGGCAAGGACAACGGGTGGATTTGGGCGGTGGCTGGGGCTTGACGGTCGACCACGGTCACGGTGGGAGGGGGAGGAGTTGGCCGAGAGGGAGAGTGAGCGAGAATGAGGGGGTGAGAGAAATAAGGCTATTTACACCAATAATTGGTGTCTATCCACTAGGAAAATGACCATCCTACCCTCCTCTCTACTTTCTGTTCAACGGCCATGATTAATCCTTATCCTAAGATCGACAGCCAAAATTAACTCTTACCAAAAATATCCAAAGGCAAAATTGGAATTTCACGAAAAGTCCAAGGGCAAAATTGTCCAAAAATTTTTATCTCTAAAGTTGGTGTGAAATGACCAAAATGTCCTTTCTACATTATACTTGGCCTTAATAAAGTCCCAGGGGTAAAACGGTCATTTTTCATTTCTTGTCAAAATTTGAATCTTCTGAAGAATCTAGACAAATCTGAGACTGATCAAACTAATAACAACGTCGTCCAATTACCCTATTGTGACTATCAAAATTTTCAATGCCCAAACTTGGTCTCTAATCAATGACTAAATTTAAATAACGAAACTTGAGCGTATCTCAAACTAACGGTGGCTTTTGGGAAATTCGCATATTCGACCCGTGGTTGATACTGAATCAAGCCATGTTTAAGTTCACTCGGATCGTGATGACCTTGGTGGTCACGTAATCGCGAGGATTGATCGTTAGTTTCGACGGATGCGATTGTTTGGTATAAGTTTAAGATCACTCGTCAACTCATCTTGTGGTCAAGCAGAATCACCCCCGATCCACTAATATGACAGCGGCGAATTGATCCCTAACTATCCTTAGATTGGCCTACATTGGCTCAAAATGTCACCTCGACAATTTTTATGGTCAAAAGTCGATTCACGATCGAGTTTCTTTGGTCACGCGAATTTAAATCCCTAATTAGCTATTACCTAATGGTTAGTATCCTATGAGTGATCAGTTCTGGGCGAGATCTGACTACAAGTACATCTATAAAATTATCCATTTCATAAATTCCAAGTGGGTTGAAGTTCAGAATGTCACATAGCATGTCAACATAAGATCATGCGAATATATCTTGACATTCTCTAAACAAATCTATGATTCTTTCTACTTCTGCTAAGGAAAGACTTTCTCCAATCTTAACTTCCTTGGAATTCTCTTTGTCGCATAGATTAACAGTGATCATTTTCTCTAATGTGAGTGGCTTTGATTCTTCATGACGAATCCATTTCTTTCTGACCCATTCCTCATCCTTGTTATCTTCTTTAATATCGCAAGCGATCTCATTAGAAAGATTTGGACCATATAAGAACCTATTATGGATATGCGAATGCCCATACCTGACATGTAACAAATATGATTAGTAATAGCATACGAAGTAAAATAATGCATGTGGTCTTATGAAAAACCTTTTGAAAATTCATTTTGAAAGAATATAAAGACAGAGCTAGTCCTCATATCATCAGATTTCCTTACTCTTAAAATCATTTTCACAATGAGGAGCAACATAGAAACCAAAAGCTTGAAACCTCACAAATGAGGACAATGTTCATCATATGTTTGGTTTTGTTTCTATATGTCTTTAACAAAACATTTGACCATTTTTATTGAATTGAAAGATGTGATTACATCTATACCAACAAGAATGTAAATTGCAACTGAACTAAAATTACAAATGAAATCATAAGAAATTTGAAACTCTAATCAACAAAATGCAATGGGAAAGGCTGGTAGCAGAAGTTCAAGAGAATTTTCCTACTCTAGTACGTATGTATCTTTGGCTTCAATTATGTTGACGTTGATGGTATTCTCTTCCGAATAAACTAGGCAGAACAAATTCTTCCATTGCATGTAAGTCTTCTTCTTAAAGTAGCTTAGAAGGTCCAGGGAAAAGTTTCTTTGATGTGAATCTGATGATAGGGAAGCTCTTTAGCTTTGCCCTTCTATACGAATGGATTAATGATGCGATCACCTCAGCTTCCATAGCCTCCATAATTCTTTCGACCTTGGCCTTGGTCTCCATGCTGATCTTGAGAGCTATCTAGAATATAACTTACTTCGTGTTTCATTCTTGTGGCAAGCGGAGTGATAGGTTCCTTGATTCCTTGAGATTTTAATCCAAGACCATTACCGGGAGTAAATCTATACTGGCATAGCACCCTTCCGGACATAATGGATGATGTTGAGAACTCTGGGGATTTTATGATGCAACCAGCAGGGATTTGCACAATTAAGATCATTTCAAAGGAATGATAACTTGGTTCTTCTTTCACTTCGGGCTCGATATATGGTATTGCATTCTCTTTGTAAGTGGTGAAATTCGTCTCCCCATGTATAGTGATTATCTTGCGATTAATGACAAACCTGATCTTCTGATAGAGACTTGAAGGAATAGAACTAGCCATATGAATCCAAAGTTTTCTGACTAACAAGTTGAAAGTTCTCGGAATATCCACTACTTGGAAGTCAATTAGAAAAGGCACAGGGCCTATGTTTACCTCGAGCTCGATATCGTCAATAACGTCTTTCTTCATTCCGTCAAACGAGCGCACAGTTACGTAAGAAGGTTTGATGAGCTCTTCGCTAATCCCCAAGCAATACAGTGTGCTTAGTAGACACAAATTAAGTGCGAAACCATTATTGATCAGCACATGTGATACCTTTTTGTCCCAGCATTTGACAGCAATATATAGAGCCTTATTATGGGAATGCTTGAAATCTTCATCGGAGAAGAAAATTTGATCTTTCATAAGAATAGTGCCAACAAAGTATTCCAATTGTACTTCATTAATTGTCTCTGGGATGTGTACTTCATTGAGAAGCTTCATAAGTACCATTTTGTGGCTTTCCGAAGTCTTGAAGAGATCCAATAGAGAAATCTGTGCTAGCATCTTTATTAGCTGTTCAATTACCTCAAATTCGCTCGTCTTCATGATTGAAAACAATTGTTTGATATCTTCTTTAATTACTTATTTCTTTTTGTGCTCACCTTCTTTTGGGACATAGCATCTCCCCGATCGGGTTATGGCATCAACTTCTTTAGGAAAGTAATCCCAAGGTACACACCTAGTATCAAACTCTTCTTTTGGAGGGAGAGTGATGATCACAGGCTGTGTTTCTTCTCCTTCAATCTTTGGTTGATCAATAGGAAGTTGGATAGTGATTGGTTCAACAAGACTTTCTTCCTCCTTATATTTAGCTACCTCATTAAGCTTGATAAAAAATGGTGTAATCATGGATATCATGCTTCTATTGGCTTTGTTAGTATCCATTCCACCCCAGCCATCAGGTATGATAATTTCATTCTTGAATGCCCACGGAGGGGGTGTATATTTGACACGGTAATTGTACCGGCCACTATCTCAACCTAGAAAATCAACAACTTCACCTTGTCTCTGTGCTTTGCGAGCAAATCGCCTATCACCTTGACGAGTCTTTTTCTTCTTTTTCTCTTCTCGATTTTCATTCTCTTTGAGATTTAGTTAGCTGATCGGGACCTCATCCATGCCACCCTATCCATCAGGTACATTGTCTTCATTTTTAAATGCCCATAGTGGTGGAGTATATTTGATACGGTAATTGTATCTATCATTGTCTTGACTGAGTAAGTCTATGATTTCGCCTTTCATGGATGATTTCTCGGTGAAACGTATTTCACCTTATCGGACTTTTTCTTTCTCCTTTTCATCCTTATCTGTTTCATCTTGGAGCATTCCTTCTTAGATAGAGCTTTCTCCTCAGGATCGATTTCGTCATCCATGCCACCTAAGCTATCAAATACAATCACTTTATTTTTTGAATGCCCATGGCAGTTGTCACATCCCGATTTTTGGACCTGGGAAGCCGCAGGTAAATTATAATATCCTCAATTTTAGTCCCTGGGAAATGGTTATGGTTCAAGTTTGATGGTTTTCCAATCAGAACTAAATTGTTTTCTCTTGTTTTGGAAAACCCAGTTTTGGATCCTTTGTGTCCCTTCATTTTGTTATTTTTGGGAGACTTTTGTGGTCCGAATTTCTGAATACTTTCCTCTTGAAAGTTTCTCCAAACATCCTGGGGTTTTACATACTTTAACTTCAGAATTTTTGGAGTTGATATGAGTGGTACGATGACATCATTTTCGGACCGTGTAAAACTGTCCAGAATGGGTATTTCGGTGATGTTCACGCTGTCTTTATTTTCTACAAGCTTTTCTGGCCCAATTTCGTAAAAAAGTTTTCTTCACAAAAGTTGTTGAGAACGTCCTTTTCTATAACGTACATAAATTTGGAAATTTTCCGAGATGATTTGGATTTTGAACATAGCTTAATTTGAGAAACAAGAATGCTATTCCAGTGAACTATTTTTTTAGTCTATCTTTGAGCTACTAGAAATGGTGTTTATAGAAAGATTTTGATTTTGTATTCTCATGAA
Source organism: Syzygium grande (assembly GCA_024733475.1). Lineage (NCBI taxonomy): Eukaryota > Viridiplantae > Streptophyta > Magnoliopsida > Myrtales > Myrtaceae > Syzygium > Syzygium grande. Next base: position 24,188,445 of record JAMXDD010000001.1, read on the forward strand.
AAATGTTTGTTAAAGTCTTGTTTATGACATATTCAAATTTGAGAATTTTCGGAGTCCGTTTTTCTATGTTTTCAAGTCCGATTTCGTGAACAAAGCAAAACTATTCGGTTTTATCAGATTTCAAAGATTTATCAATTTTTATCCGAGAACGTTGGAATCTCGACTTGATGTCTTTTGGTGATACTTGAGGCATATTTTGAGGATTTTCCACAACGAATCTCGGGTTGAATGGGTTTAACGAGCATGTTATATTTTGGGTAAATCCTCGAAGAATAAATTAGATGTTTATAATGAGGGTTGTGATTGTTGTGCCAAATGATCTATTTCGTGTGACCTAATTAGCTTGAGTAATTTGCGTAAGAATTCATTAAAGTTAGAAGGTTCTAGGAGTATACGGTTCGGGAAATTGGTAGAAAAATCTATAGGATAAGGCCTTGATCAAGTCAAAGCTTATCCTCCAAGCTTCATTATGGCTTGCATTTATTAAAGTTGGACTTTGGTGGCCCTTCATCATGACTCGCAATAAATGAATCAAGACTTTAGGGCCTCTCCATGACGACATGCATTGATGGCTTGGAGTGGTGAGCAAGTTAGTCTAAGCTCGGTAAGCAAGTTGGTCAAGAACTTGGGGAACAAGTTAGACTTGGAAGAGTTTAGAAACGGTCAAAGCTTTTCCTTCAAATTTCATTTATTAAGGTTCATCATGACATGCATTAATAAACGAAGATTTTGAGGCCCCTTTATCATGACTTGCATTAATTAGTTAGACTTTGAAGGCACCACCATCATGACATGCATTAATGGCCATAAGACTTTAGGGGCATCTCATCATGTTATTTTGTCCATTGTCCATTAATGCAAAGATTTCCAAGATCAAGTTATTAATGACATTTCATGATGATATTTTGGCTCTCATTCATTAATGCAAAGATTTTCAAGATCATTTCATTAATACCAAGATTTTCAGAATCTTTACAATCATGACATTTGACTTTGGAAGGATTGCATCATGATATTTTGGCTCTTATTCATTAATGCCAAGATTTTCAGAATCTTTACAATCATGACATTTGACTTTGGAAGGATTGCATCATGATATTTTGGCTCTTATTCATTAATGCCAAGATTTTCAGAATCTTTTATTAATGGCATTTCATCATGACTTTTGGCTTATATTCATTAATGCTAAGATTTTAAGAAGATTTGATAATGATGGCCACGTATCTTCTTGAGCAAGTTGGAGAGCAACTTGGGGAGCAAGTTTGGCTTGCCTATAAATAGGCTTGGCCACCCTCAAGCTCTCTCACGCCCACTCTCTCCTCATCCTCACGCCACCACCATCTTGGTTCTTGTTTTCTTGCTTCTTGTTCATGACCGAAAAGAGAGAAACAGAGAGAAAAAGAGAAGCCAAGAGAGAGATAGAGAGAGAGAGAGAGAGAGCTTCCCCAACTCATCCTTTTTCTTGTTGTTCGATCAAGTGAGAAAGCTATGTCTAAGGCCCGAGTGTTCATGAATCGCCTAAGAGTCGCCAAGACTCGCGTGTCCTTCACACGCCTCGTTTTCTCTAGTTTTTGTTTAATTGTTGAGTAAGTGAATTTCCTAATATCGGGAAAGGATGTTGAGATGCGATGTGACGTGGTTTGCTTGATCCGTTTCTCGGTTGTTTGGTTGGTTGTAGTTGATTTATTTCTCGATTTGATCATGTTTCATGTTAATTTTATTTTGAGATAGAACCGAGCCTTGATTGGTAAAGTGTACATGAGATAGAACCGAACCTTGGTTGGTAAATCGAGAGTTGGCTAGTAAAGTGCACATGTTATAGCCGTGCGTGATGTTCTCTTGTTTGAACTTTGCTATTGATCCGCCATCAATGTGGGTGTAGTAAGAGCTGACTTGTGTTAACGACGATCGATATATCCTCGCTTGATATTAGTGTTTTCACTTATCGAGTCTCCCCGACTCATCCCCGCTTTTCCCACCCTCGTGTCCATAGAATGGTCGAACGGATGGCGTAATAAGGGAGTTTGAGCCATGTTGGAGTTCGGGAAAGTCTGGGAGTCGAATCCTAAATAATGGGCTTAGGACACCCAAGCCACTTGTTATTGTTGTGTAAATGGCTAAAAACGACTAAGTTGGCTTGTAAAATATATTTGCGTATCCTGTAAATACAAGGTTTGCTCACGATGCTGTTTGTCTTAATCCCACTCGTTGTTTTTTTAATGTGATTGTCCCGAGTTATGCTTTCGCTTGTGTTTAAAAAAAAGATAATAATGAATAGGACATCACGCTTTATGACCCCGAGGTAGAGGTGTCATAGTAATGGGGTATATTTCACTTGGAAGTTATACCTTCCAGAGTGTTCTCCCAAGTTATTTACAATCTCGTTTTTTTGGAGCACTTCTTGACGAAAGCAAGCATCTCCTAATCAAGAAGCTTTAATTTTGACTTCATATTCATCATCATCGTCTGGCTTGATCATTGTTTCTTCATCTTTGATCATGTTTACTATATTGTGCTCAGGAAGAGGATTCTTATGTATAATTGGCTCAGGCTTTTGGAAGTTCAATATCTTATTGTCAATGAGCTGTTGAACCTTGTACTTTAGAGTGAAATAATTATCTACATCATGTCCCATTTCTCTCATGTAATAGATGCAAGTTTTTGATTTATCGTACTAAGAAAATCTTGTAGAATTGTCCATCGGTACCTCTTTAGCCACCAAATGCCCTTCTAGAAGAATTGGTAATAATTTCGACAAAGGTCGGGGACAACGGTGTGTATTGCCTCATGTGCCTTTTCTTTAGCTCAAACTACCTCAGGTTTTTCCAAGCGATGTTGGACTGCTTTGGAAATGTTGTTCAAGCAAAGGCACCAAATTGCCTTCTTGGCAAGTAATTCGAGCTTTCGCTATCTTTGGCCATTGAATTCTCCATTGAAACTGATCGATAGTTGATGCTCTAATGAAGTTTGCCCACTCATGAAAAGAGTATTTTGGCAATTTATCTTGGAGTTTCAAATAGTTCTTGATAGGGTTGATAGATAAGTCGATCTCTCGAATGCGCATATGACGTTCCCAAGATTGGATATGGGAAATAAACCACACAGAAAATAACCCAGTTGAGGCTTGAAGTATACCTTTTTGCTGATTTTGGTATTTGTTCAATGAAATGATGGTCTCTATCAAGAGCATATTGGGAAAAGTCCCATTTTAGGCAAGCTTGCCTAGCAATTACCGTAATGAGAGGGTTTAATCCAATCCTTGATGCAAGGAATAAGACAAATTCGAAGAGGCAATAATGAAAACCCTCGCGGAAGTATTTCCAGTTTCTTTCAACAATTTGAAGTAATTGGCCACCAAATAAGATAGAGAAAACCTCTAGATATTTGACTCGATCAACTTATCCACTTGAGGGGTCTTCAAGTTTAAGAATTTGGCTATAACACTCATGGGTGGTAATCTAATTGGAGGCTCAGCAATTCTTGACTCGAAATCAATTCCAATGGTTGCCTTATATTCTTCTAGTGTAAGTACCATCTCGTGCTCGCCCAATTAAAATGTGGCGGTGGTAACTTCCCAGAAATGGAATAATGCTTGAATTAAGCTCACTTAGTACTCCAGGTTGATGAGCTTGAACAAATACTCGAGTGTTTCCTTCATGTATGCTTGATTGTCTTTTGTCATGTTTACCACCATGCCAAAAACTCCTTCCTTAGAATCGAAATGACTTATATGTCTAGTTTCCCCATTTTGATCTAAAGCACGTAAAAGAAATTAATTATTATTCACCATGGATTACCGATTAATTTTAACGCTTCCATCTCAATTATATGTCCTTTTATGGTAAAATGGAGATAAAGTATACTTGCATACTTAAAAAGTAATGTAAATATCACTTTAAATCCGTTAATGCCTTAAAAGAGCATATAGTTGAAATCAGGGACGAATTCAACGTTTGGTGTAAATACCCATTTTGTCATACTCTATTTAGACCATAAAGTCCTAAACTATGGTTTACAATTTCAAATACATCGAAATGAATGGATAAATAATTGAAAGTCGCGGACATATACATTTCATCTAAAAATGAAAGAATGGTCATAATGGAGTACGACGCCTTAATCATTCATTCTAATACGAAAGGGCATTTAAACCAATCGTTGATCATTATTTAGGCATTTTTTGTGAAAAATGTGCCAACTAGTTTGCAAAATTATAAAAGAAGGAAGTGGAACGATACTTGTTTACCAAAATGTTTCGGTTTGGTTTTAGGTATACTAACTACAAAGACAAGTAAATGTAACCAGTGAGGTTCCGACGCCTAAAAGGGTAAGGTATTCTAAGGCTTGAGGTCACCACCTTAATGGATAAGAGATTCCATCCCAATAGGCAATCAGCCTAAAGTGAAAGAATATTATTCATCTCGATGATCGATATTTCATTTAAACGATCCCATGAGCAATAGGCTCACAATTTCACCTAAACATATACCTCCTAAAGATAGACCTAATTATAGTAGGGGTTGGGCCACAGGTGGTGTGTACTAATGGTATAGTGCTTAAGCTATTCAAATGCATGCATATCAATTAATAATCAAACAGCACTTCTAAAATAATCATTTCACATTCATTCCCAACACCATTCTACAAAACAAAGGTTAACACAGATTGCATCCCTTATACCTCTTGTCTGCAAAAACATTTAACACAATTGTCAATGGAATGTACCTAGGATCCTTACGAGCACAAATCATAAGCATATCATTCTATCTAGGCCTAAGTTCGCTTAGAAAAGTTAACTCCCCAGTGGAGTCGCCAAGCCTGTCGCGTCATGCTGATTTTTGGGACTTTTGGGGTTTGCTTGCTAAGAAGGTATTTTTTTTGCAAGGGTCTCTCCCGCATCATACCTCACGTGATGCTGGATGGTAATTTCCTATTTGATCTAAGTTTTCGACTTTGAAGTCACCACTAGTCATTATTGGTAGGTTGACTAGAAACCTAATCGGGTATGGGAGAAATACCACGAATCTACGAACCAGATATTCTGAGTACGGGGACTTGGTTATGTTAATGATTCCAAATTGAGATCCCTAACGCCCTTTCGGTACTTAAGAACGATACAATGTCTAACGTGTCACACAAGTTTCCGAGGCCTATCTAGTAACCCTATCCATTCTAATTGCGGGGAAATCAATCAAGAATTAATATGCGCAATCAATGTCAATCAAACCAAACAATCCTAAATTGTCTCTAAAAATCAAAATGCACCCAAAAACATCCAAATCCTAATGAAACCCTAAAGGCTTATTCGTTTCATGATTTGTGTCTTATTTAGGATTTTAGGGTTTTTAAGGGGTTATAACCCCTGAATTTAAGGTCTTTCTAAAAATGCCACTTAGGCAGTTCTAAAAATTCAAATTTCACTTTTTAAGGTTGGCCACAGTGTTTTTGATCCGTTTTGTGAATTTTTGAATCTTTTGAATTTTGTTTTTGAATTTTTTGAGAATTTCATTAACCGAGAATTGATTTTTATGTTTTTCTGAAAATTTTTTATGGATTTTCGAATTTTCCAATTTTTTTTATAGATTTTTTGAATTTTTCACATTTTTTGTTTGTATTTTTAGAATTTTCTGGATATTTATGAATTTTCTAAAAAATTTTGATTTTTTCTATGAAATTTTCTTTTTTTTATTTTTTATTGATTTTCTCGCCAAAAAAAAGAACCAGACCGCCCCTGTTCAACCCGATTTAGCTTGGCCGAATCTGGGCCTCGCCAAGCATAGCGCCGATTGTCTCCTCCGCAAGCACAACACTAAAATGGCGCTGTTTTTAGCATTTCTCATTGGGGCATTTAGTCAAGCACTTGACGGGCATATTCCAAATTTAAGTGTTATTGAGGCCGCTTGTTCAAGTCCCTCTCCAAATTTAAGTGTTATCGAGCACTTGATGAAAAAAGCTGATCACTTGGCCCTCAAGATCTCAACACACTTTGTTCATTGGTTTTCTCTCGTTTCTCACTCTAACTTTCTCTCTCTTTCTCTCTCCGGCATTTCGTCAAACACACCCCCTCATCACGTTCGGTTTTTTCTCTCTTTTGTTGATCGATTTTTCCTCCCAAAATCCTTTTCCACCACCTTCCGATCGGTTGGAATGACTTTCTGGCGCCAGCTGGATATTCTCCAGCTGGCCAACTCAATTAAAACGTGTTAATTTGATCGGAGAAGGTTGGCAAAGTTACAGTCCGGGAAGATATTTTCTAGGTTCATCACATTTTGGCACGACCCAGTGAAGAAGAAGGCTGACTTGGGTCGGGTCGGGTTGACCTTGCCGACCCGGCAGTCCCGGTTCTAATTAAAAATTTAAATTGAGGCCAATTTCAACCGAATTTTCAAAATTAAATCCCAAAATTGAATTCCTCATAACATTCTAAACCCAAATATGTGATTTTCCCAATTTTTGACAAAATCACGTCCAAGATTTTCGAACTTTTGTATTCGGGTTATTGGGATTTTGCTCAATTCAATGCCTTAATGACCTAATTAAGAAAAATTGGTGCCAAAATTGAATTACCCATATCTTATTATCCCTAGAAATGATGGTCTCATGGTTTGACAATTTCGAATTGGACACGATTCCCAATTTGGATTAAAAAATTCCTAATTTTCAATTGAATTTTGGGGTTTTCTGATTTCTTTGTTGAATTGTTCAATTGGACCGACCATTATGTAATTCAAGGTCCCAAAATTATTTTTTGTGAAGATACCATAACTTAAAAATAACTAGAAAAGATCTAATTGCATTTTTTGTTCAATTCGAGTTTGATTTTGCCTAATTTTGGGAAAAACACATGCCCGATTGAGATTTTCTAAAATTAATGATGCATTAGTGAAATAGGATTTAAAATAAGATTAAGGACTATTTTTATGGAATTTTCTGATTTCATTTACTATTTTTCTTGATTTTCTCACTTATTTTGATTGAAAGAAATTTAAAAAAAATTCAGGAAAATGCTAAAAAAATCATTTTTGGTTTAGAAATAGGTTTCTAGGCTTGGAAAAGATTCCTAATCCTATTTTCAAGATTTTTTGAAAATATGAAAAAAAAATGAGCTAAAAATGAGGTGTCAACAACTAAACTTTTAGAAGAAATCAAATGCCGAAGATGAAGAAAACAAGGATGTGATATGTTTTCATTGCAAATAGAATGGACATATAAAGCCCAAATGTTCTGTTCTCAAAAAGAATAAAGGAAAGTATGAACGATCTAAGAAGGCTTTCAAAGATGAAACATGGAGTGATTCAGAGGATGATGAAAGTGAACAAAAGTTTTCCACTATCTGTTTGATGGCAAATTCAGACACAAAATCAAGTTCTGATGAAGAAGATGAAGTAAGTAATTTCAATATTCCTGAAGTAGTTGCAAATTATATTGATGAGTTAGTCTCTGTTAATACAACTGCCTTCAAAAAGATTTTTGTATTGAAGAAGGAGATTTTAACTTTAAAAAAGTGCGACTCAAAATAAGAAAATTGATGAGTCAATTGCATATGAAAATGATTGTTTAAAAAAGGAAAACAATCTTTTAAAATAGCAAGATATTTCGCAAAAGGATAAGATTGACTTTTTGCAAAAAGAGTTTAAACTTATCGAGGAGAATAAAGATTTTCTTGAAAAGGAAAATGATTTATTGAAAAAGGAAATTTCTGATCTGAAAAATATTTCTAAGGAAAGTTTTGATTGCATCTCTAATGAAAAAGAACTTTTGAAATATGAAATTTCTAATATAACCAAGAAATTTTCAATGGGTTCGAAAAATCTTCAACTTATTTTATCATTTCAAATTCCTTATTATAATAAATCAATTTTGGGTTTTGAGAAAAATACTTTTCCCAATGTCAAAGAAAGACTAAAGAAAAGACCTCCCAAATTTGCGTATAAAATCACTTTCAAAAGCAGTTTGTGAAATTCAATGGTCAAACTTCCTATAAGTGTTCAAATTGTGGTGATTCAATTCACTTTAAGAGTGACTATCCTAAGGTTTGGAGACCTGTTGAAAGAGACATTTTGAGAATCATTAATCCTAACCAAAATGGACCCAAGAAAATATGGCTACCCAAGAAAAAGTGAGTTACTTATCTTTTGCGAGTACCAAAGAAAAGAAAGAACAAGCGATATCTTGACAATGGTTGCTCAAGACACATGACTGGAGATCCTCTAAAATTTATCTAGTTAGAAAGAATTAAAGGAGAAAGTGTATCTTTTGAAGGCAACAATAAAGGAAAAATAATTAACAAAGGAACTGTTAGAATCGAAAATCTCATTATTAACGAAGTCTCACTAGTTGAAGGTTTGAACTTCAATTTAATTAGCATTAGTCAATTATGTGATATTGGTTACAGAATTACTTTCCAAGAAGACAAATCTTCTGGGATAAGTAAAGACAACAAGCAATCATTTACGGGTCGAAGATATGCTAATATTTATTGAGGAAACCTCTTGATTTTGTAGTTGACAAAACTATCCATGTTAATATTCTGGAAGTTATTACTTCAAGAGAACTTAACTTTCTAGACGTTTAAACTCCACAAGGTTTAGAAGGAAAACTTCTAACTCTACAAGTTTCGGAATGAGAAGTTCAGACCCTACTGATATAGACACTTAGACTTTATATTAAAGTGTCAAAGATCTTCGTACTCTAATTTTGAAGGACTCATTCTTTACCGAAGACCTACGCTCACTTTGTTTTTGAACGAAAGGCAAGAACTAGAAAATTCTTCATATTTAGAATTTTTTTGAACGAAACATAGCGACTAGTGATTTGGTGTAGATTTCACAAAGGAAAGTTTTGATTGACTCAATCTAAGTCTAATTGATTGACAATCAAATATTATGACAAGTATATATCACAATGAATAAAACTCTACTTATGGAAACAAAGATTCTGGTTGTATGGGCGACCAGATTCAGTGGGATTCGAATTTTATCAATCAACGGCTACTCAATCCATTTTATACAAATCTGTCTAAGGTGAAGATTGGAAGATGATTCTCTAAAGATTGTCCAATGGCTAGTTTGTAAGTGGAGGAGTATAAAAGGAGATCAATAAGGAGCAGAAGGAATAGAACGAAATCGAGAATCGATAAGTCCAAAGTCTGAGTATATTCCGATTCTATTACTTGTCTTTCCTGAGCTAATACTGAGATTTGAGGGATATTCTATAAAAGTGATTATGTGAAATAGAGAGTTCTATCATTTACTGAGTGATATTACTCAGATCTTGTAATTCCTTTGATCACATAGTAGAATACAGCCAGTAGGCTGTCAGCGTAGGAGAGTGGCCGTAGGCTTGGTCTTATTGAAGGACAAAGCAATTCCAGACCACTATATTTTGATGGCAAGGAATACAGCGGCTGGAAAACAAGATGAAGGCCTTCGTCAGATCAGTTGATCACATCCAATGGAATGTTGTCATCAGAGGAGTCAATCCTAAGTCCTCTAGACCTACATCTACTTCAAAGGAAAAACTAGATGGAAGCAAACCAAAAGAAGCTCCATTATCTCAAACTGAGATATCAAAAAAAGAAGTTTTAGATTCAAAAGTAATTTATTCATTTTATTGTGCTTTGACAACTATTGAATATAAGAAAATTGCTTCTTTTGAATCAGCAAAGGACGTCTAGGACACCCTCTGTACAACATATGAGAGAGCAGATTGAGCTAAGGAAACTCAGATCAATCTATTGATTGGACAATTAAAAATCCTTCAAGATGAAGTCAGGAGAATCAGTTGCTAATTTGTATGACAGATTTACTAATATATATAGTGAATGGTCTTGCATATTAAGGACAACCAATCTCAGATACAATGAAAGCGATCAAGCTTCTGAGGAGATTATCAAATGAATGGGATAACATAAAAACCTCACTTCGAGAAACTCAACGGATCATACCTCTATCAGTGAACGAACTGACTGGAACTCTTCAGTTATATGAAACTGAATAACTAAATGAGGAGAATGAATCCAGAGGTAAGAAGTCAATTGCTTTAAAATCTAATATTGATTCTGATGATGCAGATTCAGAAGAAGAGGGTGTTGATGATGAAGAACTGGCTCTCTTCATAAAGAAGTACAAAAAGATGAAAAAGAAAGAAAGAAACTTCAAAGGGAAGAAACCTTTTGAGAAAAAGGAAATCCCTGATGATGCAGAAAAATCAAAAGAAGTAATCTACTTCCATTGCAAGAAGCGTGGACACATCAAACCAAACTGTCCACTTCTGAAAAAAAAGAAGAGCAAATTTGAAAAGGCAAAGAAAGCTTTGAAAGCAGAAACCTAGAGTGATATAAAGTGTGAAAAAAGTGATGAAGATATCTCAAACTTTTGTCTGATGGCCAAGTCAGACTCAAACTCAAGTTCGGACTCAGATTCTGATATTGAAGTTAAAATCGAGGGTACTAGCAAAAGAAAAAGTAAATGGTACTTGGATAGTGATTGTTCAAGACATATGACAGGAGATTCAAGCATGTTTATCAAATTTCAAAGTATGAATGGTGGAAGTGTTTCATTTGGAGGAAATAACAAAGGAAAAATTGTTGGAAAAGAAATAGTTGAAGTTGGAGGACTTACTATCAATGATGTTTCATTGGTAAAAGGTCTCAATTACAATCTGATCAACATAAGTCAGCTATGTGACACAGGCTTTAAAATAAACTTCCAAGAAAACATATGTTGTGGCTATAGCAAAGATAGCTCTCAGATATTCATAGGACGAAGACATGGTAATATATATATCTTCTTGATGTAAAGTCTAATTCTACTCAATGCCTAATTTCTATCAAGGAAGATGAAGACTTATGGCATAGAAGAATGGGGCACATTAGCATGAAGCAAATTTCAAAGATCTCAAACAAACAACTTGTTTGAGGTCTTCCAAGTCTCAAATATAAGAAAACAGAATTATGCACAGCTTGTACCTTAGGGAAACAGGTAAGAAGTTCTTTTAAGACTATATATCATGTTTCCACTAATCGTGCTTTGCAACTTCTACACATGAATTTGTTTGGACCAACCAAAACTCAAAGCATTGGTGGTAAGAAGTATTGTTTAGTCATTGTTGATGAGTTTACTAGATTCACTTCGGTATTCTTTCTTGCTCACAAAAATGAAACCTTTTCATACTTCTCAAAATTTGCAAAAAGGATTCAGAATGAAAAAGGTTATACCATTTCTAGCATCAAAACTGATCATGAGAGAGAATTTGAAAATCAAAGCTTTTCAAATTTTTGTAAGGAAAATGGCTTTCAACACAATTTTTATACTCCTACACCTGAACAGAATGGTGTTATGGAAAGAAAAAATTGTTCTTTGCAAGAAATAGCAAAAACTCTTTTAATTGAAAGCAAGATTCTTTATCAATTTTGGATAGAAGCAGTTTCTACAGCTTGCTGTATTATTAACAGAGTCTTTTTGAGGCCTATTCTTAACAAAACCTCTTATGAGCTTTACAAAGGTAGAAAATCCAGTGTTTCATATTTTTGAGTGTTTGGTTGTAAATGATTTGTACTAAAAAATCCAAATGATCGCTCTGGGAAGATTGATGAGAAAGCAAATGAAAGAATTTTCCTTGAATATTCTACAACAAGCAAAGCTTATAGAATTTTCAACAAGAATTCTCAAATTGTGGAAAAAACAATAAACGTGAGGTTTGATGAAAATGTTGAAACTCACAAAGATGAATTTGAACCTTCTCCCAATGTTCAAGAGTTGTCTAAAGCTCAACAAGAATTTCCAAAGATCATTGAATCTGTAGAAGAAGGAAAAGAAGATTCAACCTTTATCCAGATTCAATTAGAACCTTTAGAATCTGATGATACTAAGAAGGAGAGATTCAACAGAAACTGGAAATATAAATCTAGTCATTCGAAGAATTTTATTATTGGAGAAATTGAAGATGGCATCAAGACTCGATCCAAACATAAAGAAAATATCAATGCCTTAGCATTGATATCTGAGATAGAACCACAAGGAATTGATGAAGCACTTACAGACGAAAGTTGGATGGAAGCAATGCAGGAAGAACTTCAACAATTTAGAATCAATGAAGTATGGAAACTTATGCCTAGACCTAAGAATCATCTAGTAATTGGAACAAAATGGGTATTCAGAAACAAATTGGATGACAAGCGAAAAGTCACAAGGAATAAAGCAAGGCTTATAACAAAAGGCTACTCACAAGAAGAAGGTGTCACGTTGTGCTTTTTTGGGACTTTCAGGATTTGCGCGCTAAGGAGGTATTTTCGTGTAACGGTCTCTCCCAGACCATATCTCATGTGACAGCGGATGGTATTTTCCTATTTAGTCTAAATTTTTTATTTTGGAGTTGCCACTAGTCATTATTAGTAGGTTCACTGAAAATCTAATTAGGGTATGGGAGAAATATCACGATTCTACAAATCAAAGATTCTGAATATGGAGACTTGGTTACGCTAATGATCTTGAATCGAGATCCCTAACGCTCTTTCAATACCTAAGAATGATACGATATCTAACATGTCACACAAGTTTTCAAGGCCTATCCACTAGCCCTATCCATTCTAATTGCGAGGAAATCAATCAAGAAGTAAATGCGTAATCAATATTAATCAAACCAAACAATCTTAAATTGTCTCTAAAAATCAAAATGCACCCAAAAATCATCCAAACCCTAATGAAGCCCTAAAGGCTTATAAATTTCATGATTTGTGTTTTTTAGGGTTTTAGGGTTTTTAGGGGTTATAACCCTGAATTTGAGATTTTTCTAAAAATGCTACTTGGACACTTCAAAAAATTCAAATTTCACTTTCTAAGATTGGCCACAATATTTTTAAACCATTATGTGAGTTTTAAAAAAAAATTTCGAAAATTGATTTTTTGAGAATTTCATTAATCGAGAATTGATTTTTATAGTTTTTTCTGAAAAAAATTGTATGAATTTTTAATTTTACAATTTTTTAGATTTTTTTAATTTTTTTTCACACTTTTCATTTGTATTTTTAGAATTTTCTTGATTTTATGAATTTTCTAAACATTTTTATTTTTATGACTTATTTTTTGAAATTTTTATGAATTTTTCGAAAATTTCTATTTTTTAAATTGTTAAATCTTTTAAATTTTTGAATTTTTTTAAATTTCTCACTACATTAGTGAATTGGATAGGACCGGCCGGTTCAACCCGATTCGGTTTGAGCTAAACCAGAATCGTCATCGCCCGATCACCTTACATGGTGAGCACGGTGCCAAAATGGCGCCATTTGGCTGTTTCCTCTCTTTGCATTTCGCCGAGCACCTAGTGTGCATAATCCATGTGTTAGAGTTTTCAAGGCCACCGGTTTGAACTCGTCCCCGATGAGCTTCCAGCGACCTATATGGCTAATTTTTGGTTCTGTGTATTCCTTGTAACACCGGCTATCTACCTTAGCCTATAGTTTTTCTGTCGGACCTCCACCGGCTGGCAAAATCCAGTCTCAAAAACACTAACCTTCACTGGTTAAGATTTGTATTTCCAAGACCTAGATAACTATCCTACTCGCCCTTGCCATCTAAATCAATTCTAGCAACTAACAAAGCATTAAAAATGGTTGAAGAAAGCTAACTTGACAGGCCTATGGCAATGGTGACGCTCCGGCGACATTGTTCAAGCTCTGGCGAGGTGGTTTAACGGGCAACCGAGGCGATTTATGCACGTTTTTCAACCAAAAATGCAAGCAAACAACATAAATCATGGTCAGAATCAAATTTTGAGCATCAACAATAAGAAAGTTGCAAAATCTAACACGGTGAAGTTCAAATGTTCAATCTGGAAATGCTAATCGATATTTACCTATCTTGTTCGATGATCAAACGACTTCTCCAAGCTGATTTGCTGCTACAGAGTCCATCCTTGACACCCAGGCTTCAAATCGGTGGTCTTAGAATCGTCGGAAGAGCTCTGTACACATCGGTGGAGCATGATCTTCAAGGCTTCACGATCAATTTGTCACTGATCAACAAAGGAGGAGGACCTCCTTGAACGATCAATTCACCGGTGCCGTTCCATTTGTCGGTGCCGGACACTCAATCAGGGGACCTCAACTCCTTACTCTCTCCCTCTAGATTTCCGTTTTTCTCCCTCTCTCTCTCTCTGGCATTTCATTGGACACCTCTCTCTCATCACGTTCAAATTTTTCTCTCTTTTGTTGATCAATTTTTCCCACCCAAAAATCATTACCACTGACTTAGAATCGGTTGTAACGATTCTCTGGCACCAACTGGAGATTCTTGAGCTGGCCGAATCGATTTATACGTGCTAAATTGATCACATGAAGTCATCAAAGTTGCGGGTTTGAAGATATTTTTCCTGGATTTATTGTGTAATGGGACGAACCGGGTGAAGAAGACGAGTTCCTGGGTCAGGTCGGGTTAACCCGGCCTACCTGGCAAGCCTGATTTTGGCTAAAAATTCAAATTGAGCCCAATTTTAATCGAATTTTCAAAATTAAACCCCAAAATTGAATTCCTCATCACATTTTGAACCCAAATATGTGATTTTCCTCAAATTTTGTTATAATCATGTCCAAGATTTTTTAACTTTTTCTATTCGGGTTATTAGGAATTTGTTCAATTCGATGCCCTAATGATCCGATTAGGCAAAATTTGTGCCAAAATTGAATTACCCACATCAGATTAACTCTAAAAACGATGGTCTCATGGTTCAACAATTTCGAATTGGGCACAATTCCCAATTTGGGTTCAAAATTCCAAATTTTCAATTGAGTTTTGGGGATTTTTTTATTGCTATGACAAATTGTGCAATTAGATTGGCCATTATGTAATTCAAGGTCCCGTAAATCATTTGTTATGAAGACACTATAACTTAAAAATGACTAGTATAGATCTAATTGCATTTTTTGTTCAATTTGGGTTTGGTTTTGCTCAATTTTGGGAAAAACACATGCCCGATTGAGATTTTCCAAAATTGATGATGCAATAGTGAAATTGGATATAAAAGAAGACTAAGGAATATTTTTATGGAATTTTCTGATTCTATTTTCTATTTTTCTTGATTTTCTCACTCATTTTGACTAAAAGAAATTAAAGAAAAATTCAGTAAAATGCTCAAAAAATCATTTCTGGTTTAGAAATAGGTTTCTAGGCTTGGCCAAGATTCTTAATTCTAATTTTCAGATTTTTGAAAATATGCAAAAATATGGGCTAAAAATCAAGTATCAACAGCTATCCCTATTTGATATTGAGCTCGTTAGAGATTGATCTCAAATACAATATGACACTTGAATTTTTAGTTGACTCAATGAAGAAGAAAAATTGGAAATTTCACAACAACTGATTAGGGATCCTGCTTTTGAAATTCGTGATTTAATCCAAAGGTTTTCTTTTCAAAACACATTTTGAGAGATTCTTAATGATTGAGGAAGAGAAACTTACCTATTTGTGAGCGTCTCTTTGTTGCTTATCTAAGAGTATGAATTGATGGCGGTGATGATTATGATGATTACTCTGATTTCGGAATTTAAGGACGAACCCATGAACCATGAACACCTAAGGCTCCTCGCCTGAGGATTTGGAAATTTGTCTAGTGGTTCTTCACTAGTAGAATTTTAAAATTTGCCTAGTGACTCCTCATCTGTAAGGCTTTAGAAATTGCCTAGTGACTCCTCGTCAGTAGGACTTTGAAAATTTTCCTAGTGGTTCCTCATCAGTAGGACTTGAGAAATTTGACTAATAGCTCCTCGCTAGTAGGACTTTGAAAATTGCCTAGTGACTCCTTGTTAGTAGGACTTTGAAAATTTGCCTAGTAGTTCCTCACTGGTAGGACTTTAGAAATTTGCCTGGTGACTCTTCGCTAGTAGGACTTTAGAAATTGCCTAGTAACTCATTGTCGAGGGACTTTGGGAATTTTCCTAGTAGCTCCTCGTCAATAAGACTTTGGGAATTTGCCTAGTGGTTCCTTGCCAGCAGGACTTTAAAAATTTGCCTAGTGGCTCTTCACTAGTAGGACTTCAGAAATTTGCATAATGGCTCTTCACCAGTAGGCCTTTGGAAATTTGCCTAATGGCTCCTCGCCAATAGGACTTTGGAAATTGCCTAGTGACTCATCGTCAGTAGGACTTTGGGAATTACCTAGTGGCTCCTCACCAGTAAGATTTTGGAAATTTGCCTATTGACTCCTCACCAGTAAGACTTTGAAAATTTGCCTACTGGCTCCTCGCCAATAGAACTTTGGAAATTTTCTAGTGTCTCCTTTCTAGTAGGACTTTAAAAATTTTCCTAGTGGCTCCTCACCAGTAGGACTTTGGAAATTTGCCTATTGACTCCTTGCCTATAAGACTTTGGAAATTTGCCCTCTGGCTCCTCGCCAAATGGGACTTTGAAAATTTGCCTAGTGGCTCATTGTCGAGTGGGACTTTGAAAATTTGCCTAGTGGCTCCCCGCCAAGAGGGGACTTTGGAAATTGCCTAGTGACTCTTCATCAAGAGGACTTTGGAAATTAAACTTATTGGCTCCTCGCCAAAGAGGGACTTTGAGAATTTGGCTAGCGGCTCCTCGCCAGTACGACTTTGAAAATTTACCTAGTGGGTCCTTGCCAGTATGACTTTGGAAATTCGCGTAGTTGCTCCTCGCCAGTAGGACTTGGAAATTTGCCTAGTGGCTCCTTCACAGTAGGACTTTGGAAATTGCCTAGTGACTCCCCGTTAATAGGATTTTGGAAATTTTCCTAGTGACTCCTCGCCAATAGGACTTTGGAAATTTGCCTAATGGTTCTTTGCTAGTAGAATTTTGGAAATTGTCTAGTGATAGGACTTTGAAAATTTACCTAATAGTTCCTCACCAGTAGGACTTTGGAAATTACCTAGTGACTCCTCGTCAGTAGGACTTTGAGAATTTGCCTAGTGTTTCTTCAATAGTAGGACTCTGAAAAATTGCCTAGTGGCTCCTTACCAATAGGACTTTGAAAATTTCCCTAGTGGCGCCTCACTGGTAGAACTTTGAAAATTGCCTAGTGTCTCCTCGTCAATAGGACTTGAGAAGGCTTCAAACATTGAGTGCCTTGACCATCAGTTATATTATTTTAAGGTTTTACTAATCTTTTTATGGTTTTTAGTTGACCAAAAACTATTTTGAAAAGTGATTTTGAAATTAATCAAAAACTGTTTGAAGTGTGTTTTTGTTAGCTTACCATAAACTATTTGAAAACTTGGTTTTAAGTTGATCAAAAACTTTTGAAACATATTCTGGAAACATGCATTCTTTGCATTAATGCATCTCAGACAATCAAATTTCCTTTTCAACAAATTATTTGAACAAAGTGCTTGCAATCTTTCAAGAAATGCTTGAAATGATCATTTGGAAGACCTTCATTAGAAAGGATTTGTCTCAATATATGAACTTGGTCTTTTCTTTATTTGATTAAAATAGGAATTGTCTGATACCCCTCAATTTTATCTCTCTTATCCAATCCTCAGGTGTTTAGAAATGTTTATAATCTATACGATCCAATTGATCCGATAAGGTTTTTTGGAGGACTGTAATGTTGGCTTAGTCAATGGCTATTCAAAAGATAGGCATTTTGAGGTCAAGAAAAAGGATTTCGTCATAACTTGCTTCAAGTCTGCAAGTTAAGAACCTCGAGGACTAGACAAAATATTATTGCATACACTTCTTTAAGCGATGACTTCTTACCATAAAGTCATGTTTCTACTCTCAATATCCCAATTTGAAGAGTCTTTGGGGAGGGCTTGTATTGTTGGTATTGAGTAGGCTTAAAAAAGGCTCATTTGTTTGAATTCAGAGTTTTTATAAAATTGGTGATCTTCTTGGCATCAACACTCCTTTCCTCTTTTGTTCACTAAGGATATTTCTTTTTATGAACATCAGAGTCCCATAAACGTTCATTACAATCTCTTTTCTTTTGCACATTCCCACTTGTTGTGATCTATGATCTCTCATGATATTGGCTTTGCTTTGTCGTGACCTTTTTATTTTGTGCTTTCTTTTGAATTTTCTTTTCTTTTACATTTTTCTTAAGCATTCGACCTTGCTTTCACCAGGCACACTGCTTTTTCATGCCCTTGATTCTTTTTTGCATCCTCCAATCTTTTAACTTTTGACCCGTTTGAGTTCTAAGGACTCTGTGTCATGCTTTTTTTGTTTCTTGTCTTTTCAAGGTGGATCATATGCTCATGCTCTAGTGTGAAGAGATGACCACCAATTTAGACTTCTAAAATGAATATTTAGGTTCAATTGGGCTTTGCCAAAGGTAATATGTTTGGGTATAAGAAATGAAGTGCTCTTTTTCCTTTTGGGATGTCTTGAGCTCTCATATGACTTCATCTGAAGTTATCACAAAAAGATTGATGCAAGAGTATGCAATAGAATCTTTCTTAATCCTATTCTCCATTGCTATCAACCACAAACCTCCTAATTTATCCAAATGTGAGGTGGTTCTTAACAGGGTTATTTTGGAAAAACTTCTCCATTGTTTTGGTTCAAATTTGATTTGCAAGGGATAAGCATGTGTTTGGGATAGTGAAATGACTGCCTTTCATCATTTCAATCCATGTAATCATTGCGAACATCCCCTATTTCCTTTAGATGAGTTTTTTTTTCACTCACTCCTTCACTTTGACTTTGAGTGTATAAGAGATGTGTTTGGATATGGCTTACCTTTCATCATTTGAGGGTCTTTCCATTCGATTTGATCCAAATTTTTTCTTTGAAATTTTTCAAATTGTCAAATTATCCCTTTTATGGAATTTTGATACTTAATGCATTCTCAAAGAAAACGTGTTTCAAAACTTTTTTTTTGAAACATTTCTAAGGTATTTTCTTTTCAAAACAATCTTTTTTGTTTTGCTTAGTCTTAGTGTCATTCCACTTGGGGAAGAAGAAGTTCTATTTTCTCTTAGAAAGGCAACTTCTTTAACACATGCACTCGTGATTTAGGGATACATGTTTGATCAACTTACCAAGATCCCTCTTGTTTGCATGTTTTTGCTTTGGCTCCACTGTGGATTCTTCTTTTGTTACTCATTTTTCGTTATCTCCCTAGAGATGATAAAAAAAAAGTACATTAGGGAATATCAACGGAAAAATTGAATTGGAAGTGATACTTCCCTTTATTATTTGACAACTTCGTTGGGGATTCTAAAACCATCGATTGATTCGGACTCTTTTTGCTTTCTTTCTAGTGTGTAGGTATATTTTGCTTTGGTTATGATGACATTGATGGTATTCCCTTCGAATAAACTAGGCAGAAGAGATTTTTCCTCTACATGTAAGTCTTCTTCTTGAAGTAGATTGGAAGGTCTAGGAAAAGTTTCTTTGATGTGAATCTGATGATAGGGAAGCTTTTTAGCTTTACCCTTCCATACAGATGGATTAATGATGCGATCACCTCGGCTTTCATAGCCTCCATAGTTCTTTCGACCTTGGTCTTAGCCTCCATGGTGATCTTTAGAGCTATCTGGAATATAACCTACTTTGTGTTTCATTCTTGTGGCAAGCAAAGTGATAGGTTCCTTGATTTCTTGAGATTTCAATCCAAGACAATCACCAGGAGTAAATCCATACTGGCATAGCACCCTTCTAGACATAATGGATGATGTTGAGAACTCTGGGGATTTTATGATGTAACTGGCAGGGATTTGCACCATTGATATCATTTCAAAGGAATAATAGCTCGATTCTTCTTTCACTTCAGGTTCGACATTCGGTATTGTACTCTCTTTGTAAGTGGTGAAATCCGTCTCTTCATGTACGGTGATCATCTTACCATTAATGACAAATCTGACTTTCTGATGGAGACTTGAAGGAATAGCACTAGCCATATGAATCCAAGATCTTCCGAGTAACAAGTTGAAAGTTCTCGGAATATCCACTACTTAGAAGTCAATTAGAAAAGGCACAGGGCCTATGTTTACCTCGTGCTCGATATCGCTAATAATGTCTTACTTCATTTCATCAAACAAGCACACAGTTACCTTAGAAGGTTTGATGAGCTCTTCGCTAATCTCCAAGCAATGT
This sequence comes from Syzygium grande, assembly GCA_024733475.1. NCBI lineage: Eukaryota > Viridiplantae > Streptophyta > Magnoliopsida > Myrtales > Myrtaceae > Syzygium > Syzygium grande. Next base: position 24,208,499 of record JAMXDD010000001.1, read on the forward strand.
AGTGTACTTAGTGGACACAAATTAAGTACAGATTCATTGTCGATTAGCACACGTGATACCTCTTTGCCCCTACATTTGACGGCAATACATAGAGCCTTATTATGGGAATGCCCGTCGATTGGGAAATCTTCATCGGAGAAGGCAATTTGATCGTGTCACGCCGCACTTTCTTTTTAGGTTTTTGGGGTTTGCGCGCTAAGGAGGTATTTCCATGCAAGGGTCTCTCCCAAACCATACCTCACGTGACAGCAGATGATAATTTCCTATTTAGTCTAAGTTCTCGATTTTGGAGTTGCCGCTAGTCATTATTGGTAGGTTGACTAGAAACCTAATCGGGGTATGAGAGAAATACCACGATTCTACGAACCAGAGATTTTGAGTACAGGGACTTGGTTACACTAATGACCTAAATTTGAGATCACTAATGCCCTTTTGGTACCTAAAAATGACACGATTTCTAACCTGTCACACAAGTTTTCGAGGTTTACCCACTAATCCTATCCATTCTAATTGCGGAAAAATCAATCAAGATTAAATGCGCAATCAATGTCAATCAAATCAAACAATCCAAAATTATCTCTAAAAATCAAAATCAACCAAAACATCCAAACCCTAATGAGGCCCTAAAGGCTTATTCATTCCATGATTTGTGTCCTTTTAGGGTTTTAGGGTTTTTTAGGAGTTATAACCCTTGAATATGAGATTTTTTAAAAATGCCACTTAGGCACTTCAAAATATTCAATTTTCACTTTCTAAGATTGGCCATGGTGTTTTTAAACCATTCTGTGAATTTTTGAATTTTTTGATTTTTTTTTTCGAAAATTGAATTTCTGAGAATTTCATTAACCGAGAATTGATTTTTATGATTTTCTTAAAAGTTTTATGAATTTTCCAATATTCCAATTTTTTTAGATTTTCTGAATTTTTCACATTTTTTATTTGTGTTTTCTGAATTTTCTGAATTTTTATGAATTTTCTGAATTTTTTATGAATTTTTCTAATTTTCTAAAATTTTCCAAATTTCTGAACTTTTTTTTTTTTTTTTCTGGTTTTTTTTATGAATTTTCTATTTTTTATTGAATTTTTATATTTTTTTTAATATTTTTGAATTTTCCCTTGAAAAAAGAACCTAACCGAAACTCGGTAAATTAACTCGGTAGAAACAGGGGAATCACCGGTCTTGCAGTACGATCACCTTCTCCCAAGCAAGCACGATTCCAAAACAGCTGCTTTTTGCCCTTTTTCTTTGAGGTATTTGGTGGCGCCTAGTGGGCGCAAATCCTGGTTCGATGTTCTCAAGGCTGCAACTTTGAACCATTCTCTGGCAACCTTCCGGTGAGAGTTTCATCATTATGATTGATCCGTTGTAATGTTCGTGTGTTCTATTTTCGGTCTAACCCATTTAGCACGTCGTCGGGACCTCCGCCAACCCAAAAAAACTAGTAAAAAAACTAGCTCATCAACGACCTAATGCTAATATTTTCCAAAGCTCCAAATCACTACCCTACTTGCCCTGGCCATCTAAATCGATTCTAACAACTAATAAAGCATCAAACAAGGTTGAAGGAAGCAAACTTTACAGGCCTATAGCCACGGGAAGCATTCCGGCGAAGTTCCTCGAGTTCCGACGAAGTTCAATCAATGGTGACTGACTTGGTTTTGCTAATTTAATGACATAAAATGTAGTCAAGCAATACAAAACATGGTTAGAAATTTGTTCCAGAGCCTCAAAACTTCAAAATCAGAGAAACAATCGCATAATCAATAGGGATCAAACTCGGTCATGTTATGGAATTTTTGTAAAAACCGAGATCATGAACATAGTGTACCTATCTCGTTGAAGGCTCATATGAAATTGCCGAGCCATTCCAAGTCTGTAGAGTCATTCCTTGACTTTCAAGCTTCTATTTGATGGCTTCTTCTTTGCTTGATGAGGTCTAGACTCGTCGGCCAATCGAGATTTCCAAGCTCCGACGACCAGCTTCAATACTGGATTTCTAGGTATGGAGATCCACAATCGACACCAATTCGCCGGCGTTTTCCGCTGGGAAAACACCAATCACTCGGCCCACAAGATCTCAACACACCTTTGTTTCTCAATCTCTCTTGTTCTTGCTCTCTGGAGTTCTCTCTCTCTCTCTCTCTCTCTGGAATTTCGTCAAACACCTCCTCCCTCCTTTTGTTCAGTTTTTTTTTTGTTTTTGTTGATCAATTTTCTCACCCAAAGTTCATTTCTACGGACTTAGAATAAGTTAGAATGATTCTCTGGCACCAGCTGGAGATTCTCCAATTGGCCAACTCGATTTGCACGTGTTATAATGTTTATAAGAGATCAGTGAAGTCGTGGGTTCAATAACCTTTTTTTTGGGTTTTGTGCGCTTTATGGGCGAACTGGGTGAAGAAGGTGATCAACCCGGGTCGAGTTAGGGTCGACTCGATAGACTTGGTGTTTTTTTTTTTTTTTAGGTAAAGGCAATGTTTGTATAACTTTTCTAAACACCAATACAATCTAAGCTCAAACTACTCCCGACCGTATCGGGACACAAGGATGTCCATACAAGGTCAAGAGAGGTCTAGCAAAGATACTAGATACAAAATGCCAAATAGCCAACTGAAGGACAGCTAGACCGACAAGAAAGAAACCAAACCAACCGGAGGCTGGATGGATGCCTATGACATGACAGGGAGCGAAACACTAGGGCAACGAAGGGGAAACCAAACGACGCTCTTTGCATAACGGGACTATGTATCCAAGTTGGCAAAGATGGAAGGTGGGAGCTCCCAATTCCTCTAAAGTCTTCTATTTGTCGAGGTGTCGGCAATTTTTCCTAAGGATAAGGATTTGTCCCTCACCGTCTTGGTGATGTGCTTGCAATTGCGGAAGGAAGATAGCCTTGCTCCCCAAGAGACGATAGACTTGGTGTTGACACCTAATTTTTAGCTCATTTTTTTATATTTTCAAAAATTTCAAGATTAGGTCTAGGAATCTTGATCAAGCCTAGAAACCTATTTCTAAACCAAAAAAATAATTTTTATCATTTTTTTTTCTACATTTTTTTCTTAATTGTTTTAGTCAAAATAAGCGAGAAAATCAAGAAAAATAGGAAATGGAATTAGATTATTCCATAAAAATAGTCATTAGTCCTATTTTAAATCTAATTTCATGAATACATTGTCAATTTTGAAAAATATGAACTGAGTATATGTTTTTCCCAAAATTGGATAAAATTAAACCCGAATTGAACCAAAAATGAAATTAATTTTTTACTAGTCATTTTTAAGTCATAGTGTCTTCACAACAAATGATTTTGGGACCTTGAATTTCATAACGGTTGGTCCAATTGCACATCTTGCCAAAAAAATTTAAAAAATCCTCGAAAATTAATTGAAAATTAAGAATTTTGAGCTAAAATTGCAAATCATGTCTAACATGAAATTGTCGAAATGTAAGACCATCATTTCTAAGGTTAATCAGGTGTGGGTAAGTCAATTTTGGCATTAATTTTGCCTAATCAGGTCATTAGGACATCAAATTGAATGAAATCCTATTAACCCGAATATAAAAATGAGAAAATTTTGGACACAATTATAATAAAAATTGGGGCAAATTATACATTTGAGTTTGGAATATGATGGATAATTTAAATCTAAGGTTAAATTTAGAAAATTGGATCAAAATCGGGTTGAATTGACGAATTTAGACCTACCCAGGTCTGTTGGGTTGATCGGGTCAACCCAACCCGACTCGGGTAGGTCATCTTCTTCACCCTGATCGCCAAAATGCATAATAAACCTAGAAAATTGACTTAAACCTAAAACTTTACTGATCATTTCTAACCAATTTAACACATTTTAATTAATCTAACCAGCTGGAAAATATCCAGCTGGCACCAGATAATCATCCCCAATAGATTATGGGTCGGTTCTAATGAATTTTGGGTGGGAATCGAGCAAAAAAAATGAAAAAAATGACCCAGGAGGAGAGAACCTGTTCAAGGAAATTCCAAAGAGAGGAAAGACTGGAAATCTAAAGAGAGAGAAGTAGAGGTCCCCTCGGTCTAGTGATTGGTGCCGGTTGATTGAATGGCGCCGACAAATCGACCATTTCGAGAGGATCTCCTCCTTGGGTGAATCAGAAGGAGCCTGATCGTGAAAGCTTGAAACCAGGCATTCTTCGACGTACCTAGACCTGTTTCGGTGAAGTCAAGACTACCGAGAGGAAGTATAAGTGTCAGGGAACAACCCTTGGAGCGCGGGTCACTTCGACAATTTCATTTGATTGTCGAACGAAGCAGGTGAATATCGCTCAGAGTCAGTTTGTTTTTAAAAAATATTTCCAGAATAGGTTTTAGGTTTGTTCATGCATATTTCCTTCTGATTTTGTCTATTGAAGCCTAAAACTTGCTCTGATCACCCTTTTGTATGCTTGTTTGTGTTCTGAATGATGGGAAACGCATTCAAACCGAGTCGGCCATAATTGTTAAATTTTCCCAAAAATTCCAAAACCTCGCTGGAGCATTACCGATGCCATAGACCAACCAAGTTAGCCTTTTCTAACATTGTTTGATGTTTTTTGTGCTTGTTTTAATCGATGTAGATGGCTAGGGCAAGTAAAATAGGAATTCGGGGCTTTCGGTAATGTTAGGTCAGGAATATGGTGGATTGACCTTTTCCGATCGATTTTTTGCCGGCCGGCGAAGGTCCGACAGGAGGGTGCTTAGGTTAGTTTAGTAGAAGGTAATAAGGACTTCATTGTGGTGCAATTGGAATAGTCAAAAGGTCGCTGGAGGCTCGTCGGCGACAAGCTCAAACCGGCGGCCTTGAAAACATTGAACTCAAAACAGTGCACAAAAATGATGCCGTTTTGGGGACTATACCCATCGGAGGAGGTGACAGTAACTAGCGGCCGGCACCGGCGGACCCAAGCACCAATGACATTCTGTTCGGCCAAGCCGAATCGAGTCGAACCGTTCGATCTGGTTCATTCCCCGGCGAAAAAATTTGAAAAATAAGAAAAAATGTAAAAATAATAATAATTCAAAAATCATAAAAATTCAAAAATTTCAGAAAATTCATAAAAAAATTTAAAAAATCAGAAAATTCATAAAAATTCAGAAAATATAAAATAAAAAATTCTGAAAAATAAAAAAAAATTGGAAAAAATGGAAAATTCATAAAAATTTTTAGAAAATCATAAAAATCAATTCTCGGTTTAAAAATTTTTCTAAAAAAAATTAAAAAATCTTAAAACTCATAGAATGACCCAAAATCATCATGGTCAGTCATAAAAAGTGAAATTTGAATTTTTGGAAATGTCTAAATGGCATTAAAAAAATAAAAAAAATCAAATTTGAAAACTCACAAAATGGTCCAAAATCATTGTGGCCAACCATAAAAAGCGAAATTTGAATTTTCGAAAGTGCCCAAGTGGCATTTTTAGGGAATCCTAAAACCCTAAAACTGTGCAGATCGTGAAATGAACAAGCTATTAGAGCTTTGTTAGGGTTTGGGGTGTTTTGATTTATTTTTGTTTTGGAGACCACTTAGGATTGATTGAGTAGATTGATTTTGATTGTGCATTTAATAATTGTTTGGCCTTTCTTGCAATTAGAACGGATAGGATTAGTGGGTAAGGCTCGAAAAATCGCATGACACGTTAGACATTATATCGTTCTTAGGTACCGAAAGAGCGTTATGGATCTCAAATTGGGATCAATAACGTAACCAAGTCCTCGTACTCAGAATCTTTGGTTCGTAGAATCGTGGTATTTCTCTCGTATCTCGATAAGGATTCTAGTTTACCTACCAATAATGACTAGTGACAACTCCAAAATCACAAATTTAGACTAAATAAAAAATCACCTTTCACTGTCACGTGAGGTATGGTCTGGGAGAAACCGTTATATGGAAATACCTCCTTAGCGCATAAATCCCAAAAACACCAAATAAGCGTAGTGCGACAAGCTTGGCGACTCCGCTAGGGAACACTTACTTTTTCTAAGTGGACTTAGGCCTAGATAGAACAATATGCTTGTGTTTTGTGCTTGCAAGAATCCCAGTTATGTTCAACTAATGTTAGTGTTAAATGGTTTTACATACGGGTGTTATAAGCAGTGTCGTCTTTGCTAACTCTTATTTTGCAGGATGGTGTTGGAATTGATTGTGTTTGAATGAATTTTAAAAGTGCTATTTAGTTATTCATTGCTATGCATGTTTTTAAATTACTTTAGCACTATACCATTGCACACACTACCTATGGCCTAACCCCAGCTACATTTAGGATTACCCTTAGGAGGTATATGTTTAGGTGGAACTATGGGCTGATTGCTCATGGGATCGTTTAAATGCAATATCGATCACCAAGGTGGGATATTATTTCATTACTTTAGGTTGATTGCCTATTGGAATGGAATCCCTTATCCATTAAGGTGATGATCTTGAGTCTTTAGTATATCCTACCCTTTTAGGTGTCAAACTTCACTAGTTGCATTTGCTTGTCTTTGTGATTGATATACCTAAAACCAAGCCAAAATATCATGGCAAGCAAGTATCGTTCCATTCAATTCCATTCTTTTACAATTATGCAAGATAGTTGGTACATTTTCAAAAAAAATGTGTAAATGACATTCAATGTTTAGTCTAAATGCCCTTTCATTTTAGAATGCATGACTAGGGCGTCATACTCTATTTGACTATTCTTTCATTTTTTAATGAAATGTATATGTTCATGGCAAATTTCTCATGTAATTCAAATACTTATTTCAATGTGTTTGAAGTTACAGACCATAGCTTAGGACTTTATGGTCTAAATGGAGTATGACAAAATGGGCATTTACATCATACATTGAATTTGTCCATAATCTCAATTATATGCTCTTTTATGGTTTAAACGGAATTAAAATGACATTTGCATTACTCTTGAGGCATGCAAATGTATTTTACCTCTGTTTTACCCCAAAAGGACATATGATTGAAATGGAGGCATTAAAATTGATTCGCAATCCATGGTGATTAATGAGAAATCTTGTTGTATGATTAGGCTCAATGGAAAAACTAGACATCCAAGTAATTCCCATTCCTCGACAAGAACTTGTCGCTTGATGGAAAGGTATGTCCAAGGTTAACCAAACTTATGTCCAAGAAAGGCTTGGATACCTTCTCGAGTTCATGCATGTGGAACATCAAGTCAGTTTAGTCCAAACTTTGGCACATCTTTTGGGAGGCTTCCACCACCACATTCCATCTTGGAGAGCATGAATTGGTACAACATTAGAAGAATATCAAGCCGCTATTGGAATTAACTCTAAACCTAGGGTTGTAGAGCCATCCAATGGACTTAATCCTGCAAGCCTTTTAGCTAAATTTCTTAACCTCAAAACTTCCAAAATCGAAAGGTTAATCAAATCAAACACAAGTAGATTTTTGTTATCTTTTCTAGTGGACAACTTTTCAAAACTTCCTAAGGAAATAGGAAACACCGCAGCCAAGGTATTCATTCTAGCTTTCTTTGGCTTTGTTCTATTCCCCGTGTCTAGAACAGAATTAGATCCTTTAGTGGCTGTGATCGCAAGATAAGCATGTCTTAAATGGGATTTCTTTAATATGCTTCTTGCCCAAACCGTCATTTCCCTAAACACATACCAAAATTATGGGAAGGGAATTTTTCAAGTTTCTATTAGTTTTTTGTCATTATGGTTTATCTCACACGTTCGACCTTGGTGTCGTTTCATGAACATTCACAAAATTTGTTCAGCGATAAATCCAATTGAGTGATACATTTGTATCCAAAGCAAATTACCTAAACAATCTTTCTTGAATTGGGCCAATTTCATTAGAGTCTTAACTCTTGATCAAATCCAATGGCGGATCAATTGGCCAAAGATTAGCAAGGCGAAGATCACAAGTTGGGAGGGAAATGCAGTACCATTGCTCGGTTTGAGAAGAGGAGTAGCTTATTGCCCTCTAAGGGTCATTAGATAATTTGGGATACTTCAGCAAGTACCACCGGTATGGAATCGCAAAGAGTTCACCTTTGACATCCCAAGTGGAATCATACCAGAGAAGGAAAAGAACATCCTTCAAGCCAAAATTCACAAGATAATCTTATCTTTGGATAACCTGCTCAAACAAATAATTGAGTGACCAAAAAGCTTGGAAGAAGACATGAAGATTTGCATGGTCTTCAAAGAATACATCAAATGGATTGAAAATAAGAGTCCAATTGATGTCGAGCCATATGTCCCGTTGAGCATAGTACTAGATCCGGTAGATGAGTATGTCCCAGAATACATCATTCCAAACATGCGTGGAGTGGAGCCCTATGTCCCGGAAGAGGTCGTGATCGATATGGAAGAATGGGAGGCTTGAAGTAAGGAATGGGAAGAATACCAAAAGGCAGAAGCTATCTTAGCTAGCAAGAAGCCTAGAATTGAATGATTTAGGTTCCCATTTGAGTTCAAAATCATGACGTCAAATAATTTCAAACCTTATATGTAATGATAGATTGATTATTTTCTAAATATGCATAGATAATTCAGAACACGATTTCAAAACATAAAAGAATAACCATGGATTGCAATTCTTTGAATTATACGATTCCTTAAACATTGATAAAGAATGTTGTACAAGGCTAAGGCTTCTATAGAAGTTCTTATCCTTGACAATCTTATGAAATCATACAATTAAAAGAATATAGGGTTTCCTGATCATTTTACTATGCTAATAGTGGGTCTTTTTTATAAATCAGGTTGTTTAGTAATGGAAAGTAAAAAACCTCGGACTAGCCTACAAATTAGAATGGCGGAAGCAGAAACCCGTGCTTGACTAACTGAAGTCGAGAATCAAATGACCTAGATGGCAGCCATGATGGCAGAAATGAAGACTCTTATTCTCGCATCTCGAGGGTCTTTTCTTACTATACCAAGTGTAGGAACTTCAAATGCAACCGAAATGCCAGTTGAAGACCCAGTTAGAAATAAAGAACCGGTTTAAGAAAATCCTCTAAAGACTACACCTGAGGTAGTGAATTTGGAAGAGGATGATCAAACCAAAAATGCATCCAAAATAAAAGGTAAAGAAAAGACTAAGAGATTGGCCAAAATTGAAGAATGCTTAGCAAGTCAAGGCTATGAGCTTCAAAGGTTCGACAAATTCTCACTATAAGCAAACGTAGTTGTTTCGGAAAATTATAAGGAATCGGAGTTCGTGAGCAAGTATGATAGCACTGGTTGTCCCAAAAGCCATTTGATGTATTATCTCCATAAGATGGTAAGATATTCAGACAATACGCTACTTCTTATTAGCACATTTCAAGATAATTTGATAGGGCCAGTCCTTGCATGATATACAGCTCTCGACATAGAAAACTTCACCGAATGGGATCATTTGGCGGGAGAATTGTTTCGCCAATACAAGTTTAATGTTGAAGTGCTCCTAACTAGAGAGGATCTCGTCAGAAACGAGAAACGGAAGAATGAAGGGTTCAAAGCTTATGCTCAGAGATGGAAAGCTGTTGTCTTACAAGTAAAGCCTGCCATAAGTGAAGACGAGTTCATTGAGCTCTTTCTAAAATCATTGCTAACTGAGTATTACGACAAGCTTCATGTATCAGGCTATCAGACGTTCGCCATGTTGATCAAAGTATGTGAGAGAATTGAATGGGGTTTGAAAGAAAAGAAAGCTCAAGAAACAGCAGCATGAAGGCCTTACTCGAGAAAAAAGACAAAGAACCCATCCGAGAAGTGGCCATGGTGTCAAGCCCAAGTACTCATCAAATATCATTTCCAAAGCAATCAAATGTTCATTGGAAAAATCCAAGGCAATTTGAGCCAAATAAAAGGCCCGTGAGGCAATATACACCGATGCCTCGACCCCTGTCAAAGCTATTACCAATGCTTCTAGAAAGGCATTTGGTAGCCAAGGAAGTACTAAGAGACAATCCTGCAAGATTTTCTTGATATGATGAGTGAAAGATTTGCGCCTATCACATGGGAGAAAGGGGACATAATGTGGATAATTGTCCTGTTCTAAAGTACAAGATTCAATAGTTCATTGACAAGAAGATATTAAACTTCCAAGAGCTCAAACCAAATGTACATCAGAATCCTCTTCTTGAGCACAATACAGTAAACATGGTTAAGGATGAGGAAATAGTGATCGAGTCCGATGAGGAAGATGAATATGAAGTCAAAATTAAAGCTTCTTGATTGGGTGATGCTCACTTTCATCAAGAAGCACTCTTAAAAGGTGAGATTGTAGACAACTTGAGAGAAGACTCTAGAAAATATAACTTTCAAGTGAAATATACTCCACCGTCATGGGCATTCAAAAATGAGGTAATTGTGCCTGATGGCTGGGGTGCTATGGACGATGAAATCAGTCCTAAGAAGAAAGCTTTACCGAAGAAAGAAATGCTTTAAGATGAAATAGATCCGGATGAAAAAGAGAAAAAAAAAAGTCCGTCAGGGTGAAAGGTGTTTCACCCAAAAAGCGGCCAAGGAAGACGAAACCGTAGACCTACTTAGTTAAGACAGTGGTAAGTACAACTACCGTATCAGATATACCCTACCACCATGGGCATTCAAAAATGAAGATATTATACCAGATGGATGGGGTGGCATGGATGAAATCCCGATCACTCAATTGAATCTTGAGGAGAATGAAGATCAGGAAGAGAAAAAGAAGAAAAAGACTAGCCGAGGTGATAGGCGATTTGTCCGAAAAGCATGAAGATAAGGTGAAGTTGTTGATTGTTTGGGACAATGGTAAATACAATTACCGTGTCAAATATACACCTTCTTCATGGGCATTGAAAAATGAAATAATCACACCTAATAGATGGGGTGGAATGGATGCTGACGAAGCCAACAGAAGCATAGTATCCATAATTACACCATTTCTAATCAATCTTGATGAGGTAGATAAATATAAGGAGTGGGAAGGTCCCGTCACACCAATCACTATTCAACTTCCCATTGATCAGCTAACGATTGAAGAAAAAGAAACGCAGCCTGTAACCATCACTCTCCCTCCAAAAGAAAAGTTCGACACCAAGTATGTACCTCGGGATTACTCTCCTAAAGAAGTTGATGCCATAACTCGATCAGGGAGATACAATGCCCCGAAGGATAGTGAACACAAAAAGAAAGGAGTGACTGAAGAAGATGTTGAACAGTTACTTTCGGTCATGAAGACGAGTAAATTTGAGGTAATTGAACAATTAAGAAAGATACTGGCACAGATTTCTCTATTGCATCTCTTCAAGACTTCAAAAAACCACAAAATGGTTCTTATGAAACTTCGCAATGAGTTATATGTCCCGGAGATGATTAACGAGGTACAATTAGAAGATTTTATTGAAGCTATTCTTCTAAAAGATCGAATTGCCTTCTCTGATAAAGACTTTCCAATTGACGGGCGTTCCCACAATAAAGCCTTGTATATTACTATTAATTGCCGGGGCAAGGAGGTGTCACGGGTACTTATTGATAATGGCTCCGCACTTAATTTGTGTTCACTAAGCACACTGCATCGCTTGGAGATTAGTAAAGAGCTCATTAAACCTTCTAAGGTAACTGTGCACTCATTTGATGGAATGAAGAAAGACGATATTGGTGATATCGAGCTCGAGGTAAACATAGGCCCTATGCCTTTCCTGATTGACTTCCAAGTGGTTGATATTCTAAGGACTTTTAACTTGTTACTCGGAAGACCTTGGATTCATATGGCTGGCGCTATTCCTTCAAGTCTCCATCAAAAGGTCGGGTTTGTTAGTAATGGCAAGATGATCACCGTGCATGAGGAGACAAATTTCACTACCTACAAGGAGAGTGCAATACTGTATATCGAACCCGATGTAAAAGAAGAACCAAGTTATTATTCATTCAAAATGATCTCAATGGTGCAAATTCCTGTTGGTTTGCATCATAAAATCCCTGAAATTCTCAACATCATCCATTATGTCTGGAAGGATGTTATGTCAGTATGGATTTATTCCTGGTAATGGTCTTGGATTAAAGTCTCAAGGAATTAAAGAACCTATCACTCTATTCGCTACAAGGACGAAGTACGGAATAGGTTATATTCCAAGTACCTCTAAAGATCACCAAGAAGGTCGAGGCCAAGGTCGAAAGAATCATGGAGGCTGTAAAGACCGAGGTGATCACCTCATTAATCCATCTATATGGAAGGACAAAACTAAAAAGCTTCCCTATCATCAAATCCACATCAAGAAAACTTTTCCTGGACCTTCCAAGCTATTTCAAGAAGAGGACTTACATGCAAAGGAAGAGTCTGTTCTGCCATGTTTATTTGAGGAGAATACCATCAACGTTATCATAACTGAGGCGGAAATTACCTATGCACTGGAGTAGGAAGATTCTTTTGACCTTGTTTTTCGTTTTATTTTGTTAATTGCCATTTCAATTTTCTTGTGATTTCAGTACAGTTGCAATTTACATTCCTTTTGATGTAGATATAATCACAATTTTCAATTCAATAAAAGTGATCGAATATTTTGTTAAGGATATATAGAAACAAAACCAAACCTATGATAAACAGTATCCTCATTTGTGAGGTTTGAGGCTTTGGGTTTCTATATTGCTCCTTATTGCGAAAATGATTTTAAGAGCAAGAAAGTCTAATGATATGAGGACTAGCTCTATCTTTATGTTTTTTTTAAACAAGTTTCAAAATGAATTTCCAAAAAAAAAATTTCATAAGCCATGTGCGTTACTTTGTATGCAAATACTAATCATATTTGTTACATATCAAGCATGAGCATTTGCATATCCATAATAGGTTCATATGTAACTCAAATCTTTACGAGGAGATCACTTGTGATATTAAAGTGGATAATGAAGATGAGGAATGGGTCAGATGAGAATGGATCCGTCATGAAGAATCAAAGCTACTCACGTTAGAGAAAATGGTCACTGTTAATCTGGGTGATAAAGAGAATCTCAAAGAGATTAAGATTGGAGAAAGTCTTCCCTCATTAAAAGCAGAAAGAATCACAGATTTGCTTAAGGAATATCAGGATATATTTGCATGGTCTTATGCTGACATGCAGGCCTTGATCCAGGTATAATTGAACATGCTTTGCCAATTGATCCAAGTATTCCACTAAAGAAGCAAAAATTAAGACGAACAAAACCGGAATTGGCGAAGAAAATAGAGGAAGAAGTAATGAAATTGTTCAAGGTCGGTTTTATCGAAATAGTGCCACATGCAGAATGGGTTGCCAACATAATGACCGTAATGAAGAAAGATGGTCGGGTGCAGGTGTGCATTGATTGTCGCAACCTGAATAAAGCAAGCCCTAAGGATGATTTTCCGCTTCCACATATCGTTGTATTAGTGGATAGCACTGCCGGGTTCGAAACATTTTTATTCATGGATGGTTTGTCAGAATATAATCAAATCCTCATGAAGAAAGAGGATAAGGTGAAAACGTCCTCATAACACCATGGGGCATATTTTGTTATAAGGTGATGCCTTTCAGTTTGAAAAATGCTGGTGTCACATATCAAAGGGTAATGATAACTTTGTTTCATGACATTATGCACAAAGAAATTGAGGTATATGTGGATGACATAATTGCAAAATCCAAACAATGAGAGGATCATATTAAGATGCTTCGCAAATTGTTCGAAAGACTTAGAAAGTACAAGTTATGGTTGAACCTTAATAAGTGTGTATTTGGGGTAAAATCTGGCAAATTACTAGGATTTGTGTTCAGCAACAGAGGAATCGAAATTGATCCTTTCAAGATCAAAGCAATATATGACTTAAAGACCCCTTCTACAGTAAAAGAAGTGAGAAGCCTGCTGGGGCAATTAAACTACATTTCCGATTTCATCTATCAACTTTTCGAGACTGCTAAACCATTCTTCAAACTATTGAAAAAATTGCCAAAGTAAATTGGGATGCAGAATGTCAACAAGCTTTTGATAAGATCAAAGAATATATGGTATACCCACCAATATTGGTACCACCAATTCCTAGAGTCCCATTGATCTTATATTTAACGATTCACTATGAGTCGTTAAGAGTGGTGCTTGTACAAAAAAGACCAAATGATGGTAAAGAACAAGTCATTTATTACTTGAGCAAGAAATTCACAATATCATAAGTGAATTACCTAGCAGTTGAGAAGACATGGGTCGCATTAATTTGAGTATTACACAGATTAAGACAGTATACCCTTCATCACCAAATTTTACTAGTGACCGAGAATGATCCGATTAAGTACCTTTTGAGAAATCCTCCTTGGTCGGGAAATTAGCAAAGTGGCAAGTTTTGTTATTAGTATTCGATATCAAAAGTTCATCACAAAAGTCAGTCAAAGGACGAGCGATAGCAGACATATTGGTAGAAAATTCACAGAATATTGTCAATCCTGAAGAACAACTTGATGATTACATATTGACATTAGTCGATGATAAATGGACCAAGTATTTTGATGGTGTAATAAACTTATCTAGATCAGGAACTGGGGCAGTACAGATCTCCCCAAAAGGCCAACACTATCCAGTTATCTGTGAAATTGGTATTTTCATGCACCAATAACGTCGCTGAACGCAAAGCATGCATTCTTGGCTTACAATTAGCCCTTTCAATGAAGGTAAAAATGTTGCAAGTATATAGAGATTCCATGCCCATCATATCGCTAACAACTGGTGAAAGGAAAACTCGAGATGCCAAACTGATTCCTTATCACAGATATTTAGAAGAGATGATAGAAAGTTTCGAAGAGGTAATATTCGATTATCTCCCAAGAGTTCAAAATCATTTTGTGGATGCTCTTGCAACTTTATCATCTTTACTACAAACTGAAGATGGTATGGATATAAAACCATTGAGAATTAACATTCTTGAACAACCAGCTCATTGCATGATGGTCCAAGTAGAGTTTGACAATGAACCATGATATCATGACATTAAAAGATATCTTCAATCAAGAGAATTTCCTGAAGAAAGCCAACCAGGTGACAGGAAATTCATAAAGAAGATAGCCAATAAATTCTCCCTTGGTAGTCAAACTCTCTACAAGAAATTATTTGATTCAATCCTGTTAAGATGTGTGGATGTTACAGAAGATGAACAGATCATGAAAGAAATTCATGAGGGTGAATATGGACCGCACATGAATGGACATCTTCTAGCACGAAAGATTATGAGATTAGGATATTATTGGATGACAATGGAATCAGATTGCATCTAACATGTGAGATGTTGCCATCAATGTTAGGTTTATGGAGATAAAATGAATGCACCACCAAATGAGCTACATTAAATGTCCGAGCCATGGCCATTTTTAATATGTGGCATTGATATGATTGGTCCGATCAACCCCAAGGCCTTAAATGGACACCAGTTTATCCTAGTTGCTATCGATTATTTCACTAAATGAATTGAAGCAAACTCCTACACAAATGTTACTACCAAGAATGTTGCAAGATTCATTAGACGGGACATCATTGCTAGGTACGGAGTTCCAAAAGCAATAATCATGGATAATGGCTCAAATCTAAACAACGGGATCGTAGATGATTTACTTGAGCATTTCCATGTCCGACATCTGAACTCATATTTATATCGTCCACAAATGAATGGAGCAGTTGAGGCAGCAAATAAGAATATCAAGAAGATACTAGCCAAGATAGCTGAAAATTATTGTGATTGGCATGAAAGGTTGCCGTATGCTCTGATGGCATATGGCATACCAAACTTCAATTCAAACATCAATTGGAGCAACTCCAATTTCCTTGGTTTACGGAATGGAAGTAGTGCTACCTGTTGAAGTAGAAATTCCTTTATTAAGGATATTATTTCAGTTAAAGCTCTTAGAAGCTGAGTGAATCCAACAAATTTATGAACAACTCAATATGATCGATGAAAAGAGATTAAGAGCTATATGCCATGGACAACCTTATCAGAGAAGAGTGGCTAAATCCTTTAATCGAAAGGTGAAATCGAGGAATTTTAAAATAGAGGATTTAGTAGTGAAAAAAGTCATTTTCAACAATTCATATTCTTGTGGTAAATTCACTCCTAATTATAAGGGTCCATATATTATCAAGAAGCTTCTTCCTGGGGGAGCATTGATCCTTGTAGATATGACAGGAATAGAATTAGCCTATCCGGTAAATGCAGATGCTGTCAAGATTTTCTACCCATAAAATGAAGACGAATATTCAAGAAAAGATTCTGGTCACTTTAGAAAATGCGCACACTATGCATATCACGCATGCCATGCATTTCATGAGCATGTTTATCCATTTTGCAGAAGAAAGCAAAATGAATCTGAATCAGTCAATGATTTCAGAATTCCCAATAGAGTTGTCAAATAGTAGAGGGAAGTATCACTTCCAATTCTATTTTACATTGATACTCTCTAATGTGCTTTCCTTTTTGTTATCCTTAGAGAGACAAAGAAAAGAGAGCAACAATAGAAGAATCCCCAATGTCACCAAAACATGCAAACAGAAAAGATCTTGATAAGTTAATTAGACAGGTATCATTAAATCATGAGAGTTTGTGTTAAAGAAGTTGTATTTTTAAGAGAAAAATGAACTTCTTTTTCCCCAAGTAGAATGACACTAAACTGAGCAAAAACAAAACAAATTGTTTTGAAAAGAAAAATACCTCAAAAAGGTTTCAATCAAAGATTTTGAAACACGCTTTCTTTGAAAATGCACTAAGCATCAAAATTCCCTAAAAGGGATAACTTGACAAAAGGTTTTGAAAAATTTCATAGCAAAAGTTTAGATCAAATTGAATGGAATGACCTTCAAATGATGAAAGGTAAGCTATATCCAAACACGTCCCCTATACACTCAAAGTCAAAGTATAGAAGTGAGTAAGAAAGAAAACTCATCCGAAGGAAATAAGAGATATTCACAATGATTACATAAATTGAAATGATGAAAGGCAATCATTTCATTATCCTAAATACATTCTTATCCCTTGCAAACCAAATTTTAGCCAAAACAGTAGAGAAGTTTTCCCAAAATAATCCTATTAAGAGCCACCCCACACTGGAGCAAATCAAGAGGTTTGTGGATTGATAGCTATGGAGAGTAAGATCAAGAAGGATCTTATTGCATACTCTTGTATCAATCTTTCTGAGATAACTTCATATGAAGTCATATAGGAGCTCAAAACATCCCAAGAGAAAGAAGAGCAATTCATTTCTTATACCCAAACACATTACCTTTGGCAAAGCCCAATTGAGCCTGAATTTTCATTTCAAAACCCTAAATTAGTGATCATCTCTTCACACTAAAGCATGAGTATATGATCCACTTTAATAAATAGAAAACAAAAGAGCAGAATGCAGAGTCCTTAGAATTCAAATAGATCAAAGACAAAAGAGTCTGGGGTATGAAAAAGCAAAATGCTTGGTAAAAGCAAGGCTAAATGCCCAGGAACAATGAAAAGGAAAAGAGAGTGCAAAAGAAAGCTCAAAACAATAAAAAGTCATGACAAAGCAAAGTCAAGATCATGAGAGATCATATATCACAGCAAGTAAGAATGATAAAAAGAAAAGAGATTGTGATGAATGTTTAGAGGACTTTGATGTTCATAAAAGAAAGATCTCTAGTGAAAAAAGAGAAAAAAAAGGTGGTCATGCCAAGAAGATCGCCAATTTCATAAAAAACCTGAATTCAAATAAATGAGCCTTTTGAGCCTACCCAATACCAACAATATAACATTTCCCTAAAGACTCTTCAGATTGGGATGTTGAGAGTAGAAATATGACATTATGACAAGAAGTTATCACTCAAAGAAGTATATGTAATACTATCTTGTCTTATCTTCAAGGTTTTCAACTTATAGGCCTAAAGTCAGATATGATAAAATCCTTTTTTTGACCTCAGCATGCCTATCTTTGAATAGCCATTGACCAAGTCAACATTACAACCTTTTGAAAGACTTTATTGGATCAATTGGATTGTATACATTGCGAATATCTCCGAACACCTAAGAATTGGTTAAGAGAGATAAAATTAAGGGATATCATATCAATCCCCTTTCAATCAAATAAAGAAAAGACCAAGTTCATAGATTGAAACAAATCCTTTCTAATGAAAGTCTTCCAAATGATCATTTCAAGCATTTCTTGAAAGTTTGTAAGCACTTTGTTCAGATAATTCCTTAAAAAGGAATTTTGATTGCCTGAAATGCATTTAATACAAAGAATGCATATTTCAAAACCAGGTTTCAAAAGATTTTTTATCAACTTAAAACCAAGTTTTCAAACAGTTTGTGGTAAACTAAAAAACAAATCACGTTTCAAACAGTTTTGATCAATTTCAAAACTACTATTCAAAGATAGTTTTTGGTCAACTAAAAACTCATATAAAGGTTAGCGAAACCTCAAAATCATATAACTCACAGTCAAGGCATTCATTGTTCGAAGCCTTCCTAAAGTCCTACTGACAAAGAGTCTTTAGACAATTTCCAAACCCTACGGGTGAGAAACCACATGAAAAGTCTCCAAAATTCAAGTCCCACAGGCAAGAAGTCTCTAGGAAATTTCCAAACCCTATAGGTGAGGAACCACATGAAAAGTCTCCAAAATTAAAGTCCTACTAGCAAGAAGTCTCTAGGTAATTTCCAAACTCTACGGGTGAGGAACCACATGGAAAGTCTCCAAAATTAAAGTCCTACTAGCGATGAGCCTCTAGGCAATTTCCAAATCCTATGGGTGAGGAACTACATGGAAAGTCTTCAAAACTCAAGTCCTACAAGCAAGAAGTCTCTAGGCAATTTCCAAGCCCTACGGGTGAGAAATCACATGGAAAGTCTCCAAATTAAAGTCATACTAGTGAGAAGCCACTAGGTAAATCCAAAGTCCTACAGACAAGGAGCTCCTAGGCAAATTCAAAGTCCTACAGGCGAAGATCCCCTAGGCAAATTCAAAGTGCTACAGGCGAAGAGCCCCTAGGTAATTTCCAAAGTTCTACAGCTGAGGAGCCCCTGGGTAAATTCGAAGTCCTACAGATGAGGAGCCCCTAGGCAAATTCAAATTCCTACAGGCGAGGAGCCCTTAGGCAAATTCAAGTCCTACAGGCGAGGAACCCTTAGGCAATTTCCATAGTCCTACTAGTGAGGAACCACTAGGCAAATTCAAGTCCTACTAGTGAAGAACCACTAGGCAAATTTAAAGTCCTACAGATAAGGAGTCCCTAGGTAATTTTCAAAATCCTACGGGTGAGTAACCACTTGGCAAATTTCCAAATCCTCGTGCGAAGAACCTCAGGCATTCATGGTTCGTGAGTTCGTCCTTAAATCACGAAATCAGAATAAACATCATAATCATCACCACCTGAATTCATGCCTTGGGACAAACAGCGAAGAAACTCTCACAAATAAATAAGTTTCTCTCCCTTGATCATCAAGAATCTTTCGAATTATGTTCTAAAAAGAGAACCTTTAGATTAGATCATGAATTTCAAAAAGAAAGAACCCTAATCAGTTGTTGTGGAATTTCCATCTTATCTTGTTTAGTAAGTCGACTAAAAATTTAGGTATCATCTTGTCTTTGAAATCAACATCTAACGAGCTCAATCTTAAAGAGGGAATAGCTATTGACAATTAATTTTTAGCTCATTTTTTTCATATTTCCAAAAATTTTAAAATTAGGTCTAGGAATCTTGGCCAAGCCTCGAAACCTATTTCTAAACCAAAAAAAAAATAACTTTTAGCATTTTTCTGCATTTTTTCTTAATTTCTTTTAGTCAAAATAAGCGAGAAAATCAAGAAAAATAGCAAATGGAATCAGAAAATTCCATAAAAATAGTCATTAGTCTTATTTTAAATCTAATTTCATGAATACAATGTCAATTTTGAAAAATCTCAATTGGGTATATGTTTTTCCCAAAATTGGGTAAAATTAAACCCAAATTGAACAAAAAATGAAATGAAATTTTTTCTAGCTTCATTTCTCCTTTCAAATCTTTAAGCCATTGCACTATTTTCTTGGTTGATTTCTTCAAGGAATCCATGATCCCATCAATTCTTGCTTGCAGCTCTTTTCTTTCCCTTTTCGATAGGGGACTTTGTGGTATCTCGAATATGAACTTCTCAGAATGCCAAATAGGTAGAACTTACTTAATCATTCCGAATTGCTGTACGACTCTTAGTGGGCAATAAGCGATCCCCCCCACTCAATCCAAGCAAAGGCACCAAATTGCCTTCTTGGGAAGTAATTTGAGCTTTCGCTATCTTCGGCCATTGAATTCTCCATTGAAACTAGTCAGGAGTTAATGCTCTAATGAAATTTGCCCACTCATAAAAGGAGTATTTTGACAGTTTGTGTTGTATTTTCAAATACTTCTCAATAGAGTTTGTAGATGAATCGATCTCTCAAATGCGCATATGACGTTCCCAAGATCGGATATGGAAAATAAACCACACAAAAAGTAACCCAGCTGAGGCTTGAAGTGCACCATTTTGTTGATTTTGGCATATGTTCAATGAAATGATAGTCTCCGCCAAGAGCATATTGGAGAAGTCCCATTTTAGGCAAGCTTGCCTAGCAATTACTGCAACGAGAGGATTCAATTCGGTCCTCGATGCAGGGAATAAGATGAATCCGAAGAAAGTGAGAATGAAAATCCTTGAGGAAGTATTTTCAATTTCTTTTGGCAATTTGGAGAATTGGCCACCAAGTAAGACAAAGGAAATCTCCCAGTATTTGGCCTGATCAACTTTTCCACTTGAGGGGTCTTCAAGTTTAAGAATTCAGCTATAACACTCATGGGTTTTAATCCAATTAGGGGCTCAACGATTCTTGACTCGAAATCAATCCTAACGGTTGCCTTATATTCTTCTAGTGTAGGTACTATCTTGTGCTTGCCCAATTGAAATGTAGCGGTAGTAACTTTCCAAAAATGGAATAATGCTTGAATTAAGCTCACTTGGTACTCTAGTTTGATGAGTTTGAACAAATAACCGAGCCTTTCCCTTACATATATTTTGTTGTCTTTTGTTATGTTTACCCATCATGTCAAAAGCTCCTTTCTTGGAATCGGAATGACTTGTATGTCTACTTTTCCCATTTCGATCTAAAGCACATAAAAAAAATTAATTATTATTCATCATGAATTATTAATTAATTTTAATGCGTCCATTTCAATTATATATCCTTTTAAGGTAAAATGGACGTAAAGTATACTTGCATACTTAAAAAGTAATGCAAATGTCACTTCAAATCCATTTAGGCCTCAAAAGAGCATATCGTTGAAATCGGGGATGAATTCAATGTTTGGTGTAAATGCCCATTTCGTCATACTCCATTTAGACCATGAAGTTTTAAACTATGGTTTACCATTTCGAATACATCGAAATGAATGGATAAACAATAGAATGCCATGGACCTATACATTTCATCTAAAAAGTACGATGCCTTAATCATTCATTCTAATACGAAAGGGCATTTAAACCAATTGTTGATCATCATTTAGGCATTTTTTTTGAAAAATGTGCCAACTAATTTGCAAAATTATAAAAGAAGGAAATGGAACGATACTTGCTTATCAGAATATTTCGGTTTGGTTTTAGGTATACCAACCACAAAGACAAGTGAATGCAACTAGTGAGGTTTTGATGCCTAAAAGGGTAAGATATTCTAAAGGCTCGAGGTCACCTCTTTAATGAATAAGGAATTCCATCCCAATAGGCAATCAACCTAAAGTGAAAGAATATTATTTCATCACGGTGATCAGTATTGTATTTAAATGATCTCATGAGCAATCGACTCATAGTTTTGCCTAAACACATATCTCCTAAAGGTAGCCCTAAGTGTAGCTGCGGTTAGGCCACAGGTGGTGTGTGCTAATGGTGTAGTGCTAAAACTGTTTAAATGCATGCATGGCAATTTATAATCAAACCGCACTTCTAAAGTAATCGTTTCACATTCATTCTCGACACTATCCTGCAAAACAAAGGTTAACACAGACTACACCCCTTATACCTCCCGTCTGTAAAAACATTTAACATAATTGTCAGTGGGACGTACCTGGGATCCTTGTGAGCACAAATCAGAAGCGTATTGTTTTATCTAGGCCTAAGTCTATTTAGAAAAGGTAACTCCCCTACGGAGTAGCCAAGCTTGTCATGCCGTGCTCTTTTTGAGACTTTTGAGATTTATGTGCTAAGGAGGTATTTCGATGAAGGGTCTCTCCCAGATCATACCTCACGTGATAGCAGATGGTATTTTCCTATTTAGTCTAAATTCTTGATTTTGGAGTCGCCACTAGTCATTATTGGTAGGTTGACTAGAAACCTAATCGGGATATGAGAGAAATATCATGATTTTACGAATCAGAGAGTCTAAGTACGGAGACTTGGTTACACTAATAATCTTGAATTGAGATTCCTAACGCCCTTCTGGTACCTAAGAACGATACGATATTTGATGTGTCAAGCAAATTTCAGAGGCTTACCCACTAATCATATCCATTCTGATTACAAGGAAAATCAATCAAGAATTAAATACGCAATCAAGGTCAATCAAACCAAACAATCCTAAATTGTCTCTAAAAATGAAAATCAATTAAAACATCCAAACCCTAGGGAAGCCCTAAAGGTTTGTTCATTTCATGATTTGTGTCTTTTTAGGATTTTAGAGCTTTTTAGGGGTTATAACCCCTAAATTTGAGGTTTTCTAAAAATGCCACTTAGGCACTTTCAAAAACTCAAATTTCACTTTTCAAGATTGGCCAAGTATTTTTGAACCATTCTGTGAATTTTTAAATTATTGATGATTGATTTTTCTTTTGGAAATTGAATTTTTGAGAATTTCATTAATCAAGAATTGATTTTTATGATTTTCTAAAAATTTTTATAAATTTTCCAATTTTGCAATTTTTTTAGATTTTCTAAATTTTTCACATTTTTATTTGTGTTTTTATGAATTTTATGAATTTTTATGGATTTTCTAAAAATTTTGAATTTTTATGAATTTTCTAATTTTTTTTAAAAAATTTTCAAAATTCTGAAAGTAGTTTTTTTAGATTTTTTTATTTTTATTGAATTTTTTGAATTTTTTTTAGATTTTTTTTTATTTTTTAATTTTCGCGCCAGGAAAATGAATTGAACCAGCCCGGTTCAACTCGATTCAGCTTGGTCGAACCAGGTCTCGCCGGCACCGGTCGCCTATCATCTTCTCTAGCAAGAAACAACATCAAAACAACACCATTTCTAGTTTTCTCTCTTTAGCATTTTGCCGAGCACCTGGAGGGCACCATTTTGTTTTAGAGTTGTCAAGACCACCTATTCAGGCCGAGCTCTAATGAGCCCCCAACGACCTTTTACCATTTATGACCGATTCGATATGGAGACTATATCATCCCCTATCCATTTTTACTCATTATTTCATTACCGGACCGTTGCGAGCCGGTGTAAAACCGATTAAAAAACCTGAACTTGCAAACTGTCCTAAACAAGTCATTGAGGCCGACAGATCATTACACAAAATGCCCTAGCCGTCTAAATCGACTAAAATGAGTATAAAACCATCAGACAAGATCAAGGAAGGCTAACTTGGATGGCCTATGGCCAAGGGAGACACTCCAGCGAGGTGGTTCAATGGACGGCCGAATCAGTTTGTGCATATTCAACCATTCAAAATGCAATCATGCAATGAAAATATGATCAGAAACATGTTTTAAGCATCAGTAATCTCAAAATCCTAAAGAAAATCACATAATCAAACATGATGGAACTTGGGTGCCTATTATGGATTTTTGTGAAACATGTTATAGATGATTGTGAACAAATTTTACCTTCTTCATCGGAGCTTGGTTCTGAAATTCAAACAAAATGGCGATTTCAGGGTGATTCCTTGATGTCTGTTCTTGATGATGATAACCTCTGCTTCACTGGGAAAGTCCTGGATCGACCGACCGGAGCTCGGTTTCAGAGCTTCACAATCAGCTCGCCTTGGCACCTCCGGTGAGAAGGTTCACTGCAAGGATCGATTTGCTAGTGCTTTTCTTGTCGGAATAGCACCGATCGCTCAATCTTAGGAACCTCTACCCACTCTCTCTCTAAATCCCTCTCTTTCTCTCTCTAACTCTCCCTCTCTTTCTCTCAGTGATTTCGTTAAGCACCTTCTGTGCATAATGATCAATTTTCCCACCCAAATTCAGTTAGAACTGACTTAGAATAAGCTAGGATGATTTTTTGGTGCCAGCGAGAGATTTTTCAGTTGGCCAACTTGATTTTCACGTGCTAAATCAATTGGGAAAGGTTCACCAAGTCACGGGTTTAACTTGATTTTTTCTAGGTTTGGCACATTATGGGCAAACCGAGTGAAGAAGGTGACAGACCCGGGTCGGGTTGGGTCGGGTCAACCTGGCAGATCCGAGTTGGTTTAAATTTAAAAATTAGACTCGATTTTAACCCAATTTATCAATTTAACCCCAAAATTGAATTTCTCATCACATTTTAAACTCAAATATGTGATTTTCCCTAATTTTTATCAAAATCACGTCCTAGATCTCGGGTTATTAAGTCTTTGCTCAATTCGATATCGTAATAATTTGATTAGGCAAAATTGGTGCCAAAATTGAATTACCCACAACTGATTAACCCTAGAAACGATGGTCTCATGATTCAACAATTTCGAATTGGGAACGATTCCCAATTTGGGCTCAAAATCCTGAATTTACAATTGAATTTTGGGGATTTTTTATTTCGTTTCCAAATTGTGCAATTGGACTGTCTATTATGTCATTCAAGGTCCTGGAATCATTTGTTGTGAAAACATAATGACTTAAAAATGACTAAAAACGATTTAATTGCATTTTTGGTTAAATTCGGGTTTGATTTTGTCCAATTTTGGGAAAAACACATGCCCGATTGAGATTTTCCAAAATTGATGATGCATTAGTGAAATTGAATTAAAAGAAGACTAATGACTATTTTTATAGAATTTTCTGATTCAATTTGCTATTTTTCTTGATTTTCTCACTTATTTTGACTAAAAGAAATTAAAGAAAAATGCTAAAAATTTTATTTTTGGTCTAGAAATAGATTTCTAAGCTTGGCCAAGATTCCTAGTCCTAATTCTGAGATTTTTGATAATATGAAAAAAAAATGAGCTAAAAATCAAGTGTCAATAATCTCCGTTTCTTTCTCTCGCCTACCTTTGCAAACATAATGAATGTTTGACAACCTAATACATGAAGCTTATCAGAGTACTCAATTGGCAATGATTTTAGAAAGAGTTCAATGAGTTCATCTTCACTTATGGCATGCTTTCTTTGTAAAGCAACAGCTTTCCATTTCTAAGCATAGGCTCTAAACCCTTCATTCTTCCATTTCTCGATCTTCTTTAGTTAGGAGTACTTCAATATTAAACTTGTACCGATGAAGAAATTTTCCCGCCAAATGGTCCCATTTAATGAAATCTTCTATGTCAAGGGTGG
This sequence comes from Syzygium grande, assembly GCA_024733475.1. Classification (NCBI taxonomy): domain Eukaryota; kingdom Viridiplantae; phylum Streptophyta; class Magnoliopsida; order Myrtales; family Myrtaceae; genus Syzygium; species Syzygium grande. Next base: position 24,233,941 of record JAMXDD010000001.1, read on the forward strand.
TGTACCATGTCAGGGTCGCTCCTCTCAAACTATCTTGAAATGTGCTAATAAGAAGTGGCATGTTATCTTAATATCTCGCCATTTTATGGAGATAATATTTCAAATGGCTTTTGGGACAACCAATGCCATCATACTTGTTTACGAATCTCGGTTCCTTATAATTTTCTGGAACAATAACTTTCGCATATGGCGAGAACTTGTCGAAACTTTAAAGTTCATAACCTTGACTTGCTAGGCATTTTTCAATTTTGGCCAATCTCTTGGCCTCTTCCTCATCTTTTGTTTTGGATGTTTTCTTGGTTGGATTGTCTTCTTCCAAATTCACTACCTCAGGCGTAGTCTCTGGATGGTTCTCTTGAGTTGGTTCTTGATTTCTGACTGGGTCTTCAATCGGAGTTTCAGTAGCATTTGAAATTCTCATATTTGGAGTAATAGGATAAGATCCTCGAGATGCAAGAATAAAAGCCTACATTTCTGCCATCACGGCAGCCATCTGGATCATTTAGTTCTCAACCTTAGCTACTCAATTACAAGTTTTTTCTTCCGCCATTCTTATTTGCAAGCAAGTTCAAGGTCTTTTACCTTCCATTGCTAAATAACCTTCTTCACAAAAAGACCCATTGTTAGAATAGTGAAAGAATCATAAAATCCTACATTCTTTCAATTGTATGATTTCTTCTGAATAACAAGGATAAGATCTTTTATGCAAGCCTTAGCCTTGCATATAACTTCTTATTGATATCTTTCTCATGCAATCATACAATTCAAAAAATTGTAATCCATGGTGACTTTTTGCAAAATGTGCTTTGAAACTTCATTAAGCAATTGTTTCAATTTTGAAAATTTCTATTACAATGCTATACATCAAAATAGGGGAACACTAGCTTGAACAAGTTTAGGCTTCTTGCTAGCTAAGGCAGCTTCAGCCTTTTTCATATTCTTTGGTTTGTATCTTCCATTCTTTCACGTCAGTTACAACTTCTTCGGGAACATACGGCTCTAAACCTGGCATGCTTGGCACAATGTACTCAGGGATATACGGCTCATCGAAGTGAGTATTAACACTCAAGGGTACATATAGTTCGACGTCGATTGGTCATTTAGCCTTCAACCACTTTATATACTCGTTGGATGCTAAGAAAAGTTTCATTTCTCCTTGCAAATCTTCATGCAATTGCACTATTTGCTTAGTTGATTTCTTCAAGGAATTCATGATCCTATTAACTATTATTCGCAACTCTTTTCTTTCCCTTTCCGATAGGGGTCTTTGTGGTATCTCGAATGTGAACTTCTTAGGATGCCAAATAGGTGGAATTTGTTGAATCATTTCGAATTGTCGTATAACTCTTAGTGGGTCCACCCATTCAATCCAAGCAAAGGCACCAAATTGCCTTCTTAGCAAGTAATTTGAGCTTTCCCTATCTTCGACTATTGAATTCTCCATTGAAACTGGTCGGGAGTTAATGCTATAACGAAGTTTGCCCACTCATGAAAGGAGAATTTTAGTAGTTTATCTTGGAGTTTCAAATATTTCTCGATAGGATTAGTAAATGAGTCGATCTCTTGAATGCGCATATGACGTTCCTAAGGTCGGATATAGGAAATAAAACAAAAAAAGAAAGTAATCCAACTAAGGCTTAAAGTATACCTTTTTGCTGATTTTGATATTTGTTCAATGAAATGATGGTCTCTGCCAGGAGCATATTGGAGAAGTCCCATTTTAGGCAAGCTTACCTAGAAATTACTGCAACCAGAGGATTTAATCCGGTCCTTGATGCGGGGAATAAAACGAATCCGATAAAGACAAGAATGAAAACCCTCACGGAAGCATTTCCAGTTTCTTTTGGCCATTTAGAGTAATTAGCCACCAAGTAAGATAGAGGAAATCACCGGTATTTGACTTGATCAACTTTTCCACTTGAGGGGTCTTCAAGTCTAAGAATTCGGCTATAACACTCGTGGGTGGTAATCCAATTGCAGGCTCAATGAGTCTTGACTCGAAATCAATTCCAATGGTTGCCTTATATTCTTCTAGTGTAGGTACCATATCATGCTCGCCCGATTGAAATGTGACGCTGGTAACTTACCAGAAATGGGATAATGGTTGAATTAAGCTCACTTGATACTCTAGGTTGATGAGCTTGGACAAATACCTGAGTCTTTCCTTCACGTATGTTTTGTTGTCTTTTGTCATGTTTACCCACCATGCCAAAAGCTCCTTTCTTAGAATTGGAATGACTCGTATGTCTAGTTTTGCCATTTCGATCTAAAGCACGTAAAACAAATTGATTATTGTTCACCATGGATTACTGATTAATTTTAATGCCTCCATTTCAATTATATATCCTTTTAAGGTAAAATGGAGGTGAAGTATACTTACATACTTAAAAAGTAATGCAAATGTCACTTTAAATCCATTTAGACCTTAAAAGAGCATATAGTTGAAATCAGGGATGAATTCAATGTTTGGTGTAAATGCTCATTTCGTCACACTCCATTTAGACCATAAAGTCCTAAACTATAGTTTACAATTTCGAATACATCAAAATGAATGGATAAACAATTGAATGCCGCGGACCTATACATTTCACCTAAAAATGAAAGAATGGTCATAATGGAGCATGATGCCTTAATTATTCATTCTATTACGAAAGGGCATTTAAACCAATCGTCGATCATTATTTAGGCATTTTTTTGAAAAATGTGCCAACTAGTTTGCAAAATTATAAAAGAAGGAAGTGGAACGATACTTGCTTACCAAAATGTTTTAGTTTGGTTTTTTGGTACACCAACCACAAAGATAAGCGAATGCAATCAGTGAGGTTCTGATGCCTCAAAGGATAAGGTATTCTAAAGGCTTGAGGTCACCACTTTAATGGATAAGGAATTCCATCCCAATAGGCGATTAGCATAAAGTGAGGAAATATTATTCATTTCGATGATCGGTATTATATTTAAACGATCGCATGAACAATCGGCTTACAGTTTCGCCTAAATATATATCTCCTAAAGCTAAACCTAATTGTAGTCGGGGTTGGGCCACGGGTGATGTATGCTAATGGAGTAGTGCCTAAGCTATTCAAATGCATGCATAGCAATTAGTAATTAAGCAGCACTTTTAAAATAATCATTTCACGTTCATTCCCGATACCATCTTGCAAAACAAAGGTTAACACAGACTGCACCACTTATACCTCCCGTCTGCAAAATCATTTAACACAATTGTCAGCACAACGCACCTAGGATCCTTGCGATCACAAATCACAAGCGTATCATTCTATCTAGGCCTAAGTCTACTTAGAAAAGGTAACTCCCTTGTGGAGTCGCCAAGCCCAATCGCACCGCCGCTTTTTTTTGAGACTTTTGGGATTTGCGCACTAAGTAGGTATTTCCATGAAGGGTCTCTCCTAAACCATGCCTTATGTGACAGCGGATGGTATTTTCCTATTTAGTCTAAATTTTCGATTTTGAAGTCGCCACTAGTCATTATTGTTAGGTTGACTAGAAATCTAATCAAAGTATGAGAGAAATACCACGATTCTACGAACCAGAGATTTTGAGTACGAGGACTTGGTTACGCTAATGATCCCAAATCGAGATCCCTAATGCCCTTTTGGTACCTAAGAATGATACGATGTCTAACGTATCACACAAGTTTTCAAGGCCTATCTATTAATCCTATTTCTAATTGTGAGGAAATCAATCAAGAATTAAATGCGCAATCAATGTTAATCAAACCAAGCAATCCTAAATTGTCTCTAAAAATCAAAATCAACCAAAACATCCAAACCCTAATGAGGCTCTAAAGGCTTATTCATTCCATGATTTATGTCTTTTTAGGGATTATAACCCCTGAATTTGAGATTTTCTAAAAATGCCACTTAGGCACTTCAAAAAATTCAAATTTCACTTTCGAAGGTTGGCCACTGTGTTTTTAAACCATTCTGTGAATTTTTTTATTTTTATTCTTTTCGAAAATTGAATTTCTAAGAATTTCATTAATCGAGAATTGATTTTTATGATTTTCTGAAAATTTTTATGAATTTTTTAATTTTCAAATTTTTTTAGATTTTCTGAATTTTTCACATTTTTATTTGTGCTTTCTGGATTTTCTGGATGTTTATGAATTTTCTAAAATTTTTTGAATTTTTATGAAATTTTTGAATTTTCTGAAATTTTCCAAATTTCTAAAATTTTATTTTGATTTTCTAATTTTTATATGAAATTTCTAGTTTTTATTGTTTTTATTTTTTTAATATTTTTGAATTTTCCTGCCCGAAAAAGAATTGGACCGGCTCAGCCAGTCACCTTCTTTGGCAAGCACGGTGCCAAAAACGGTGCCATTTTGCCCTTTTTCTCCGAGGTATTTGGTCGAGTGCCTGATAGGCGCAAATCTTGGTTCTATGCTCTCGAGCCTGCCACTTTGAACCATTCTCCGGCAACCTTCTGGTGAGAGTTTCATCATTTTGATTGATCTGTTGTAATGTTCGTGTGTTCTATTTTCGGTCTAACCCATTTAGCATGACGTCGGACCTCCGTCAGCCACAAAAGAAATCGGCAAAAAAAAACTAACTCGTCACTAACCTAATGCTAATATTTTCTAGAGCTCCAAATCACTATCTTACTCACCCTAGCCATCTAAATCGATTCTAACAACTGACAAAGCATCAGACAAGGTTGAAGGAAGCTAACTTAATAGGCCTATAGCCACGGGGAGCATTTCGGCGAAGTTCCTCCAGTTCCGGTGAAGTTCAATCAATGGTGATCGACTCGATTTTGTTGATTTAATGACATAAATGCAGTCAAACAATACAAAACATGGTTAGAAACTTGCTCCAAAGCCTCAAAACGTTAAAACTAGAGAAACAATTGCATAATCAACAGGGATCAAACTCGATCGTGTTATGGAATTTTTGTAAAAATTGAGATCATGAACATAGTTTACCTATCTCGTTCAAGGCTTAGATGAAATTACCGAGCTATTCCAAGTCTGTAGAGTTGTTCCTCAACACTCAAGCTTCTATCTTATGGCTTCTTCTTTGCTTGATGAGGTCTAAACTTGCCAGCCGATCGAGATTTCCAGACTTCGACAACTAGATTCAATACTGGATTTCTAGGTATGGAGATCCACGATCAGCACCGATTCGCTGGCATTTTCTGAAGGGAAAACACCGATCACTCGGCCCACAAGATCTCAACACACATATGTTTCTCTATCTCTCTCATTCTTGCTCTCTGGAGTTCTCTCTTTCTCTCTCTTTGGAATTTCGTTGAACAACTCCTCCCTCCTTTTGTTTAGTTTTTTTTTTTTGTTGATCAATTTTCCCACCCAAAGTTCGTTTCTACCGACTTAGAATTGATTAGAACGATTCTCTAACGCCAACTAGAGATTCTCTAGCTAGCCAACTCGATTTTCACATGTTGCATTATTCATAAGAGATTAGCGAAGTCACGGGTTCAATAACCTTTTTTATGGGTTTTTTACACTTTATGGGCGAGCTGGGTGAAGAAGGTGACCAACCCAAGTCGGGTCGGGTTGACCCAGCCGACCTGGTAGACCTGTATTGGTCTAAATTTACAAATTCGACCCGATTTTAACCCAATTTATCAAATTTAACCCCAAATTGAATTCCTCATAACATTTTGAACCCAAATATGTGATTTTCCCAAAAATTGACAAAAACATGTCCTAGATTTTTAACATTTTGTACTCTGGTTATTAGGTCTTTATTCAATTCAATACCTTAATGACCTAATTAGGAAAAATTAGTGCCAAAATTGAATTACCCACATCTTCTTAACCCTAGAAATAATGATCTCATGGTTCGACAATTTCGAATTGGACACAATTCCCAATTTGGGCTCAAAATTCCCAATTTTCAATTGAATTTTGGGATTTTTCTGATTTCTCTATTGACTTGTTCAATTGGACTAACCATTATGTAATTTAAGGTCCCAAAATCATTTGTTGTGAAGATACCACGATTTAAAATGACTAGAAATAAGCTAATTGCATTTTTGGTTCAATTTTGGTTTGATTTTGCCCATTTTTGGGAAAAACACACGCCTGATTCAAATTTTCCAAAATTGATGATGTATTAGTGAAATTGGATTTAAAAGAAGACTAAGGACTATTTTTATGGAATTTTCTAATTCCATTTGCTATTTTTCTTAATTTTCTCACTCATTTTGACTAAAAGAAATTAAAAAAATTCATAAAAATGCTAAAAAAAAATATTTTTTGGTTTAGAAATAGGTTTCCAGGCTTGGCCAAGATTCTTAAACCTAATTTTGAGATTTTTAAAGATATGAAAAAAATGAGCTAAAAATCAGGTGTCAACAGATCTTTCAGAAGAATAGTGCCTACAAAGTCTTTTAATTGTACTTCATTAATTGTCTCTAGGATGTGTACTTCATTAAGAAGCTTTATAAGTACCATTTTGTGACTTTCTGAAGTCTTAAAGAGATCCAATAGAGAAATCTATATTAACATCTTTCTTAGTTGTTCAATTACCTCAAATTCGCTCATCTTCATGACTGAAAACAATTGTTTAACATCTTCTTTGATTATTCCTTTCTTTTTGTGCTCACCTTCTTTCGGGACATAGCATCTCTCCGATCGAGTTGTGGCATCAAATTCTTTAGGAGAGTAATTCCAAGGTAGAGGCCTAGTATCAAACTTTTCTTTTGGAGGGAGAGTGATGATCATAGGTTATTTTTCTTCTCCTTCAAACTTTAGTTGATCAATGAGAAGTTGGATAGTGATTGATTCATCGGGACTTTCTTCCTCCTTATATTTATCTACCTCATCAAGCTTGATCAGAAATGGTGTTATCATGGATACCATGCTTCTATTGGCTTCATCAGCATCTATTCCACCCTAGCCATCAGGTGTGATCATTCATTCTTGAATGCCCATGGAGGGGGTGTACATTTGATACGGTAATTATACTGGCCACTATCTTGATCCAGAAAATCAACAACTTCACCTTGTCTTTGTGCTTTTGCGAATAAATCTCCTATCACCTTGGCAAGTCTTTTTCTTCTTTTTCTTTTATTGATCTTCATTCTCTTCGAGATTTAGTTGGCTGATCGGGACCTCGTTCATGCCACCCCATCTATCAAGTACAATATCTTTATTTTTAAACGCCCATGGTGGTGGAGTGTACTTGATACGGTAATTGTATCTACCACTATCTTGACCGAGTAAGTCTACGGTTTCGCCTTCCTTGAATGATTTCTAGGTGAAATGCCTTTCACCCTGTTGGACTTTTTCTTTCTCTTTTTCATCCTCATCTATTTCATCTTGGAGCATTTCCTTCTAAGACGGAGCTTTCTCGTCAAGATCGATTTCGTCATCCATATCACGTCAACCATCAGGCACAATTACTTCATTTTTGAATGCCCATGGTGATGGGGTATATTTCACTTGGAAGTTAACAATCTCGCCTTTTATGAGCACTTCTTGACAAAAGCGGGCATCTCCTAATCGAGGAGTTTTAATCTTGACTTCATATTCATCTTTATCGTCAGACTTGATTATTGTTTCTTCATCTTTGATCATGTTTATTGTATTATGCTCAGGAAGAGGATTTTGATGTACATTTGGCTTGGGCTCTTGGAAGTTCAATATCTTCTTGTCAATGAGTTGTTGAACTTTGTACTTTAGAGTGGGACCATTATCTACATCATGTCCCCTTTCTCCCATGTGATAGGTGTAGATTTTTTATTCATCGTACTAAGGAAGTCTTGTAGGATTGCTCCTTAGTATCTCTTTGGCCACCAAATGTCTTTTTAGAAGCATTGGTGATAGTTTCGACAAAGGTCGGGGCAATGGCGTGTATTGCCTCACGGGCCTTTTCTTTGACTCGAGCTGCCTTGAGTTTTTCCAAAGCGACATTTGGTTGCTTTGAAAATGATGTTTGATGAGTATTTGAGCTAGACATCATAGCCACTTCTCGGATGGGCTCTTTGTTTTTTTCCGGGATAAGGCCTACGTGTTGCTATTTTTTTTTGAGCCTTCTTCTCTTTCAATCCCCATTCAATTCTCTCGCTTACCTTTACCAACATGGTGAATGTTTGACAACTTGTGAGACAACAGCTTTTCATCTCTAAGCATAGACTCTAAACCTTTTATTCTTCCATTTCTCGGTTCGGCGAGATCTTCTCTAGTTAGGAGTACTTTAATATTGAACTTATACCGCGAAGAAATTCTCCAGCAAAATGGTCCCATTTAGTGAAGTTTTTATGTCGAGGGCGGTATACCATGCCAAGATCGCTCCTCTCAAACTGTCTTGAAATGTGCTAATAAGAAGTGACGTATTATCTTAATAGCTCACCATCTTACTGAGATAATATTTCAAATGGCTTTTGGGACAACCAGTGCTATCTTATTTGTTCACAAATTCCGACTCTTTATAATTTTTGGAACAAGAACTTTCGCATGTGGCAAGAGCCTGTTGAACTTTTGAAGTTCATAACCTTGACTTGTTAGGCATTCTTCAATTTTGGCCAATCTCTTGGCCTCATCTTCATCTTTTGTTTTGGATGTTTTCTTGGTTAAGTCATCTTCTTCCAAATTCACTACCTCAAGTGTAGTCTTTGGAGGGTTCTCTTGAACTTGTTCTTGAGTTCGACTGGGTTCTCAATTGATGTTTCTATAGCATTTGAAGTTTCCACATTTGGAGTAATAGGATAAGATTCACGAGATGCAAGAATAAAAACCTTTATTTTTACCATCATGGTGGCTATCTGGGTGATTTGGTTCTCAACCTTAGCTAATCGAGTCTGAGTTTCTTCTTCTACCATTCTTATTTGCAAGCGAGTTCGAGGTCTTTTATCTTTCGTTGCTAAACAACCTGCTTCACAAAAAAGACCTATTGTTAGCATAGTGAAAGAATCATAAAACCTTACATTCTTTCAATTGTATGATTTCTTATGATTAACAAGAATAAGATCTTTTATGCAAGCCTTAGGCTTGCATAGAATTTCTTATCAAGTTATCATACAATTAAATAATTGTAATCCATGGTGACTTTTTGCAAAATGTACTTTGAAACTTCATTAAGCAATTGTTCATTAAGCAATTGTTTCAATTTTGAAAATTTCTATTATAATGCTATACATCAAAATAGGGGAACACTGGCTTAAACGAGTCTAGGCTTTTTGCTAGTTAAGATAGCTTCAACCTCTTTATTTTCCTTGACTTGTGTCTCCCATTCTTCCACGTCGATTACAACCTCTTTGGAAACATACGGTTCTATGCCTGGTGTATTTGGCACAACGTACTCTAGGATATATGGCTCATCAAAATGGGTAGTAACACTCAAAGGTACATATGGTTTTACGTCGATTGGTTGCTTAGCCTCAACCGCTTTATATATTCATTGGATGCCAAGAAGAACTTCATTTCTCCTTCCAAATCTTTATGTCATTGCACTGTTTGCTCGGTTGATTTCTTCAAGGAATCCACAATCCCATCAACCATTATTCACAGCTCTTTTCTTTCCCTTTTTGATAGGGGTCTTTGTGGTATCTCGAATGTGAACTCCTCGGGAAGCCAAATAGGTGGAATTTGTTGAATTATTCCGAATTGTCGTATGACTCTTAGTGGGCAATAAGTGGTTCCACCACTCAATCCAAGCAACAGCACCAAATTGCCTTCTTGGCAAGTCATTTGAGGTTTCACTATCTTTGGCGATTGAATTCTCCATTGAAACTGGTCGGGAGTTAATGCTCTAATAAAGTTTGCCCACTTACGAAAGGAGTATTTTGGTAGTTTGTCTTGGAGTTTCAATTACTTCTCAATAGGGTTGGTAGATGAGTCGATCTCTTGAATACGCATATGACGTTCCCAAGGTTGGATATAGGAAATAAACCACACAGAAAGTAATCCAGCTAAGGCTTGAAGTACACCTTTTTTGCTGATTTTGGTATTTATTCAATGAAATGATGGTCTCTGCCAAGAGCATATTGGAGAAGTCCCATTTTAGGCAAGCTTGCCTAGCAATTACTGCATTAAGAGGATTTAATCCAGTCCTTGATATGGGGAATAAGACGAATCTGAAGAAGGCAAGAATGAAAACCCTCGCAGAAGTATTTCCAGTTTCTTTCGGCAATTCGGAGTAATTGGCCACAAAGTAGAATAAAGCAAACCTCCCGGTATTTGACTTGATCAACATTTCCACTTGAGGGTCTTTAAGTTTAAGAATTCGGCTATAACACTCGTAGGTAGTAATCCAATTAGGGGCTCAACAATTCTTGACTCGAAATCAATTCTAATGGTTGCCTTACATTCTTCTAGTGTAGGTACCATCTCATGCTCGTCCAATTAAAATGTGGCGGTGGTAACTTCTCAGAAATGGGATAATACTTGAATTAAGCTAATTTGGTACCCCAGGTTGATGAGCTTGAACAAATACCCAAGTCTTTCCTTCACGTATACTTTATTGTCTTTTGTCATATTTACCCACCCTGCCAAAAGCTCCTTCCTTGGAATCAGAATGACTTGTATATCTAGTTTCCCTGTTTCGATCTAAAGCATATAAAGAAATTGATTATTATTCACCATGGATTATCGATTAATTTTAATATCTCCATTTCAATTATATGCCATTTTGAGGTAAAATGGAGGTAAAGTACACTTATATGCTTAAAAAAAGTAATGCAAGTGTTACTTTAAATACGTTTAGGCCTTAAAAGAGCATATAGTTGAAATCAGGGATGAATTCAATGTTTGATGTAAATGCCTATTTCATCACACTCCATTTAGACCATAAAGTCCTAAACTATGGCTTACAATTTCAAATACATCGAAATGAATGGATAAACAATTGAATGCCGCAGACCTATACATTTCATCTAAAAATGAAAGAATGGTCATAATGGAGTACGATGCCTTAATCATTCATTCTAATACGAAAGGTTGTTTAAACCAATCATTGATCACCATTTAGGCATTTTTTTTGAAAAATATGCCACCTAATTTGCAAATTTGTAAAAGAAGGAAATGGAACAATATTTGGTTACCAAAATGTTTTGGTTTAGTTTTGGGTATACCAACCACAAAGACAAGCTAATGCAACCAGTGAGGTTTTGTCGCCTAAAAGGGTAAGATATTCTAAAGGCTCAAGGTCATCACCTTAATAGATAAGGGATTCCATCCCAATAGGCAATCAGCCTAAAGTGAAGGAATATTATTCATCTCAATGATCGGTATTATATTTAAACGATTGCATGAGCAATCGGCTTATAGTTTCACCTAAACATATACCTCCTAAAGATAGACCTAATTATAGCCAGGGTTAGGCCTCTGGTGGTGTGTACTAATGGTGTAGTGCCTAAGCTATTCAAATGCATGCATAACAATTAGTAATCAAACAACATTTTTAAAATAATCATTTCACATTTATTCCTGACACCATCTTGCAAAATAAAGGTCAACACATACTGCACCCCTTATACCTCCCTTCTGCAAAAAAACATTTAACATAATTGTCAGTGCGATGCACCTAGGATCTTTGCGAGCACAAATCACAAGTGTATCGTTTTATCTAGGTCTAAGTCCACTATGAAAACGTAACTCCCTAGCGGAGTTGCCATGCCTGTCGCGCCACGCTCTTTTTGGGACTTTCAGGATTTGTGCGTTAAAGAGGTATTTCCGCGTAAGGGTCTCTCCCAAACTATACCTTACGCGACAGCGGATGGTATTTTCCTATTTAGACTAAATTTTTGATTTTGGAGTCACCACTAGTCATTATTGATAGGTTAACTAGAAACTTAATCATGGTATGGGAGAAATACCACGATTCTACAAACCAGAGATTCTAAGTACGGAGACTTGGTTACACTAATAATCTCGAATCGAGATCCCTAACACCCTTTCGATACTTAAGAATGATACGATGTCTAACGTGTTACACAAGTTTTCGAGGCCTATCCACTAATCCTATCCATTCTAATTGCGGGGAAATCAATCAAGAATTAAATGCGCAATTAATATTAATCAAACGAAGCAATCCTAAATTGTCCCTAAAAATCAAAATGCACCCAAAACTCATCCAAACCTTAATGAAGCCCTAAAGGCTTATTAATTTCATGATTTGTGTTTTTTAAGAGTTATAATCCTTGAATTTGAGATTTTTCTAAAAATGCTACTTGGGCACTTCAAAAAATTCAAATTTCACTTTCTAAGGTTGGCCACGGTGTCTTTAAACCATTCTGTGAAATTTTTTTTTGGAAATTGAATTTCTAAGAATTTCATTAACCGAGAATTGATTTTTATGTTTTTCTGAAAATTTTTTTATGAATTTTCGAATTTTACAATTTTTTTAGATTTTTGAATATTTCACATTTTTATTTGTATTTTGAGAATTTTCTAGATTTTTATGAATTTTCTAAAAAAATTTATTTTTTATGAAATTTTCTAATTTTTGAAATTTTTATGAATTTTTCCAAAATTTCTATTTTTTTATTATTGAATTTTTTGAATTTTTGAAATTTTTTAATTTTCCCCTTTGGATTAGGGAACCCGCACCCGGATCGGCCCGTTCAACCCGGTTCGGCTTAGTCGAATCAAGAATCGTCGTATGAGATCACCTTCTCCGACAAGCACGATGCCAAATGGCACCGTTTTGGCTATTTTCTCTCTTCGGCATTTCGCCGAGCACCTGGTGTGCATAATCCATGTGTTAGAGTTTTCGAGGCCGTCGGTTTGAGCTTGTTGTTGATGAGCTTCCGGCGACCTATATGGCTGATTTTTGGTTCTATGTATTCCTTATATCACCGACTATCCACCTTAGCCTATAGTTTTTCTGTCGAACCTCTGCCAACCGGCGAAATCTAGTCTCAAAAACACTAACCTTCACTAGTTAAGATTTGTATTTCCAGAACCTAGATAGCTATCTTACTCACCCTAGCCATCTAAACTGATTCTAACAACTAGCAAAGCATTAAAAATGGTTGAAGGAAGCTAACTTGATAGGCCTATGGCCATAGTGACGTCTGGTGACATTGTCCGAGCTCCAGTGAGGTGGTTTAATGGGCGACCAAGGCGATTTATGCACGTTTTTCAACCAAAAATGCAAGCAAACAACATGAAGCATGGTTAGAATCAAATTCTAAGCATCGATAATCAAGAAAGTTGCAAGATCCAACATGGTGAAGTTTCAATGTTCAATCTAGAATTCTGGAAAAAATTATGACGCCGATCGATATTTACCTGTCTTGTTTGATATCAAACGACTTCTTCGAGCTGATTTGCTGCTACAGAGTCCTTCCCCAACACCTAGGCTTCAAATTGGTGGTCTTGGAATTGTCGGAAGGGCTTTGGACACACCAGTGGAGCACGATTTTCAAGGCTTCACGATTAGTTCTTTACTGATCAATAGAGGAAGAGTACCTCCTTGAACGATTGATTCATTGGCGCTATTCCGCTCATCGGTGCTAGACACTAGATCAGGGGACCTTAACTACTTACTCTCTCTCTCTAGATTTCCTTTCTTTTCCCTCTATTTCTATATCTTCTCTCTCTCTGGCATTTCGTTGAACACCTCTCTCTCATCACGTTCAACTTTTTCTCTCTTTTGTTGATTGATTTTTCCTACCCAAAAATTGTTACCATCGACTTAGAATCGATTATAATGATTTTCTGGCACTAGTTGAAATTTCTCCAGCTGGCCGAATCGATTTACACATGCTAAATTGATCACATGAAGTCGTCGGAGTTGTAGGTTTGAAGATATTTTTTCTAGGTTTATTGTGCAATGGGACGAATCGAGTGAAGAAGATGGGTTCCTGGGCCTGATCGGGTCGACTCGGCTGACCCAGTAAGCTTGGTTTTGGCTAAAAATTCAAATTGAGCCTAATTTTAACCAAATTTTCAAAATTAAACCCCAAAATTGAATTCCTCATCACATTTTGAACCCAAATATGTGATTTTCCCCAATTATTGTCATAATCATGTCCAAAATTTTTTAGCTTTTTATATTCAGGTTATTGAGGTTTTGTTCAATTCGATGCCCTAAGGACCTGATTAGGCAAAATTGGTGCCAAAATTAAATTACTCACATCAGATTAACCCTAGAAACGATGGTCTCATGGTTCGATGATTTCGAATTGGGCATGATTCCCAATTCCGACCGCTGTCAAAACTATTTCCAATGCTTCTAGAAAGACATTTGGTGGCCAAAGAGATACTGAGGAATAATCCTACAAGACTTTCTTGGTACGATGAATCAAAAACCTATACCTATTATATGAGAGAAAGGGGAAATGATGTAGATAATTGTCCCACTCTAAAAGTACAAGGTTCAACAGCTTGTTGACAAGAAGATATTGAACTTCCAAGAGCCCGAGCCAAATGTACACCAAAATCCTTTTCCTGAGCATAATACAGTAAACATGATCAAATATGAAGAAACAATGATCAAGCCTGACGACGAAGATGAATATGAAATCAAGATTAAAGCTTCTCGATTAATCTCATCAAGAAGGGCTCCTAAAAGGCGAGATTGTAGATAACTTAGGAAAAGACTCAGGAGGATATAACTTCCAAGTGGAATATATCCCACCGCTATGGACATTTAAAAATGAAGTAATTGTACTTGATGGCTGGGATGGTATGGATGACGAAATTGGTCCTGAGGAGAAAGCTCCATCTAAAAAGGAAATGCTCCAAGATGAAACAGATGAGAATGAAAAAGAGAAAGAAAAAGTCTGATAGGGTGAAAGGTATTTCACCTAGAAATCATCCAGGGAAGGCGAAACCATAGACTTACTTGGTCAAGACAGAGGTAGTTACAATTACCACGTCAAATATACTTCACCACCATGAGTATTTAAAAATGAAGACATTGTACCTGATGGATGGGGTGGCATGGACAAGGTCCCGATCAGCCAACTAAATTTCAAAGAGAATGAAGATTGAGAAGAAAAAAGAAGAAAAAGACTCACCAAGGTGATGGGCGATTTGCTTGCAAAGCACAAAGACAAGCTGAAGTTGTTGATTTCTTGGGTCAAGATAGTGGCCGGTATAATTATCGTGTCAAATATACACCCCCTTCGTGAGCATTCAAGAATGAAATGATCACACTTGATGGCTGGAGTGCAATGGATACTGACGAAGCCAATAGAAGCATAGTATCCATGATTACACCATTTCTGATCAAGCTTGATGAGGTAGATAAATATAAAGAGGAAGAAGGTCCTCTCGAACCAATTACTAGCCAACTTCCCATTGATCAACTAAAGATTGAAGGAGAAGAAACATAGCCCTGTGATCATCACTTTCCTTCCAAAAGAAAAGTTTGATATTAAGTGCGTACCTTAGGATTACTCTCCTAAAGAAGTTAATGTCATAACCCGATCGGGGAGATCTATGTCTCGAAAGAAGGTGAGCACGAAAAGAAGGAGTAACCGAAGAAGATGTCAAATAATTGCTTTCAATCATGAAGACAAGCAAATTTGAGGTAATTGAATAGCTAAGAAAGATGCCAGCACAAATTTCTCTATTAGATCTCTTCAAAATTTCGAAAAGCCACAAAATTATACTTATGAAGCTTCTCAATGAAGTACACATCCTAAAGATAATTAATGAAGTACAATTGGAAGACTTTGTTGGCACTATTCTTCTAAAAGATGAAATTCCCTTCTCCGATGAAGATTTCCTAATTGACGGGCGTTCCTATAATAAGGCTCTATATATTACTGTCAAATGCCGGGGCAAAGAGGTCTCACGTGTGCTAATTGATAATGGTTCCGTACTTAATCTGGGTCCACTAAGCACACTGCATCACTTGGAGATTAGCAAAGAGCTCATCAAACCTTCTAAGGTTATTATGCGCTCGTTTGACGAAATGAAGAAAGACGTTATTGGTGATATCAAGCTCGAGGTGAACATAGGCCCTGTGCTTTTCCTAATTAACTTTCAAGTAGTAGATATTCCCAAGACTTTCAACTTGTTACTTGGAAGATCTTGGATTCATATAGCTGGTGCTATTTCTTCAAGTCTCCATCAGAAGGTCAAATTCATCATTAATGGCAAGATGATCACCGTACATGGGGAGACGGATTTCACCACTTAAAAAAGAGAGTGCAATATTGTATGTTGAACCCGAAATGAAAGAAGAACCAAGCTATCATTTCTTTGAAATGATCTCAATGGTGCAAATCCCTGCCGGTTGTATCATAAAATTTCTAGAATTCTCAACATCATACATTATGTCTGGAAAGGTGCTATACCAGTGTGGATTTACTCCCAGTAATAGTCTTGAATTGAAATCCCAAGGAATCAAGGAACCTATCACTTCGCTTACCACAAGAATGAAACACGGAGTAGGTTATATTTCAAATAGCTCTAAAGATCACTACGGAGGCCAAGACTGAGGTCAAAAGAACCATGGAGGCTATGGAAGCCGAGGTGATCGCATCATTAATCCATCCGTATGGAAGGGTAAAGCTAAAGAGCTTCTGTATCATCAAATTCACTTAAAAAAAAACTTTTCCTACACCTTCCAAGCTACTTCAAGGAAAAGATTTACATGCAGAGGAAGAATCTATTCTGCCTGGTTTATTCGAAGAGAATACCATCAATGTCATTATAACCAAAGTAGAAGATACCTATGCACTAGACTAGGAAGATTCTCTTGAACTTTGCTACCAGCCTTTTCCATTGCATTTTGTCGATTACAGTTTTAAATTTCTTGTGATTTCATTTGCAATTTACATTCCTGTTGATATAAATGTAATCACGTCTTTCAATTCAATAACAGTGGTCAAATATTTTGTTAAAGACATATAGAAACAAAACGAAACCTATGATGAACATTGTCCTTGTTCGTGTGGCTTGAGGCTTTGGGTTTTTATGTTACTTCTCATTGCAAAAATGATTTTAAGAGCAAGGGAGTCTGATGATATGAGGACTAGCTTTGTCTTTATATTCTTTCAAAATAAATTTCAAAACGAATTTCCAAAAGGTTTTTCATAAGACCACATGTATTATTTTACTTCATATGTGATTACTAATCATTTTTATTACATGTTAGGCATGTACATTCGCATATCCATAATAGGTTCTTATGTGGCCTAAATCTTTTGGAGGAGATCGCTTGCGATATTGAAGAAGATAACGAGGATGAGGAGTGGGTCAGAAAGGAATGGATTCGTCATGAAGAATCAAAGCCACTCATATTAGAGAAAACGATCACTATTAATCCAGGAGATAAAGAGAATCCTGAGGAAATTAAGATTGGAGAAAGTCTTCCTTCAGTAGAAGTAGAAAGAATCATAGATTTGCTTAGAGAATATCAAGATATATTCGCATGGGCTTATGCTGACATGCCAGGTCTTGATCTGAGCATAGTTGAACAAGCTTTGTCAATCAATCCAAGTATTCTGGCAAAGAAGCAAAAACTTAGGCAAACGAAGCCGAATTTGGCAAAGAAGATAGAAGACAAAGTTATGAAATTGCTCAAAATCGGTTTCATCGAAGTAGTATCATATCCAGAATAGGTTACCAATATAGTACCCGTAATAAATAAAGATGGTCAAGTATGGGTGTGCGTTGATTATCGCAATCTAAATAAAGCAAGCCTTGAGTATGATTTTCCGTTTTCACATATTGATGTATTAGTGGATAACACTACTGGCTTTGAAATATTTTTATTCATGGATGATTACTCAGGATATAATCATATCCTCATGACGAAAGAGGATAAGATGAAGACATCCTTCATAACACCATGAGGCATATTTTGTTACAAGGTGATGCCTTTCGATTTGAAAAATGCTGGCACCATATATCAGATGGCAATGGTAACTTTGTTGCATGACATAATACATAAAAAAATCGAAGTATATGTGGACGACATGATTGCAAAATCCAAATAAGGAGGGGATCATGTTGAAGTGCTTCGCAAGTTGTTTGAAAGACTCAGAAAATACAAGTTGCTACTAAACCCTAACAAGTGTGTATTTGAGGTAAAATCTGGCAAACTGCTAGGATTTATGGTCAATAGCAGGGGCATCGAAATAAATCCCTTCAAGATCAAGGTATTTCAAAACAGAGGATTTAATAGTAAAGAAAGTCATCATTAATAATTCAGATCCTTATGGCAAATTCACTTCGAATTATAAAGATCCACACATTGTCAAGAAAGTCTTTCTTGGAGGAGCATCGATTCTTGTAGATATGGCTGGAACAGAATTAGCTTATCCTATAAATACAAATGCTATCGAGATTTTCTACCCATAAAATGAAGATGAACATTCAAGAAGAGATTTGGATCACTTTAGAACATATGCATATCATGCATACCACTCATGTCATGAACATGTTTATCTGTTTTGTAGATGAAAGCAAAAGAAGTCTAAACCAATCGATGGTTTCAAAATTGCTAACGAAGTTGTCAAATAATAGAGGGAAATATCACTTCCAATTCAATTTTTCCGTTGATATTCCTTGATGTGCTTTTCTTTTTTATCATCCCCAGGAAGAAAAAGAAAAGGGAGCAACAAAAGAAGAATCTCCAGTAGAACCAAATCAAAAATATACAAACAAGAGAGATCTTGGTAAGTTGATCAGATAGGTATCCCTAAATCATGAGTGTATGTGTTAAAGAAGTTGCCTTTGTAAGAGAAAATCGAACTTCTTCTTCCCCAAGCGGAATGACACCAAGACTGAGCAAAACAAAATAAATTGTTTTGAAAAGAAAAATTTTCAGAAATGTTTCATCAAAAGTTTTGAAACACACTTTCTTTGAGAATGCATTAAGTATCAAAATTCCCTAAAAGGGATAATTTGACAAAAAGCTTTGAAAAATTTCAAAGAAAAAGTTTGGATCAAATCGAATGGAAAGACCTTCAAATGATGAAAGGTAAGCTGTATCCAAATACGTCCCCTATACACTCAAAATCAAAGCGAAGGAGTGAGTGAGGAAAAAAATTCATTCAAAGGAAATAAGAGATGTTTGTAATGATTACATGGATTGAAATGATGAAAGGCAGTCATTTCACTATCCCAAACACATGCTTATCTCTTGCGAGTCAAATTTGAGTCGAAACAGTGGAGAAGTTTTTCCAAAATAACCCTGTTAAGAATCACCCCACATTGGGGCAAACCAAGAGGTTTGTGGTTGATAGCTATGGAGAATAGGATCAAGAAAGATTTTATTGCATATTCTTGCATCAATCTTTCCTATGATAACTTTAGATAAAGTCATATGGAAGCTCAAGATATCCCAAGAGGAAGAAGAGCACTTCATTTCTTATATCCAAACACATTACCTTTGACAAAGCCCAATTGAGCCTAAATATTCATTTTAGAACCCTAAATTGATGGTCATCTCTTCATATTAGAGCATGAGCATATGATCCACCTTAAATAGACAAGAAACAAAAAAAGCATGACACAGAGTCCTTAGAACTCAAAAAAAAAGTCAATAGCAAAAGAATCAGGGCATGAAAAAGCAGTGTGTCTGGTAAAAGTAAAGCTGAATACCCAAGAAAAATGAAAAGGAAAAGGAAATTCAAAAGAAAACTGAAAATAAAAAAGGTCATGACAAAGTAAAGCTAAGATCATGAGAGATCATAGACCACAACAAGTGAGAATGAGTAAAAGAAAAGAGATTGTAATAAATGTTTAGGGAACTGATGTTCATAAAAAGAAAGATTCCTAGTGAACAAAGAGGAAAGGGATGGTGACGCCAAGAAGATCATCAATTTCATAAAAATCCTGAATTCAAACAAATGAGCCTTTTTTTAGCCTACCGAATACCAGCAATACAACCTCTCCACAAAGACTCTTTATATTGGGATGTTGAGAGTAAAAACATGACTTTATGACAAGAAGTCATCGCTCAAAGAAGTATATGCAATAATATCTTGTTTTGTCCTCGAGGTTCTTAACTTATAGATCCGAAGTCAGTTATGACGAAATCCTTTTTCTTGGCCTCAAAATGCCTATCCTTTAGATAGCCATTGGCCAAGCCAACATTACAGTCCTCCGAAAGACCTTATCGAATCAATTGGATTGTATACATTGTGAACATCTCCGAACACCTGAAGATTGATTAGGAGAGATAAAATTGAGGGATATCAGACAATTCTCATTTTGATCAGATAAAGAAAAGGCCACGTTCATAGATTGAGATAAATCCTTTCTAATGAAGGTCTTCCAAATGATCATTTTAAGCATTTCTTGAAAAATTGCAACTACTTTGTTCAAATAATTCCTTCAAAAGGAAATTTGATTGTCTGAGATGCATTAATGCAAAGATTGCATGTTTTCAGAACATGTGTCAAAAGTTTTTGGTCAACTTAAAACCAAGTTTTCGAACAGTTTATGGTAAGCTAACCACACTTCAAACAGTTTTTGATTAATTTCAAAATCACTTTTAAAATAGTTTTTGGTCAACTAAAAATCATACAAAAGTTAGTGAAACCTTAAAATCACACGACTCATGGCCAAGGCACTCATTATTTAAAGCTTTCTCAAATCCTGCTGCGAGGAGTCACCGGACAAATCATCAAGACCCTAGGTGAGGAGCTCCCAGTATATATTGTTCAAGTTCTTTTCAAAGTCCTACTGGTGAGAAGCTACCAGGCAAATTCCCAAAGTCCTACCGGCGAGGAGCCATTAGGCAAATTTCCAAAGTCCTACTAACGAAGAGTCACTAGGCAATTTTCAAAGTCTTGTTGGCGAGGAGCTACTAGGTAAATTTCCAAAGTCCTGCTGGCGAGGAACCATTAGGCAGTTTCTAAAGTCTTAATGGCGAGAAGCCATTAGGCAAATTTTCAAAATCTTGCTGGCGAGGAGTCATTAGGTAATTTCCAAAGTTCTACTGACAAGGAGCCACTAGATAAATTTTCGAAGTCCTACTAGCAAGGAGCTTCTAGGCAAATTTTCAAAGTCCTACTGGCGAGGAACCACCAGGCAAATTTTCAAAGTCCTACTAGTGAGGAATCATTAGGCAAATTTCTAAAGTCCCACCGACGATGAGTCACTAGGCAATTTCAAAAGTCCTACTAACGATGAGTCACTAGGCAAATTTTAAAGTCCTACTGGTGAGGAATCACTAGGTAAATTTCCAAATCTTCAGGCGAGGAGTCTTAGGTGTTCATGGTTCGTGGGTTCATCTTTAAACCATGAAATCAGAATAATCATCATAATCATCACTACCATCAATTCATACTCTTAGATAAGCAACAAAGAGATGCTCACAAATAGGTAAGTTTCTTTCCCTCAATTATTAAGAACATCTTAAAATGTGCTCTGAAAAGAAAACCTTTGGATTAGATCACGAATTTCAAATGCAAGATTCTTAATCAGTTGTTGTGAAATTTCCATTTTGTCTTGTTCATTGAGTCAACTAAAAATTTAGGTGTCACATTGTCTTTAAAATTAACCTCTAACGAGCTCAATATCAAAGAACTTCAATTTACAAACCACAAGTGAATTTGCACTACACTTGACAATTTTAAGCTTATAACTTCCAAGATCAGCACTTATCATACTAAGTATCTTCATGTAACACATCAAGACTTTCGATATAGATTATCTTTCTCCAATAATAGATTACAACCTTACTCAATCGATCATAACTTAGTTTTCAAAATCATCGATCACTCTCTATAGATCATGTCTTAACCAATCCATCTAATTCCACCAATAATCAAAACTCATCCATTTCATTCTAAAACTTTTTTTGCGAATAACATCTAAACACCCAAAAGATCATTACTCACCATATAAGCTTAAAATTCAAACATAACACCTCTAAAATCTATCATTGCCATCCTATAAGGGGCCTTCAATATTGGTTCAGTTCCAGGAGCTAATTCTATTACAAATTCAATCTCACACTCCAGTGGTAATCCTAGTAATTCCTCAGGAAATACGTGAGGAAACTCTTGCACTACACGAATTTCCTCAAATTTCACTTCATTCTTGTCCTTATCACTTATCGCCGCTAGACATCCTTAACAACCATCATTTAGAAGTTGATATGCTTCTAGTGCGGAGATAAGTATCTTTGATAGGTCTATTCCATTTCCAAAGAATCCAAAGCTAACTTGGTCGGGTGGGTTAAACTAGATTACTTTCCTATAGCAATTCACATTGGCTCGCTACTTACGAAGCCAATCCATTCCTACTATAACATCAAAATTGTAAATAGCTAACACCACCAAATCTATCATCAAATTTCATCCTCCAATAGTAATCTCACAGTCCAAACAAATCGGGGTAGACAGAACTATATCCTTTAGGGGCGTAGAAACACTTAGGGGCACTTCAAGCAATCTAGGTTTTAATCCACATAATTGCACAAATCATGCGGATACAAAAGAGTGCATGGCACTAGTATCAAACAATATGTAAGCCTTACAATTACATAGGGTAATAGTACTTGAAATGACGATCTTGGAAGCCTCAGTTTCCTCTTGAGTAATTGCATAAATTCATCCTTGAGCAAGTGGCCTTTGCTGATTTCCTTGTGGTGCTGCTCCACCAGATGTAGGTGGTTGTGGTTGTCGAATTGACATTGCACTAAGCGGTTGTTGTCTCATCCTAGGGCAATTCCTAAGTATGTGACCTTGTTGTCCACAACCATAGCATCCCCTTCTAAATGTGCATGGTGAGTTATCATGATGTTTACCACACCTATGACAAGGAATGCTCAAATATGGTGCCCTTCCTACCCCTTGACTACTTCCATCTCCTCCCTGATTTCTAAAATCATGCTTCTTATTAAAACCAAAGGGTTGTCGTCCAAATTGGTTAGGCCTTTTATCACGCCTATTATTACCCTGACTAACATGGTGTTGGGGTCGAACCATTGCTCCAGTTTCTTCCTTCATCAATTCCTGTTCTATGAGTTGAGCTCGCTCATAGATTTCATTGTAATTCTTTAGGTTAAGAGGAACCAATTGTCTCCTAAAATCCGTCTTCAAACCATTTAGGAACCTCTTAGCCTTATCCTCTTGATTCTTAACTAGCCTAGGGGCAAATCTCGATAGTTCTGAGAATCTATCCTCATATTGATCCACCGACAGGTCATTATGACTCAATTGCACAAACTAATTTTTTTTCTTATCCCGTGCACAGTCAGAATAATACTTCCCATTGAATGCTATAACAAAACCTTCCATGTCCTTTCCGTACCTGCCGGGAATATTATGTCCTTTGAGGCTCTCCACCAATGTTCAGCGTTACCTTCTAGTTGGTACTCAGCTAAGATTACCTTATCAACATCATTACAGGTCAGTAGATTGAATATCTTTTCCATATTTTCAATCCACTATTTTACGTCCTCTGGGTCCCCTATTCCAATAAATGTAGGAGGTTTCAGTTTCAAGAATAATTCTACTAACCCTTGTATTTGGCGCTCACCACCAGCTTGCTGTTGAGCTTGTCTCTCTAGCAATGCTCCACATTGGCAAGCGCTTCAAGTATTCCATCCACTCGAGGATCGGTCCCTGATGCCGTCCCAGAAGATATTCCACCATTCCTCCTCATCTTGCTTTACAATCTCTGCATATTGACATTTAACAATCAATAGGTCACTAGCTAGCTAATAAGTAACATATTGTTACTGATAACATAGAATAAGTAACTATTCACAATATACAATTACTTCTTTTAAGCAACACCACTACAACAAACACAAGCATTTAGTGTTCTAGATCCGTTGTCGGTACGTCCTATTCACTTCCAATCCAAGACACCTTATCACTCCAATGTAAACCAACCTTATCACTTCAAGCCATAAACGTTAGGCTCTAATACCAAAAGGGGCTGTGATGTCCTAGAGCGTCACATACTAAGGCTTTCACTACTCTTTTCACTTATAACACAAGCGGAAGGTAATATGTAAGTTAGAACTTAAAGCACGAAGGAGACTCAAACAAGATAACAAGTCTAATTACAACTTGGTGGAGTGGGGGTTTCTCATTGCCATTTCCATTACTATGTACATATAATTGGGCATTACAACAAAAGACCACATTTGGGAAGCCAAAAAGTTATATTTCCCATCATCATACATGCAGTTCTATACACACACCGCCATTAACATCTTGCCCACCGTCGTAATCCATACCAAAAAGTGACATTTACAACATCAAGAAATGGCATCCCCCACTAACACCTCACTACCACCATCTCTCTACAACTCGTCCTCCTCGGGATCACTTTCCTCGCTTGGGTCGCTCTCTTCGCTTCCACTTCTATTCCCTCCGTCGTACATGAAACGGAGAGGTCCTAATAGCTCGCCACCAACCTTCGCGGACCATGCAACAAAATGATAGGGCACTAACGATGCCTGACTGACATCCATCCACACGACGGACACATGACGGGTGAAGAGCAAGTTTGAAGTCGAAAAGGTTATGTCCTCTATATAGCTATCAAAGTATAGATGAGATCCGTAACAAGACAAAGGCCGAACGTCCATTCTAACTATCTGAAAAAAATTAAATCAACGGGAGTGAGCCTAAGCTCAACAAGAGATGAAAACAAGTTCATAAATCTATCAATCCATTATGCTCTTGATTCCTAGGACACACCTACATGAATCGCATTCCAAATCAACAAATAAGAATAGCATTTCTTTGGAAAATCATATTTATCAAGCGATCATGAAAGACTTTTGCCACACACAACGTATCGCATTTCATACACCACATGTATTACATACATCATATAGCATTTCTTGTACCATATATATTATGCATATCATATCATATCATGTTTCATGTACATGTCAATTGGATCCAGTCCCATCTCATTGTACAACCGGTGGCAAACCGACCCATGTGGGTCACTTCCGGCACACAAACCGGACTTCTATGATACAATGACCATAGGCATCCCACTCTCCGGGGCATCTTGATTTCTGGAAAAACCAAGGCATTCTCCTCCCGGCCAATAATAATAACAGCAACCATTCACCGAGGCATTCCGGCACACAAACCGGCTTCCATGGCACAATGGCCATAGGCATCCTACTCTCTGGGGCATCTTGATTTCTAGAAAAACCAAGGCATTCTCCTCCCGCCAACAATAACAACAACAACCCTTCACCGGGCATTCACAGTTCGTCGACCGTAGGCATCAAATAAACATTGCCCAAGCATAACTAGTACATGAAAACATGCAAACATGATACTCTTGAGTGCATAACAAGTCACAGCCATAGCATCACAGTCCTTTATGCACAGTAACTTTCACAACACATTCCAGCTTCTGGCACCTCAAATATAATCTCATTTCACCCATCATTTGACCTCCCATCAAGGTCTAACATATCACATTTGAAAGCTCAGGATGTGTACAATAAATCACCAGAAGACATCAAGTCCAAATTCCCAAGTTTTCATGTGAGAAATAGTGCATCTTCGAATTGGGCAAATCTAGGCAGTTTTGCACAATAATGGGATTTCGTTTCAAATAAATATTAAATGGACTCCAAAAATTATAATTTTGGATATGTAATAAAATACATCTGGATGAACATTTTTTAATGAAGAAGTAAAAGTCCAAATATTTTTTTAAGAATCTCGTTTATTAGCTCAAAGTCAAACTAAAAACTGCTCATTGGAACAGAACCTTTGTTCCAAAAAATCAGTTCCTTACCATACCCAAAACATTTCCAAAAATTCTTAAATTTTTATATGTTGTATAGAAATAAGTTCTCAAGAACTTTTGTGATGGAAGTTTGTTCAAACTTGACCCAAAAAATTTTATAAAAATCAAGAAATTGTAGACCTCACTGAAATGCCCATTCTGGGTAGTTTTACTTGGTCCGAAAATGAGGTGATCGTCCAATCCAAATCAAGTCCAAAAATTATGAAATTAAAGTATGTGAAACTTCAAGACGTTTGGAACAAGTTTTAAGGGGAAGTGTTTAGAAATTCGGATCACAAAAGTCTTCACAAAACTAACAAAACGAAGTGGTACCAGGGATCCGAATCTGGATTTTCCAAAACACGAGTAAAATTGGCTCTGAGTGGGAAAACTATCAAGCTTAACCCAACAAAACTCATTCCCAGCAACATGCAATACCCATTTCCAACTCCAAACAACAATCTTTACCCATTTAAGTCACATGCACCACTAGATCTTACCTTGGAACACACGTGCAAGGCCATTTAAGGCTTGAACTCCAACATGCAAGCTAAGTAGAAGCTTGTACACTCATATGCACACATAATCCTTACCTCGACAGCCACATGCACACACAATCCTCACCTGGACAACAACATGCACACCCATTTGGCAACACAAAATCAATATGCAAGACCATAGAAACAACCCACAACCATAATCAAGCAAACCAAGGGCAATAAGAGATGAATAGGCTTAAGAACAAGCATCATCTCCTTGCCTTGGGTTGTCTAACACCGGTGACACCTTTCCTAGGGTGTTGATCATGCCCAAAACACTAGAAACAAGCTGGAATGAGGGTGGTTTGGCGGTGAGGTGCTGCTGTGAAAGAGGGAAAGAGAGAGAGAGAGAGAGAGAGAGAGAGAGAGAGAGAGAGAGAGAGAGAGAGAGAGGTGGGTGAGCAAGTTTGAGAGAAAATGAGAGAAGAACAATGAGAGTGTGTGAGGGGGAGGTCTGGCCGAAAATGAGGAGAAAAGAGAGAAAAATAGTTTTAATTCGCCATCATTTCCCCCCTTTGAGTGTTAAATCACTCTTCCTCCATTTTGCATGCAATTTGATTGGGTGGAATGGGTGGCATGTAATGATTATCAAGCTTAAATCAATAACCCCAAAGTGGAGTATCTTGCAAGCTTCTCCCCCTTGCATGAAATCCTATTGGGCAAGGGGTGGTAAGTAATCATTACTAGGTTTAAATCAAAGAAATAATTCTAAATTTGGGGGCATCTGTGGCCGGCCATGCGGGGGTATTTTGGGCATAATTTTTGTGTCCCAAATGTCCAATTTAAGTGCACCTAATGTCCATTTAGGGCCTCACTTAATGTCCAATAATTATGTACCCCATTTGATCCCTAATCTTATACTTGTGGCCACATATTAAGCTCTTTAAATAGTCCAGTGCATCCCAATGATTTTCTCAGCTCATAAATGTACCAAGTTCCTAATTAACGATGTCTCGACAATACCTCAATAATTAGCTAACAAGTCTTGGCCATTTCTAATAGCAATTCTCATAATACTATTACGAAATTTGGGATGTCACAATATCAATTATGTAAGTACTTGATCGATGTACACATACATAAATTCTATATTCTACCTTTATTCTATCCATTAAAATCTAATATGTGAAGAATGTTAGAGTATTTAAATATTAAATCATGACATAGCAAAAAGTCCTAAATTCACGTCTTTCCAAATGCCTATTTGCCTTCCCTATTATGCTTTTCTATGCTTTAATTTTAGGCGAAAGTTCATTCTACATGTTGGGAAAACATCCCTTCAGATTTTGATGATCCCAAAATCTAAAGGGATTAACAAGTGCATATGGTTAAGTTTGAGAATACTATCAACGATCCTCTTATGTCAGGAAGGACGAGAAACTAGATTATGACCTTTAGGAGAACAAGATCCAAGTGAGTGGTATCTTATGGTAACTTGAAAGAACAAGTCAAGCTAGTGTTCTTGGAGGTTCTTGGTACTGATAAATATAGAAAGATCATTGATCTTATCGTCACGTGTCATTCAGTTGGTATAGCCACTAAAGATCGTCAACCAGATCACTCATAATCTACACTGGCAATAGTGTGCATTAGATCGTGATGGTGATACATTAGCTCTGATGATGGTAAGATATCCATTGGGAGATGATCATTGATAGTATAGAAAATAGCTATTATAGGACTGGACTATGTCACTGGAAAATCGGGAAAGAAATCAAAAAAGCAACTAACAATTTTTCTACATCAGGATAGTACAGCAAAATTGTTGACACCTGATTTTTAGCTCATTTTTTTTTCATATTTTCAAAAATCTCAGAATTAGGACTAGGAACCTTGGCCAAGCCTAGAAACCTACTTCTAAACCAAATTTTTAGCATTTTCCTGCATTTTCCTTTAATTTCTTTTAGTCAAAATAAGTAAGAAAATCAAGAAAAATAGCAAATGGAATCAAAAAATTCCATAAAAATGGTCATTAGTCTTCTTTAAATCCAATTTCATTAATGCATCATCAATTTTGAAAACTTTCAACCGGGTATGTGTTTTTCCCAAAATTGGGCAAAATCAAACTCGAATTGAACCAAAAATGCAATTAAATCTTTTTTAATCATTTTTATGTCATAGTGTCTTCACAATAAATGATTCTGGGATCTTGAATTACATAATGGTCAGTCTAATTACACAATTTGTCATAGAAATAAAAAATCCCCAAAATTCAATTGAAAATTCAAAATTTTGAGCCCAAATTGAGAATCGTACCCAATTCGAAATTGTCGAACCATGATACCATCGTTTCTAGAGTTAATCAGATGTAGGTAATTCAATTTTGGCACTAATTTTACCTAATCAGGTCATTAGGACATCAAATTCGATAGAGCCCTATTAACCCTATTACAAAAATTTAAAAATTTAGGATATGTTTTTGACAAAAATTGGGGAAAATCACATATTTGGGTTTCGAATGTTATGAGAAATTCAATTTTGGAATTTTATTCCAAAAATTTGATCAAATCGAGTTTAATTTGAATTTTTGGTCAAAATTGGGCCTGCCAGGTTGACCGGGTCAACCCGACCCAATCCGACAACCCATCTTCTTCACCCAGTTTGCCCAAAACTTCTTTAAAACCCAGAAAAAATCTTCTTCAGCCCACGACTTTGCCAACCTTCTCCGATCAAATTAGCACATTTTAATCGAGTTGGCCAGCTGGAGAATCTCCAACCAGCACCAGGGAGTCGATCCAATTGATTGGAAGTCGGTTCTAATGATTTTTGGGTGGAAAAAATGAATGAACAAAAAAAAAGAAAAAAACTGGATTAAAGGAGAGAAGGTGTTCGACGAATTGTCGAGGAGAGGGAAGAGAAGAATCCAAAGAGAGATTGAGAGAGAAAGAAGAAAAGGAATATGAGTAGAGGTTCAAGGCCAAGTGATCGGTGTCACCTTGATTGGGAGGGCGCCGGAAAATTGGCCGGCAAGAGTGACCTCCTCTTTCCTTCTCCAGTGAGCAAGCTAACCGTGAAACTCTGAAACTGAGCTCCAACCGGCGTATCCAGGCGTTCCCTGGTGAAACCAACATAATTATATTGAAGTCCAAGTTACGAAGAACAGCTCCATAGGTTCCGATTAGCTTGAGAGCATCATTTCAGTCCCTAATGAATCGAGTGAAGTTGGATACTCATTACTGTTTTTCAGAATTCCTGAAAATATGTTTGATTTTAAAATGGATGTTCGTGCAATTTCTTTTGAGATTTCGAGTTTGTGGAAGTTTGGAATATGTTTCTGATCATGATCATGTTGATTGATTGCATTTTGGGCTATGAAATCAACAAAATCAAGTCGATCAACCATTGAAACCTCCTCACCGGAACTCGAATACCCTCGCCAGAGCGTCCTTGTGGCCATAGGTCATCCAAGTTAGCCTTTTTTATCCTTGTTTGATGATTTTATGTTCAGTCTTATCAATCTAGACAGCTAGGACGATTAAGATCAATATTTGTATTTTGGAAAAACTTTTCAAAAACAGTTTGCAAGTTATGGTTTTTAGACCAATTTTGCGTCGGCCGGCGAACGTTCAGCAGCACTATGATTAGGCTAGATTCATATTAGAACATATGAGCTTGGTAATGGATCAAAAGAAATGGCAACACACTCACCGGAAGGTCGCCGGAGACAAGCTCGAACCGGCAGCCTCGAAAATGCTTAATACAGAATCATGCACACCACATATTCGACAAAATGCCTCAATGAAAGGGGCCAAAAATAGCACCGTTTTGGCAATTAAGCTCACCGAAGAGGACGACTAGCGATCGGTGCCAACGAGGCCCGATTCAATCAAGCCAAACCGGGTTGAACCGAGCCAGTTCGGTTCATCGCTTCGGCGGGAAATTTAAATAAAAATCCAATAAAAATCTAAAAAATTGAAAACTCAATAAAAAATCAATAAAAATTTTGAAAAATTCAAAAATTTAGAAAAATAAATAAAAATTCAGAAAATTTTGAGAAATTCGGAAAATTCCAGAAAATTGGAAAATTTCATAAAAATTCAAAATATTTTAGAAAATTCATAAAAATTCAGAAAATTCAGAAAATACAAATAAGAAATGTGAAAAAATTCAAAAAATCTAAAAAATTCGAAAATTTAAAGAAGAGGAGTCGAGAGAGAGAGAGAGAGAGAGAGAGAGAGAGAGAGAGAGAGATGTAGTTATGGTTGGTTGATGCCTTTCGAAAAATCATAGAAATCAATTCTCGGTTAATGAAATTCTCAAAAATTCAATTTCTGAAAAAAAATTCAAAAATTCAAAAACTTCACATAATGGTTCAAAAACACCGTGGCCAATCTTAGAAAGTGAAATTTGAATTTTTGAAAATGCCCAACTGGCATTTTTTAGAAAATCTCAAATTCAAAGGTCACAATCCCTAAAAAATCCTAAAACCCTAAAATGATACAAATCATTAAATAAGCAAGCCTTTAGGGCTTCACTAGGGTTTGGATGTTTTGATTGATTTTCATTTTTAGAGGCAATTTAGGATTGATTAATTTGATTGACATTGATTGAGCATTTAATTCTTGATTAATTTTCTGTGCGATTAGAATGGATAGAATTAGTAGGTAAGCCTCATAAACTTGCATGACACGTTAGATATCGTATCATTCTTAGGCACCAACAGAGTGTTAGGGATCTCAATTTGGGATCATTAACGTAACTAAGTCCCCATACTCAAAATCTCTAGTTCGTAGAATCATGGTATTTCTCCAGTACCCTGATTAAGTTTCTAATCTACCTATCAATAATGACTAGTGGCAACTCCAAAATCGAAAACGTAGATTGAATAGGAAATTACCAGCCACTGTCATGTAAGGTATGGTCTAGGAGAGACTTTTACACAGAAATACCTCCTTAGCACGCAAACCCCAAAAGTCCAAAAAAAGCGCAGCGCGACAGGCTTGGCGACTCCACTGAAGAGTTACCTTTTCCAAGTGGACTTAGGCCTAGATAGAACGATACGCATGTGTTTTGTGCTTGCAAGGATCCCGGGTACATCCCGCTAATGATAGTATTAAATGATTTTATAGGCGGGAGGTATAAGGGATATAGTCTTTGCTAATCCTTATTTTGCAGGATGGTATTGGGATTGAATGTGAGTTGAATGAATTTTAGAAGTGCTGTTTGATCATTAATTGTTATGCATGTCTTTAAATTGCTTTAACACTACACCATTAGTACACACCACCCATGGCTCAACCCCGACTACATTTAGAATTACCCCTAGGAGGTATGTGTTTAGGTAAAACTATGAGCCGATTGCTCATGGGATCATTTAAATGCAATACCAATCACCGAGGTGAAATAATATTCCATTACTTTAGGCCGATTGCCTATTAGAATGGAATCCCTTATCCATTAAGGTGGTAACCTTGAGCCTTTAGCATATGCTACCCTTTGAGGCGTCAAAACTTCACTGGTTGCATTCACTTGTCTTTGTGGTTGATATACCTTAAACCAAACAAAAACATTTTGGTAAGCAAGTATCATTCCATTCCATTCTTTTACAATTATGCAAGCTAGTTGGCACATTTTCAAAAAATGCCTAAATGACATTCAATACTTGATCTAAATGCCCTTTCATATTGGAATGCATGATTAGGGCGTCATATTCCATTTGACCATCTTTTCATTTTTAGATGAAGTGTATAGGTCCATGGCGGATTTTCCATGTAATTCAAGTGCTTATTCATTCATTTCAATGTATTCGAAGTTGTAAACCATAGTTTAGCACTTTATGGTCTAAATGGAGTATGACATAATGGGCATTTACATCGCACATTGAATTTATCCATGATTTCAAGTATATGCTTTTTTAAGGTCTAAACGGACTTAAAATGATATTTGCATTACTTTTTTTAGGCATGCAAGTGTATTTTACCTCCGTCTTACTTTAAAAGGACATATAATTGAAATGAAGGCATCAAATTAATTGGTAATCCATGTTGAATAATAATCAATTTCTTTTACGTGCTTTGGATCGAAATGGGCAAACTAGATAAACAAGTCATCCCGATTCCAAGGAAGGAGCTTTTGGCATGGTAGGTGAACATAACAAAAGACAACAAGGCATACATGAGGGGAGCCGTACATTATGGAGTACATCATGCGAAGCACACCAGGTGTCAAGTCTTGTGTTCCCGAAGAGGTTGTAATCGACATGGAAGAATGGGAGACACAAACTAAAGAATATGGAGAGGCCAAAGCTACCTTAGCTAGCAAGAAGCCTAGACTTGTTTAAACTAGTGTTCCCCCATTTTGATATAAAGCATTGTAATATAAATCTTCAAAATTGAAACGATTGCTTGATGAATAATGGTTTGATAAAGTTTCAAAGTGCATTTTGCAAAAAGTAACCATGGATTACAATTCTTTGAATTGTATGATCGCTTGAGAAGCATATTGATAAGAAATTCTATGCAAGGCTAAAGTTTGTATAAAAATTTTTATCCTTGTTAATCATAAGAAATCATACAATTGAAAGAATGTAGGGTTTCATGATTCTTTCACTATGCTAAAAATGGTCTTTTTATAAAGCAGGTTGTTTAGCAATGAAAGGTAAAATACCTTGGACTTGCTTACAAGTTAGAATGGCGAAAAAAGAAACCCGTGTTCAGTTAGATGAAGTTGAGAATCAATCGACCTAAATGGCCGCCATGATGACATAAATGAAGGCTTTTATTCTCGCATCTCGAGGATCTTATGCTACTACTCCAAATGTGGGAACTTTAAATGCTACTGAAACACCGATTGAAGATCCAATCATAAACAAAGAGCCTGTTCAAGAAAATCCTTCAAAGACTACGCCTAAGGTAATAAAATTGGAAGGGTATAATCAAACCAAGAAAACATCCAAAACAAAGGATGAAGAAGAGGCTAAAAGATTAGCCAAAATTGAAGAATGCTTAGCAAGTCAAGGCTATGAACTTCGAAAGTTCGACAAGTTCTCCATATATGCGAAGATGGTAGTTCTAGAAAATTATAAAGAACCAGAGTTCGTGAGCAAGTATGATGGCACTAGTTGTCCCAAAAGTCATTTGAAGTATTATCTCCATAAGATGGTGAGATATTCAGATAACACACCACTTCTTATTAGCACATTTCAATATAGTTTGAGAGGAGCAACTCTCGCATTACACCGCTCTCGACATAGAGGACTTCACTGAATGCGACCATTTGGCAGGAGAATTTCTTCGCCAGTACTAGTTTAATGTTAAAATACTCCCAACTAGAGAAGATTTCGTCAGAATTGAGAAACAGAAGAATGAAGGGTTTAGAGCCTATGCTCAAAGATGGAAAGCTATTGCCTTACTAGTAAAGCTCGCCATAAGTGAAGACGATTTCATTGAGCTCTTTCTAAAATCATTGCCAATTGAGTACCATAATAAGCTTCATGTATCAAGCTGTCAAACATTCACAATATTGGTAAAGGTTGGCGAAAGAATTGAATGGAGATTAAAAGAGAAGAAGGCTCAAGAAACAGCAGAACAAAGGCCTTACCCCGGAAAAAAAGACGAAAAGCCCATTCGAAAAGTGGCTATGGTGTCTAGCCCAAATACTCATCAAACATCATTTCCAAAGCAATCAAATGTCGCTTGGAAAAACATAAGGCAGTTCGAGCCAAGTAAAAGGCCCGTGAGGCAATATACACCATTGCCCCAACCCCTATCAAAACTATTACCAATGCTTCTAGAAAGGCATTTGGTGGCCAAAGAAATACTGAGAAACAATCCTGCAAGATTTTCTTGGTACAATGAATCAAAAACTTGCGCCTATCACATGGAAGAAATGAGACATGATGTAGATAATTATCCCACTCTAAAGTACAAGGTTCAGTAGCTCATTCACAAGAAGATATTAAACTTCCAAGAGCCCGAGCCAAATGTACATCAAGAATCCTCTTCCTGAGCACAATACAGTAAACATGATCAAAGATGAAGAAGCAATGATCAAGTCTAACAGTGAATATGAATATGAAGTCAAGATTAAAGCTTCTTGATTATGAGATGTCCGCTCTCATCAAGAAGCACTCCTAAAAGGCGAGATTGTCGACAACTTGGAAAAAGACTCCGGAAGATATAACTTCCAAGTGAAATATACTCCATCGCCATGGGCATTCAAGAATGAAGTAATTGTGCCGATGGCTGAGGTGGTATGGATGACGAAAATCAATCTCGAGGAGAAAGCCCTGTTTAAGAAGGAAATGTTCCAAGATAAAACAGATGAGGATGAAAAGGAAAAAGAAAAAATTCGACAAGGTGAAAGACGTTTCACCCAAAAATCATCCAAGAAAATCGAAATCGTAGACTTACTCGGTTAAGACAGCGATAGATACAATTACCTTGTCAAATATACTCTACCACCATGGGCGTTTAAAAATGAAGACATTGTGCTTGATGGATGGGGTGGTATGGACGAGGTCCTGATCAGCCAACTAAATCTCGAAGAAAATGAAGATTGAGAAGAGAAAAAGAAGAAAAAAATTCGCTGAGGTGATAAGTGATTGCTTGTAAAGCACGAAAACAAGGTGAAGTTATTAATTTTCTTGGTCAAGATAGTGGCCAGTATAATTACCGTATCAAATATACACCCCCTCTGTGGGCATTCAAGAATGAAGTAATCACACCTGATGCTAAGGTAGAATAGATGCTAATGAAGCCAATTAAAGCATGGTATCCATGATTACACCATTTCTGATCAAGCTTGATGAGATAGATGAATACAAGGAGGGAGAAGGTCTTGTCAAACCAATCACTATTTAACTTCCCATTGATCAACTAAGGATTGAAGGAGAAGAAACATAGCCTGTGATCATCACTTTCCCTCCAAAAGAAAAGTTTGATGCTAAGTGTATATCTTGGGATTACTCTCCTAAAGAAGTTGATGCCATAACCTGATTAGGGAGATGCTATGTCCTGAAAGAAGGTGAGCACGAAAAGAAAGGATTAACCGAAGAAAATGTCAAACAATTGCTTTCAATCATGAAGACGAGCAAATTTGAGGTAATAGAATAGTTAAGAAAGATGCCGACATACATTTCTTTGTTAGCTTTTTTCAAGACTTCAAAAAGCCACAAAATGGTGCTCATGAAGCTTCTCAATGAAGTATAGGTCCTGAAGAAAACCAATGAAGTGCAATTAGAGGACTTTGCTGGCGCTATTCTTCTAAAAATCAAATTGCCTTCTCCGATGAAGATTTCCTAATTGACGGGTGTTCCCATAATAAGGCTCTATATATTGCCGTCAAATGTCGGGGCAAAGAGATGTCACGTGTGCTTATTGATAATGGTTTTGCATTTAATTTGTGTCCACTAAGCACACAGCATTGCTTGGGAATTAGTGAAGAGCTCATTAAATTGTCTAATGTAACTGTGCGTTTGTTTGATGGAATGAAGAAAGACGTTATTGGCGATATCGAGCTTGAGTGAACATAAGCCCTATGCCTTTCCTAATTGACTTTCAAGTAGTGAATATTCCGAGCACTTTCAACTTGTTACTCGAAAGACCTTGGATTCATATGGCCGATACTATTCCTTCAAGTCTCTATCAGAAGGTCAGGTTTATCATCAATGGCAAGATGATTACCGTACCTGGGGAGATGAATTTCACCACTTACAAAGAGAGTGCAATATCGTATGTTAAACCCGAAATGAAAGAAGAACCAAGCTATCATTCCTTTGAAATGATATCAATGGTGAAAATCCCTGCCGGTTGCATCATAAAATCCCTAGAGTTCTCAACATCATCTATTATGTCCGGAAGAGTGCTATGCCAGTATGGATTTACTCCTGGTAATGGTCTTGGATTGAAATCTCAAGGAATCAAAGAACTTATTACTCCACTTGTCATAAGAATGAAGCACAGAGTAGGTTATATCTCAGATAGCTCTAAAGATCGCCATGGAAGACAAGGCCATGGTCAAAAGAATCGTGGAGGCTATGAAGCCAAGGTGATCACATCATTAATCTATCCGTATGGAAGGGCAAAGCGAAAGAGCTTCCCTATCATCATATCCACATCAAAGAAACTTTTCTTGGACCTTCCAAATTACTTGAAGAAGAAAACTTACATGCAGTGGAAGAATCGATTCTGCCTGGTTTATCGGAAGAGAATACCATCAAGGTTATCATATCCGAAGTAGAAGATATCTACACACTGGAATAGGAAGATTCTCTTCAACTTTTGCTACTAGCCTTTTCCATTACATTTGGTTAATTATAGTTTCAAATTTCTTGTGATTTCATTTGCAATTTTAATTCAATTGCAATTTACATTTCTGTTGATATAGATGTAATCACGTCTTTCAATTCAATAAAAGTGATCAAATGTTTTGTTAAGGACATATAGAAATAAAATCAAACCTATAATGAATATTGTCCTCATTCGTGAGGCTTGAGGTTTTGGGTTTCTATATTGCTCCTCATTGCGAAAATGATTTTTAAGAGCAACGAAGTCTGACGATATAAGGACTAGCTCTATCTTTATATTCTTTCAAAAAAATTTAAAAAATGAATTTCCAAAAGGTTTTTCATAAGACCACATGCATTATTTTACTTCGTATGTAATTACTAATCATGTTTGTTACATATCAGGCATGAGCATTCGCATCTCCATAATAGGTTCTTATGTGGCCCAAATCTTTCTGAGGAGATCGTTTGTGATATTGAAGAAGATAACGAGGATAAGGAATGGGTCAGAAAGGAATGGATTTATCATGAAGAATCAAAGCCACTCACATTAGAGAAGACGATTACTGTTAATCTGGGCGATAAAGAGAACCCCAAGGAAGTTAAGATTGAAGAAAGTCTTTCCTCGGTAAAAGCAGAAATAATCATAAATTTGCTCAGAGAATATCAAGATATATTTGCATGGTCTTATGTTGATGTGCTAGGCCTTCATCCGAGCATAGTTGAACATTCTTTGCCAATCGATCCAAGTATTCCACCAAAGAAGCAAAAACTTAGGCGAACGAAACCGGATTTGGCAAAGAAGATAGAAGAAGAAATTATGAAATTGCTCAAAATTGGTTTCATCGAAATAGTATCACATCCAGAATGGGTTGCTAACATAGTACCCGTAATGAAGAAAGATGATCAAGTATGAGTATACGTTGATTATCACAACCTAAATAAAGCAAGCCCTAAGGATAATTTCCCGCTTCCATATATCGATGTATTAGTGGATAACAAATGTTAGGTTCGAAACATTTTCATTATTGGATGATTTCTCAAGACATAATCAAATCCTCATGAAGAAAGAGGATAAGGCGAAAACATTCATCATAACACTATAGGGCACATTTTGTTATAAGGGCAATGAAGAAAGACGATCAGCCTTTCGGTTTGAAAAATGTTGGTGTCACATATCAAAGGGCAATAGTAACTTTATTCCATGACATGATGCATAAAGAAATTGAAGTATATGTGCATGACATGATCGCAAAATCCAAACAAGGAGAAGATCATGTTGAAGTGCTTCGCAAGTTATTCGAAAGACTCAGAAAATACAAGTTGCAACTGAACCCCAACAAGTGCGTATTTGGAGTAAAATCTGGCAAATTGCTAGGATTTGTTATTAGTAGCAGGGGCATCGACATAGATCCCTTTAAAACCAAGACATTTCAAAACAGAAAATTTAGTAGTGAAGAAAGTCATTCTCAATATTTCAGATCCTCGTGGTAAATTCACTTCGAATTATGAAGGTCCATACATTATCAAGAAAGTCCTTCCTGGAGGAGCATTGATTCTTGTAGATATAGCAGGAACAAAATTAGCCGATCTTGTTAATGTAGATGCTCTCAAGATTTTCTACCCATGAAATGAAGACGAACATTCAAGAAGAGATTTGGGTCACTTTAGAACACGTGCAATAGCATGCATATCATGCATACCATGCATTTCATGAACATGTTTATCTATTTTGTAGAGGAAAGCAAAAGGAGTTCGAACCAATCAATGGTTTTAAAAATCCGAATGAAGTTGTCAAATAATAGAGGAACTATCACTTCCAATTCAATTTTCCATTGATATTCTCTAATATGCTTTTCTTTTTATCATCCCTAGGGAGACAATGAAAAAGGTAACAAAAGGAAGAATCCGTAGTGGAACCAAAGCAAAAGCATGCAAAAAAGATGGATCTTGATAATTTGATTAGACAGATATCTCTAAATCATGAGTGCATGTGTTGAAGAAGTTGCCTTTTTAAGAGAAAATCGAACTTTTTCTTCCCCAAACGGAATGACACTAAGACTAGGTTGAACAAAACACCTTGTTTTGAAAATAAAATACCTCAGAAATGTTTCAAATAAAAAGTTTGAAACACACATTTCTTTGAGAATGCAATAAGTATCAAAATTCCCTAAAAGGGATAATTTGACAAAAGGTTTTGAAAAATTTCAAAGAAAAAGGTTTGGATAAAATCGAATGGAAAGACCTTCAAACGATGGAAGGTGAACCGTATTCAAACATGTCCCCTACACACTCAAAGTCAAAATGAAGAAGTGAGTGAGAAAAAAACTCATCCAAAGGAAGTAGGGAATGTTCGTAATGATTGCATAAATTGAAATGATGAAAAGCAGTCATTTCACTATTCCAAACACATGATTATCCCTTGCAAACCAAATTTGAGCCGAAACAGTGGATAAATTTTTACAAAACAACCCCGTTGAGAATCACCCCACATTGTGGCAAACCAGGAGGTTTGTGATTGACAGCTATGGAGAATATGATCAAGAAAGATTTTATTGCATACTCTTGCATTAATCTTTCTGTGATAACTTCAGATGAAGTCATATGAGAGTTCAAGACATCGCAAAAGGAAGAAGAGCACTTCATTTCTCATACCCAAACACATTGCCTTTGGCAAAACCCAATTGAGCCTAAATATTCATTTCAAAACCCTAAATTGGTGAATATCTTTTCACACTAGAGCATGAGCATATGATCCACTTTAATAAATAAGAAACAAAAGAGCATTACACAAAGTCCTTAGAATTCAAAAAGGTCAAAGGCAAAGATTCAAGGACATGAAAAAGTAGTGTGCTTGATAAAGTAAGGCTAAATGCCTAAGAAAAAATGAAAAGGAAAGAGAGTTCAAAAGAAAGCTCGAAATGACAAAAAATCATTATAAAGCAAACTAAGATCATGAGAGATTATACACCATAGCAAGTGAGAATGAGCAAAAGAAAAGAGATTGTAATAAATGTCTAGGGGATTCTGATGTTTATAAAAGAAAGATCCATTGTAAGCAAAAAAAAAAAAGAAAAGAAAAGGGGTGGTGATACCAAGAAGATCACCAATTTCATAAAAATCCTAAATTCAAACAAATAAGCCTTTTGAGCCTACCCAATACCAACAATACATCCTCTTCCCAAAGACTCTTCAGATTGGGATGTTGAGAGTAGAAACATGACTTTATAACGTGAAGTCATCACTCAAAGAAGTGAATGTAATAATATATTGTCTTATCTTTGAGGTTCTTAACTTGAGACCTGAAGCCAGATGTGACGAAATCCTTTTTCTTGGCCTCAAAATGCTTATCCTTTGAATAGCCATTCATCAAGCTGATATTACAGTCCTTCAAAAGACCTTATCAGATCAATTGGATTGTATACATTGCGAATATATCCGAACACCTAAGGATTGGTTAAAAGAGATAAAATTGAGGGATATCAGACAAATTCCATTTCAATCAAATAAAGAAAAGACCAAGCTCATAGATTGAAATAAATCCTTTCTAATAAAGGTCTTTCAAATGATCATTTCAAGCATTTCTTGAAAGATTGCAAGCATTTTGTTTAAATAATTCCTCGAAAAGGAAATTTGATTGTCTGAAATGCATTAATGTAAAGAATGCTTGTTTCCAGATCAGGATTCAAAAGTTTTTGGTTAAAAACCAAGCTTTCAAATAGTTTGTGGTAAGCTAAGAAAAAAACCACGCTTCAAACAGTTTTGATTAATTTCAAAACTATTTTTCAAAATAATTTTTGGTAAACTAAAAACCATACAAAGATTAGTGAAACCTCAAAAATCACATAACTCATTATCAAGGCATTCATTATTTGAAGTCTTTCCAAAATCCTACAAGCGAGGAGTCCTTAGGCATATTCAAAGTCCTACAGGTGAGAAGCTTCTAGGCAAATTCAAAATCCTACTGTTGAGAAATCACTAGTCAAATTCAAGTTCTGCAGGCAAGCAGCCCTTAGGCAAATTCAAGTCCTACAGGCGAGAAGCTCCTAGGCAAATTCAAAGTCCTACGGCGAGAAGCCCGTAGGCAAATTCAAAGTCATACAGGCAAGGAGCCCCTAGACAAATTTTAAAGTCTTACCGGTGAGAAACCACTAGGCAAATTTCCAAATCCTTAGACGAGGAGTCTTAGGTGTTTGCGGTTCATGGGTTCGTTCTTAAACCATGAAATCAGAATAATCATCATAATCACTGCCGTCAATTTATACTCTTGGAT
Organism: Syzygium grande; assembly: GCA_024733475.1. Classification (NCBI taxonomy): domain Eukaryota; kingdom Viridiplantae; phylum Streptophyta; class Magnoliopsida; order Myrtales; family Myrtaceae; genus Syzygium; species Syzygium grande. The sequence goes on from JAMXDD010000001.1 coordinate 24,274,599, forward strand.
AAGCAATAAAGAGATGCTCATAAATAAGTAAGTCTCTCTCTCCCTCAAGCATCAAGAATCTTTCAAAATATGTTTTGAAAAGGGAACCTTTGGATTAAATCACAAATTTTAAAAGCAAGATCCCTAATTAGTTGTTGTGAAATTTCCATTTTATCTTGTTTATTGAGTTGACTAAAAAATTCAAGAGTCACATTGTTTTTTAGATCAACGTCTAACGAGCTCAATTTTAAATAGGTTGATTTTTAGCTCTTTTTTTCATATTTTCAAAAATCTCAAAATTAGGACTAGGAACCTTGGCCAAGCCTAGAAACCTACTTCTAAACCAAAAATAATTTTTTTTATCATTTTCCTGTATTTTTCTTTAATTTATTTAAGTCAAAATAAGTAAGAAAATCAAGAAAAATAGCAAATGGAATCAAAAAATTCCATAAAACTATTCATTAGTCTTATTTTAAATCTAATTTCATTAATGCATCATCAATTTTGAAAACTTTCAATTGGGTATGTGTTTTTCCCAAAAGTGGGCAAAATCAAATTAGAATTGAACCAAAAATGCGATTAAATATTTTCTAGTCATTTTTAATTCATAGTGTATTAAAAAAAATGATTATGGGACCTTGAATTACATAATGATTGCTCCAATTTCACAATTTTCCATAGAAATAAAAAAATCCCCAAAATTCAATTGAAAATTCGGAATTTTGAGCCCAAATTGGGAATCGTGCCCAATTCGAAATTGTCAAACCATGAGACCATTGTTTCTAGGGTTAATTAGATGTAGGTAATTCAAATTTGGCACCAATTTTGCCTAATCAAGTCATTAGGACATTGAATTGAACAAAACCGTATTAATCCGATTACAAAAATTTAAAAATTTAGGACATATTTCTAACAAAAATTGGGGAAAATCACATATTTGGGTTTAGAATGTTATGAGGAATTCAATTTTGGGATTTTATTCTGAAAATTTGATCAAATTGAGTTTAATTTGAATTTTTCGTCAAAATCAGGCCTGTTGGGTCGACCGGGTCAACCCGACCCGACGACCCATCTTCTTCACTCGGTTTGCCCAGAACTCAATAAAACCCAGAAAAAATCTTCTTCAGCCTCTGACTTTGTCGTCCTTCTCCGATCAAATCAGCACATTTTAATCGAGTTGGCCAGTTGGAGATTCTCCCGCTAGCGCCAGGGAATCGATCCAACCGATCGAAAGTCGGTTCTAACAATTTTTGGGCAGGAAAAATGAATGAACAAAAGAGATACAAAAAAACTAGATCAAAGGAGAGGAGGTGTTCGCGAATTGCCGAGGAGAGAGAGAGAAGAATAAAGAGAGAGATTGAGAGAGAAAGAAGAAAAGGAATACGAGTAGAGGTTCAAGGTCGAGCGATTGGCATTGCTTTGATCGGGAGGGCGCCGACAAATCGGGCAGCAAGAGTGACCTCCTCTTTCCTTCTTCGGTGAGCAAGCTGACTGTGAAGCTCTGAAGCTGAGCTCCAGCCGGCCTATCTAGACATTCCCCGGCAAAACCAACGCAATTATATTGAAGTCCAAGTGACGAAGAACAGCTCTGTAGGTTCCAGTTAGCTTGGGAGCATCATTTCAGTCCCCAATGAATCAGGTAAAGTTGGATGCTCATTACTGTTTTTCCAGAATTCCTGAAAACATGTATGATTTTAAAATGGATGTTTATGCAATTTCTTTTGAGATTTCGAGTTTGTGGAAGTTTGGAATATGTTTCTGATTATGATCTTGTTGATTGATTGCATTTTGAGCTATGAAATCTACGAAACCAAGTCGGTCAACCATTGAAATCTCCTCGCCAAACTCACCGTAATATTACCTTTTCGGCCTCCTTTCTCTCAGCTCTCTCTCTCTCTCTCTCTCTCTCTCTCTCTCTCTCTCTCTCTCTCTCTCTCTTCTCTCTCTTTGTATTTTATGGGGTTTGTATGTCTTTTTTTTTTTTTCAAAGTAACATTTCATTCAATTCTACGTAAATACAAGAGAAATACATCGTAGTCCAACTACAAACCAAGGCAAATCCCAAACAATTTAAAAACAAAACAAGCTCCAAAAAACAAGATGAATAATTATAACAAACTTAGGATCACCCACTCAAAAAACAAATATGTGACTTCTTCAAACCAAAATTGGTGGCTGACCGCCGAATCTGTTGCTAGTAATGAATACACACTGAGATCTTCATATATTGTTATGGCTTTAACTTTTGGCGGTGCGTGCTTAGGTTCGGTGTCCTCAACAACATCATCGTTTAAAATAACAAGGTTGAACAAGCATAGATCTAACACTTGTGAAAGAGAAACCTTCACAAAACTCCTCCTATCTTCTTTGAAGCTGGACTTGTACATCAACAAACCTTGAAGAAAGTGAAATCCTAAAATCATGCACTGGTCTGATTCCTTTCTGGGTTTGCCCCGAACATGCATTCCTTCTTGATTTTTGCCTTCATTATCTACAGCTCTACGCCTTTTCCTCTCATGTCGCCGACCGAATGATCGATATTGGCACGCTGATATCCCAAAATTCAAATTGTCCAAGCAGTACTCAGTGAAGTACTGGGTACACAATAGCAATATTATTCATCTTCATCTTGGAGAAGAGTCCAACTTTGTTAAGATGATTGTGAGCGGCTTCTCCTGTTTTTGCTTTTTTCAATAGCAACTTTTCATGGATCTACAATTTTTTTTATTTGTAAATTAAAATAGGTTCTAGTGTCTTTTATTGGAACCAAATTACCCTCAAACCATCAAATTGGAGAAGGAAAGGACTCGAATGACGTTGTTCTATACGTTTTTAATGATATTGGTTCTTTGGCAAACCACTTTGGAGGATTTTGTATTTAATTAATGCCATGAATATTCATGCAAGGGAAATCGTCGACATCACTTAAGTGAATTTTTTTTGAAAAGTTATGATACTTAAATGATAAATTGAAAAGTTATACCATTAAAGTGAACGTCATGAGAAAATTATGACACTGTTAGTGTCTTTTTCTCACAATTGCACATATGTCGTAATTGTGCTAGATTTACTATTCATAAGGCTATGTGGTAGATGCACGGGTGTGAGCTCTTCAAGTCTAAATAACAATAATGTAAGAGGGAACCGCTTAATTTGAATTTCTAGAGCATATATCTTGTACTAGGTACAGACTATAAAATTACAATGCATTTACATTGCTGTGTAAAGGGATGAAAAGATTTGCTATCCCGTGCGGGTCTCTCGACCTCCTTTGTCTCGACATAATTCAACCGTCAACGATAATAATCTCATTTTCCCTAAATTAAGGATTGAGCTTCATTGAATACCCCGAGAGGGAGTACTGTGCAAGTTAGAGGATCCATGTCTCACATAGGAATCATAAAAATCCTTTCAGGCATATAGATCGAATCAGCACCAAAGTGGCATGGTATGTTGAAGGTGCGATTGTAGTATCAACATAGAATCATATTGGGCGTCGAACTGTATATGGAACACTTATTAGAGCTATTAGGTCAAGTATCCGTTGATTCTCAAATTTATCCGGAGGAAAAGAACAAGAAAGATTGAATAAAATTAGTATAACTCGATTAAGAAATAAAACAATTCGAGAGGGATTCTAACATATGTGAATCTGTTGCCTTCTATATACTCGTAAGAATTAGCGCTTTACGAACTCTTATTAGATGATCCGGATGCACGTGAATCTGCTACGTTCAATCAATGGATGTTTATGGCATAATTTAAAGGTTGAGATGCACCAAATTCACAAGTACCTAATGCATCAAAAAGCGTTGCGCATCCGACAAGAGTGCATGTTAGCTTTTCTAGAAAGTATATTCGCGCTCAAATAGCCATGCCAGCCCTTTCGGCGACTGTCCTGCCCTTAGGAAGATATGGGATCTTACATATTGATGCGTATGGAAGGTGATTTTCCACACGTTATGATATTTTATTGCGAGCTACAATCTATGTTTTTTTTTTTTGGTAAGTGAGCTACAACCTATGTTTATTTTGTGATGTGCCAATAACATGAAAAACGAGTCTATTAGCTCGACAGTGGCAAATGTGCTTTTCACAAAGTTTATTTGGTTTGGAGCAGAGCACTGTTGACTAGGGAAAGGATAGTTCCTTCTTTTGACAGAACTTGGAGGAGGATAGCTCAATGAATACTTTCAAAAATACCCATAAAAATGGGTTTTGAATAAATTAGACCCCGAAGTGATAGTATTTAAATAAGTAAGACATATTCAAACTCTTGGTTCCATCATTTTATCAATCAATTTTATAAAAGCTTTATACTTTTAGGGTTGCTCTGCTTATAGAGTGGTACCTAGGGGGATTCTGATGCTATCTTATCGTGATATTCATAGGGACCATTGTCTGAATATTCAAATTTTAAATCATGCCTTTATCAATCATTGGCAATAGTCTCACAAAAATCTTCACATGATATCGTAAGAGTAGGTTTAATTTCAAATGTTTCTTGACTCCTAATTTGACTCTCAAGTTATATAATTCCAAGTGTAGTTATAGGCCAAAGTTGAGCTTACGCGTGAGGGGATGGTATTAAAATATTTAAATATTAGACCATGTCTTCGTTTATCAACTTAAACTTTTAAAACAATTGGTACTGGTTTCACAAAATTTCACAACCATAATGCTCTAAATTTTAGACGGTGAATCAACATTTTAAATGTCCTCCATATGAGAATTTCCAAGAAAAGAATTACAAGATCGAGCATTTAGTAGTTTTTTTTCTTGTCGAAGAGCATTAAGGAATCCAATATGTCAAAATTATGTATACACATCAATTAGAGGACATATATCATCAAATAATGACGAAATTTGAATATCAAATCTTTGGCAAGTAGGGAAATGTTTCGCTTTTTTTTACTTAAATGTGAATATTTCATTGAGAAAACATTACATTGGCCAAGAGAAGATAAATAAAGTAATGATTTTCCTTCCAAAATTCATTGAAGTATTCTGTGTGAGATTTTTTGTTTTTGGGTCAGAATTCTGTGCGAGATTCGGGTGGGAATAAATTAATCAATTAACTTATGGATGGAGATCTAAAATTTTATCCTCTTTTATAAATCCTTTTTTAGAATGTTCAACTCAAAATCATATATATAAAGAGCATATAAACTCCGTAATTTAGCGATGTCAATACTCGAGCGTCCTTAATTCAATAATGAAACTCTCTGATCACAAACAGAAAAAAAAAAGTGAAAAAAAGAACAAAAACTCACTTCTAGCATAAAAGAGAATTTCAGTGGGTTGGGGCGTATTATAGGGCCATTATTGTATTAGCAATCGCAACTTCTTTCGTATAAAAATGTGAAGTATTGTTGTTCTTCCAATTTTGTCTTTCTTTATGCATGGTTGGGTGATGAACTTTGTAGCATAAAAGAGAAATATTACGTGGTCAACGCTTGTCATTTTGCGTCATGTGATGCATCAACTACATATATATTTAACTTCGAGAAATTGTGTGGTCAACCCTCATTATGCTTCTAGTTGCTTCATAACACTAAGTATAATCCTGTTAAACGTCACACGGAATAAAATCATCGAGACTATTTAAATAGATTTTACAGTGTGACTCACATAATCAAATAGTCCAAACAAGCATTGTACTCCATAATCTGTCAATATTTTTTGTTTCATGAAATAGTTATCCGACTACTTCAGTTTAAGCGAGCTATGTTATTTAAATAAGTGATTCATTACTCTAGTCCTGTCAACTAAATGATAATACAAACCTTTTTGATGATCCAAAGAACGAACCTCAATTATGAACATACAGTAGTTGCACGATCAAAAAATCGATTCATGAGATAAATCTTTTCCATTTCTATCCTCTCCCATGCATAAATTCGATCAAATGCGGGTGGATTGTTGCTCTAATGAAATGACGGGCAAAACCAAATTGTCCAAAAATCAGAGCACAAAAAATCAATTCGAATGAAATCTATAGCCTTATGTAAATAACTTAAAAGGTTAAAGGGTGTCTTCTTCGGTGTCGGTGAACATTTCAATTTATGAACATTCATAGAATAAGTATAGTCGAAAGTGCTGACGTGCACGTAAAAAAAAACATTGTAGGACTATTAGTCGTATATAATCTGTATGCTGAACAAATATAGTTGCTACAGATTTTGCTCAGAAAATCCTGCAAAATAGAAAATACCAAAAGGGAAAAAAAAAGGATTAAGAAATACACATCCCTCACATACCAACACTATCTCAAGATTTCCGGACTTTCACATGGCCTTTACACAATGATGATCAACACAAAACCCTAAGAAGACAACTATAACAAGAACAATTACTGTTTCCAACTATGTAAACTACAGAGAATCATCCTCCGTCATTCTTTGAGATCTTCGACGAAGCCTGCCATATTCGCCACCGCTCTCGAGCTCGCCTTTGCCGGCATCATCCTCTCCTTCAGCTTCGCCAACCTCACCCCCATCTCGCCATCCTCCATGACCCGCCTCACTCCGTTTTCAACCTCCCTCTCCCCAAACCCTTCGAGCCTCACCCCAACCTGCCACGCCTCGACGATGTATCGAAACTCGGATACCCTCGTCGGAGCGTCCTTGTGGCCATAGGTCATCCAAGTTAGCCTTTCTTAACTTTGTTTGATGATTTTTAGGTTCAGTTTGATCGATCTAAACGGCTAGGATGATTAAGATCAAGATTTGTATTTTGGAGAAACTTGTCAAAAGCAGTTTGCAAGTTAAGGTTTTTAAACCAATTTCTCGCCGGCCGGCAAACGTTCGACAGCACTATGATTAGGCTAAATCCATATTAGAACATGTGAGCTTGGTAATGGATCAAAAGAAATGTCAAAACATTCATCGGAAGGTCACCGAAGACGGGCTCGAACCGGCGGCCTGAAAAACGCTTAATACAGAATCATGCACACCATATGTTCGACAAAATGCCTTAATGAAAAGGGCCAAAAACAGCACTGTTTTGGCAATTGAGCTTGCCGGAGAGGATGATCGCACCGACCCGCGTCGAGGCCCGATTTGGTCAAGCCGAATCTGGTTGAACCGGGCTGGTCCGGTTCACCGCTTCAACGGAAAATATAAATAAAAATCCAATAAAAAATCTAAAAATTTGAAAAATAAATAAAAAATTTGAAAAATTCAAAAGATTCAATAATTCAGAAAAATAAATAAAAATTTAGAAAAAGTTTCAGAAATTCAGAAAATTCCAAAAAATTGGACAATTTCATAAAAATTCAAATTTTTTTAGAAAATTCATGAAAATTCAGAAAATTCAGAAAATACAAATAGAAAATGTGAAAAAATTCAAAAAAATCTAAAAAAATTGGAAAATTCTAAAATTCACAAAAATTTTCAGAAAATCATAAAAATCAATTCTCGGTTAATGAAATTCTCAAAAATTCAATTTCCAAAAAAATTCAAAAATTCACAGAATAGTTCAAAAACACTATGGCCAACATTAGAAAGTGAAATTTGAATTTTCGAAAGTACCCAAGTAGTATTTTTTAGAAAATCTCAAATTCAGGGATTACAATCCCTAAAAAATCCTAAAACCCTAAAATGATACAAACCATGAAATAAACAAGCCTTTAGGGCTTCACTAGGGTTTGGATGTTTTGATTAATTTTCTATTTTTAGAGATAATTTAGGATTAATTGATTTGATTGACATTGATTAAGCATTTAATTCTTGATTGATTTTTCCCACGATTAGAATGGATAGAATTAGTAGGTAAGTCTCAGAAACTTGCATGACATATTAGACATCGTATCGTTCTTGGGTACCAAAAGGACGTTAGGGATCTCGATTTGTGATCATTAACGTAACAAAGTTCCTGTATTCAGAATCTTTGGTCCGTAGAATTGTGATATTTCTTCCATACCCCGATTAGGTTTCTAATCTACTTACCAATAATGACTAGTGGCGACTCCAAGATCGAAAATATAGATTGAATAGGAAATTACCATCCGCTATCAAGTGAGGTATGGTCTGAGAGAGACCCTTACACGGAAATATCTCCTTAGCCCACAAACCCCAAAAGTCCCAAAAAAGCGCAGCACGACAAAAATCCATTTTAGGAAACCTGCAACAAAAAGATGAAGCAATTGCAAGAGCAGTCCCAATTCTATCTAAAGATCTCCAACGACTCTCAAACAACTAGCTGAATGTTCTTAAAGGTCTCCAACGGATAGATTGAGGACTTCAGTATATTAGGAGCAACATATCATAAGAAGAGGTTTAGACACATCAAATACTACTTGTACGATCTAAGTTAGAAATGGTATATGAACTTGTTTTTCATTTCTCTATGTATTGGTTTAGCACTATAATAGATTATAGTCAAGTGTAGAAATGAAGAATTTCAGGGGTCTCAAGTATTTCTTAGGGATTAAAGTAGCTAGATCAAAAAAGGGTATATTTGTTGCTCAAAGGAAATATGTGCTAGATTTATTATTTGAAGTAGGATTGTTGGATCTGTAAGCTAGCTGATACTCCAATTGTTCAGAATCACAAGCTTAGGGAGTATCCAGATCAGATCCCAACTAATAAGGAGAGGTATCAAAGATTAGTGGGTAAGTTAATCTATTTATCACATACTGCTCGAATATCGCTTATGTCGTAAGCATAGTCATTTAGTTTATGCATTCACCTATTGAAGATCATATGGATGTGGTACTTCAAATTATTCATTACTTGAAGTCTGCTTTAGGAAAAGGAACATTGTTCTCAAAGAATACTAATCTAAATATTGAGGGATAGATAAACGCAAACTAGGTAGGAAGTTTTCTAACAAGAAGTCTAAATCATGCGACTTCACCTTTGTAGCAGGCAATCTTGTCATGTAGAGGAGCAAGAAGTAGAACGTAGTAGCATTATCCATTATTGAGGCCGAGTTCAGAGGAATGGCTAAAGGACTTTGTGAACTTCTTTGGCTGAAGAGATTACTAATTGAGATTGGTTTTGTCCCAATTCCGAGATGAGCCTTTTTTTTTATAATAAGGTGGCCATCGATATTTCTCATAATCCAATCTAGCATAATCATACTAAACATATCCAGGTAGATCGACATTTCATCAAACAAATCCTTGATGCCAACATAGTTCGATTCCCATTTGTTAAATCTAAAGACCAATTGGTGGATATACTCTTGAAGGCCGTCTCTAGCAAGATCTTCTACGACTCACTTGACAAGTTAGGCATTAGTGATATCTATGCACTAACTTGAGGGGAGTGTTGGCATGAGTTGTCAATTAAGACTAATTGGAGAAATTGTAGGGCTAATTAGTTGCTAAAATTGTATTGTATAATGTTCTTATTTTGAGTATCAACCAGATTCTTAACCTAAGATTATGACATTCCGAATTTCGACCTATTTTTGGGATTTATAAAGCATGTGTTTTGTTGATGTGCTTATAGTAAAATCTAGCCCGAAACTGATAACTTTTGGGTTATTTTTTTAATTAGAGATTCCGTTAGAATCACACTCGATCAAATTTGGTCGTTATTTAGAGCCGAAACTTTGGTGTCGAATTTCTCGGAGTTTCATGATAATTTTAATTGGATGGTATCGATATTATTGTAGCCAGTTGTTGATGTTGTCCGGGATTAGTGAAAAGTAAAATTTGGACCGGATACGAATTTGGACTAGCAGATCTCCCTCTGGATTTATTTTAGTTAATGTTTTCGCCCCTTTTTCTAATTTATAATTAGGGTTTTTAGTGAACCGTTGGATCGATTTTGGGTTTGAACGAGAACCGTCGGATCGCACTTCAGTATTTTGTTTGACTTTTCCCTCTCTCTCTCTCTCTCTCTCTCTCTCTCTCTCTCTCTCTCTCTTTTTCCTCTGTCATGTCCCCCCCATGCACTTCCCTTCCCTCTCTTCCCCGTCTCCCTTTCCTCTCTCTCTCTCTCTCTCCTCCTTTTCTTCTCTTCTTTCCTTCTTCTTCTTCTTCTTCTTCTCTTCTTTTCCTTCCTTCTTTCTTTCCTTTCCTTCTTCTTCATCCACCTTCTTCTTCCCTTGCCTTTTCCCCCCCTTCTACCATAGTCTTTATCGCCAAACAGGCCGCCATATTCCAGCCTCGCCCAACCGCCTCGCCCTTGCATCCCTTGTCCATCACCGTTTAGAAGTGGCTGCCCGCGCCCGATCCTCCCAAGTGAGTTCGCCCTTCACGAACCCGATTACCGCCGCCATTTCGCATCAACCTACCTCCAAGCCCCGCCCGCAGCCCGGCTTACCAGCCCGCCCAGTATCTCACCCCTCGCCCGGTAGCTCACCCTCCCGGGCCCTTTGTCCCTTCATTCCCTTGGCCAAACTTATGCGCTTGACTAGCCCGCCCGCCGTGACTTTAAACTTTACCTCGTATAATAGGTATTATTAAACTTATTTAGGGGTTAATTCGTATTGGTTTAGTGGTTAAGCTTGGAATAGGATTGATATGTGAATGTGGATAGTTGGTGGATTAAATTGTGGTGATTTTGTGGCTAAATTAGTGATTGATTGATATGGGTTCAATGACCGGGTTGTCGTGGCATTTGTGGGTGAAATTGATGTTTAAATGTGCCGACTTGAATGTCGAGTTGGTGGGCTAACGTGGGGAGTATGATTTGAGTTTGGAAATTTTGACGTGTTAGAGTGGCGAATTGTGTTGTGGTGTATGTGCATGAGGAATGTCCTGAAGCGCCAGTTCTGGCGGGACTAAGCCCGAATTGATTGGAGGGCTATCAACCTGAGGCGTGGTTACGTGGGATTGAGCCCATTGATCGAAGGGCTGGACCTAATACATGTTGACACGCGTCGTGGAAAGTGGCTGGACACGCATGCGAAATGTGCTTAGTTGAATTAGGTGAATGTGCATGTATATGGTACTTGAGTGTTTATGTTACGTTCTTGAGTTATTATCGCATTATGGTGATTTAACTGATATGCAGAGTTGGCACCTTGTTTAAGGCAAGGTAAGTATGTTCGTTTGAATTTGATTGTGCTGGCTGTTAGATCGCATGTTAGACTCATCTGGGTATGCATTGGCCTAAGTGGGCTTTAGGTTGTCTGCTTATTGAGATTTATTTTCATTGCTATAGTGTAAACAATTTTAGATCCACAACTGTGATTGATTTAGAGACGCTGCCAGAGTACCTCGGGGATCGAGGATGGGTCAAGTTACCCTATCGTTTGAGTGTCCTTTTGTAGAGGAGTTAAGCTCACCAACCACCGCCCCCTTTTGAAGAATGTGGTTTAAAGTGAGTGGCCTAGTTGATATTGTGTTTTCATGAATGCTGTAAGTTATGCCATGCAATGGTAATGCATTTATTGGTTTGCGCAAGTACTACCCTTTCGTTATTATTTACTATCTGGGTTGTTTGATTTCCACTTCTGCTTGCGTATGCCTTTGGGTGTTTCATTTGGGTCGGCGACGTGTCCTGGGACGTCCAGCTCAATACGACCGTTAAAGGGGTGTCGCGAGCCTGTTGGTGTTTGGAGCTTGACAAAGATAGTGCATAGCCTAGAATAGTTTTTTTTTTCTCTATACAACTATATATGTTTTTGTATTCATTTAGAAAAAAAATTGAGTGAAAAATATCTATGTTCATCATTTATGATCTAAACTATGATCATTCTCTCTTGCTTTCACTGAGTTCCTAGTACTATTTACACTTAATGAAAAAAAAAATAAGGGACAAAATTAAGATGAAGTTATTTGTACTTGGTACTGGCTAGGGATTGGTTTTATGGTGGGTAAGTTCTAGACCAATCATCGACCTTATTAACTTTGGAATCAGCCAGAGAAATTAGCTTGGAACCGACCTGACCGGTTCCAAGGTCAATGTAAGAACTAGCTAAGGTTTTTTTTTCCTTTTTTTCAGTTTTATTTTATTATATATAATATATATTATGCCAAACATGAATACAATTGTCATTACTCAAGGATAATATGTCAAACATATTCAATTATAACAAATATTTTCTGTTTTAAAAAAAGAATAAAAAGGTTGGGGGTAAACCAGTTTGATTTTAGGTTCTACCTTGGAAGTTGGAACTGGTCTTGCAGGTTTTGGGTTCCTAGCTAGAACCAGTCGATTCAAGGAATAGTTAGAAACCAAAATAGTTAAAATCGATTCCCATTTTTTAGAATTGGGAATCAGATAGGACCCCTTGTGAACCAACCGAGTGAGACTAGTTCAGCTAGATTTCGAGTTAAACCGACTTGGTTGTTCGCCACTAATATTGGCCACAAGTACAGATTTCAGTCAAGGTGATTTTTTTTCTTTTCTATTGTTTCAAAAGGATGTCTAGGTAGAAGAGCTATCTTATGTGAGTGATATACCACTTGACAATGACGATGTGTTGTATTTGATCAATCACCATTGACTATTTGATATGGATCTTAACTTACTCGGTACCATGTATTTACGCATCTTATTTTTTATTGGTTGGCTATACCATGTGTCACTGTCACGCCCGCACTTCTCGATCGCCCACATCCCTCGCAGAGGTCAATTCATGTGCAACGTCCCAGGGCGTGTCGCCCCCAAATCCAACACAGTAGATTCAAAGCACATGCGGAAGCAATTAAATCCACCCGTATACGGATAAATGCATAACCAAGGGTAACCACAGAAATCATCACTTGTACTAGTACTTTGAGAATCATTTACAATATTCATATACAGCCCAACCGCCAAAAATAAAAAGCGGTTCAAAGCCACTCACCGACAAAAAAAGAGATAAGTGGCTCGGGGCTCGAAGCACTACAACTAGCCGGGGCTTCTCCCAAAAATGCATCAAGACACCTGTCATCCTCAAAGCCGGGATCCGAAAAGTCGGTTTTACAACAACCGTGAGAATAAATCTCAATGAAAGAGTAATTCCCTAAACCTAAACTAGGCTAACATGCACCTCCTGACAAGTACTAAACAACACATAATACACACAAAACTGACTCAGGCCCTCGGGCCTAAATCTAATCCCACTAGACCCTGCAGGTTAGGCGTCAAATCAACAAAAGTAGCTACACGACATAATTTAATCACAGCACATACACGCGCATTTCTATGTCACAACGCATGTTATGCATATGCTAGTGCTCGCACTCATGCTCATGCCTCATCAATGCATTATCGCACACTTGCACACTAGCACTCAGCCATTTCTCAATTTCTCCTCCGACCCGCGTTAAACGCATCAGGTCCGACCCGCGTAAAACGCATCAGTCCACACTTCGAGATCGATCTCTAGCCCGCAGGCTCATGACACACAGCCCGCGTAAAGCGCATCAAAGCGGACATCTTCCGGTAAACGGGCATCGTCCCCGCGTAACACGCCTCGGGGCCGGGTTCACTACCCCGCGTAACACGCATCAGGGTTTATTGTGATCACACATTCACAAACCTCAATTTTATCTGAACCCCGCGTAAAACGCATCAGGGCAATTTAGGTGATCACAATGCACATGTCACTCGGGCACACTTATAAATGCAAATGCCGTACCAATGCTTGAGATGTGCACCCATGGCCATAAAGTTCACACTTGGGCATCCACATGCGCAATTACGATGTAACATACTCAACTTGTACCGCGCATATTCAAATTCATAAATCAACATGCCCAAATCGTACAATCAATTTAAATCAGCCATAGCATCAAATCAGCACACTATCTATGCACAAATTCACATAATTGAGCACAACCAAGTACAAATCAACCACTTAGTCTGCCAACCTAAACACTCCAGGTAATTACACAATTAAACCTAGAATCGATCGCGTCTCGTCCAATCGAATCACGATATGGTCAGCCTCCAAACAAATTAATCCGGGCCTATAAATATCCTCAAAATATTCCATTAAATTCTCCAAAATTATCATCCAAATCCGCCACCACTAGACCACATACCACACTACTTATAATCCACATAATAAACCCGAACATCCCCGAACTCGGGCCTATTTAATCCTAATTGTCCAGTCCACTTATCGCGCCACTCGGGCCACTAATCCTCCATTAATTAATCATACTAATCCACCAAATTGGTCACAATTATAATTCCTAATCACATTCGCAATTTAACCCCTAAAATACCCTAATTAACCCCTAAACTTGTCTAAAAATGCAAATAATCCTAATTAGGGTTTAGGGTCAAACTCACCGGGTGTCCGACGCTTAAAACGGGTCGGATGAATGAAGATCTTCAGCAAGTGAATGGTGTTCGCCGGAAAATGAATGGTAACGCCGGGCGATGGTGTTCGACGAGCGACGCGAGCGGCGGCGGCGACGGTCTAAGCTAATCCACGGCCTAGAGAGGAAGAGAGAGACACGATCAAAGAGAGTGAGAGAAATAAGACGGCTGGACGACGGGGCGAGGCGGCGGGCCCGCCACCGAACAAGAACCGGGCGCCGGAGTTCTCCGGGCGCAGGGCCTTTTCACGCCCAAAAAAGAGAGAGAGAGAGGGGGGAAGAGTCTCACGGGCGGAGAGGAGAGGAGGGGCCGCTCGACGGCCGGGTGGCGGCCGCCAGGACTCCGCCACACGGGCGGCGAAGCTTGGTAGCGCAAGAAGAATGCTGGTTCGGGCGGAGAAGGAAGAGAGAGAGAGTGATCGGGAGAGGGAGAGAGTGAGGGGAGGAAGGGCTGCCGGTGGCCGGGCAGGTTGGGGGCCGTACCGTGGTGGACGGAGCGGCGACGACGGCCGCCGGGCGGCGCGCGGCGGCGTGGGAAAGGGCAGCCGCTCGCTGCCCCCAACCGGTGCCGAAAGAGAGAGAGGAACGGGGGAAGGGGGCCGAGACGAGGGCGGTGGCTGGTTGACCGGGCTGCTCGTGGCGGCGCAAGGCAATGAGGTGGGGCTGCAGCAACGACGGCGAAAGGGACGGTGGCAAGACATGGGCGTAAACTAATGGGCCGGGGAGAAAGCCCAAGAACAAGAAGGAACGAAGAAGGGAAGGAGAGGGAAAAAAAAAAGAAAAAAAAAAGAAGAGAGAGGAGAGAGAGGGAGAGCAGTGGGGAAACGTGAACGGGCAGGGGGGAGCGCGATGGTTCCGAGGAGGAGAGAGAGAGAGAGAGAGAAAGCAGATGGGACAGAGAGAGGGGGGGGAAACGCAAAGACGGTCAACGACGCGAAGAGAGAGAGAGAGAGAGAGAGAGAGAGAGGGGGAGGAAATTAAGAAAATTATACTAATTCAAATATTTAACGAAACCGAGGGCCCGAATTCGAATCCGAAAATTGTCTATCGCCCCTAAATAGGCCTCGCACGTAAAAAGGGACAAAGGCCAAATTAATGAGACTAAATTTTCACGAGGGAGGTCTACTAATCCAAATTTGCACTTGGTCAAATACTCTCGGTTTTCCATTATTCACGATAATCTCGACATCACACTACACTAATATTGACACCGTCCAATTTATTTAAATCCCCGAAACTCCCAAAATTGACTGCCAAGTTCGGGGTCTAAATAACGATAAAAATTTGATCGAGTGCAATTCTAGCGAAATCTCTAGTTTAAAATAATAACCGAGAGTGATCGGTTCCCCGGCGAGATTTTACCATAAGTGCAATCGACAAATTATGCATTTTATAAACCCCAAAAATGGGTCAAAATCCGGATTGTTACAATTCTTCCCCCACAAAAATTTCATCCTCGAAATTTACAATACAACCCGACTACTCAAACAAATGGGGGTACTGGTGTCGCATCACTTCCTCGCTTTCCCATGTGGCACCTTCCGTCCCGTGATGTTCCCAAATGACTTTGACCAACGAGATCGTCTTGTTTCTCAACACTTGCTCCTTCCTGTCCTCGATTCGCACCGGCTTTTCCACATATGATACTCTGTCGTCCACATCTATTACCTCATGATTCAGCACGTGGGTCGGATCCGGTTCGTACTTCCTCAACATCGACACGTGGAAGACGTTATGAACTTGTGACGAATTTGGCGGCAAGGCTAGACGATAGGCTAATGTTCCAATCCTTTCCAAAATCTCAAACGGACCTATGTATCTTGGACTCAGCTTTCCTTTCTTGCCAAACCGAGACAGTCCTCTCATTGGCGAGATCTTGAGAAACACATGGTCGCCAACTTGAAACTCCAATGGTCTCGCCTTCTGTCCGTGTAGCTTTTAAACGACTACGAGCCGTCCTCAACCTTTCCCGAATAATCTTCACCGATTCCACCCATTTGTTGAACCAACTCTGGACCCGTTATACTTCTTTCTCCTACTTCATCCCAACACAACGGTGTCCTGCAAGCCCACCATATAATGCTTCAAATGGCGCCAATTCGATACTCTGCTTTGAAAATCGTTATTGTAGGCAAATTCCACCAAGTGCAAATTATTCTTCCCATTTGCCCCGAAAATCTAGCACACATGCTCTCAAAGATATCCTCCAAAGTCTGAATAGTCCTCTCGGGACGCCATCCGTCTGTGGATGATAGGCCGTACTGAATTGCAACTTAGTCCCCATGGCCGATTGCAGACTTTTCCAAAACTTTGCGATAAACTGGGATCACGGTCAAGTGATTGATCACGGCACTCCATGAAGACGAACTATCCGTCGTGACGATAATTACGCCAACCTTTCTAGCTCGAAGTCCTTTCGCACTGCGAGGAAGTGTGCTGACTTGGTCAGTCTATCCACTATCACCCAAATAGAGTCGTGTCCCCTCTGGCTTCTTGGCGGTCCCGTTAAAAGTCCATGGTGATGTGCTCCCATTTCCATTCGGGATTTCCAACGGTTGTAACATCCCACCGGCTTACAATGTTGTGCCTTCACTTGTTGACACGTCAAACACTTGGCCACATGCTTGGCCACGTCCACCTTCATTCCATTCCACCAATAGTCTTGTGACGAAGGTTACGGTACATCTTAGTGCTTTGCCCGGTGGATCTTTGTAATTGCTCTGTGAGCTTGACAAAATCTCTTCCTTAAGCCCCAAATCGTCGGGCACGCACAAACGCGTCCTCGAAACACGAGAATTCCATCCTCGGACACCGAAAGTTCGGCTTCCTCTTAGTGTCATCCATACTCAAAATCTTCTTAATCTCAAGGTCTCAGAGATCGCAACGCCTTGATCTTGGCTTGCACTACCGGCTCGATCCTCAATGTCGCCATCAGACCGGAGAGGTGTCCCACCTCAAACTTAAATTCTGAGTCCCGTGCTTTCTCTAATAAAGTCCACTCTTTAACCAGCAATTGCGCGATGCTCGATTTCCTGCTCAAGGCATCCGCTACCCGGTTGGCCTTTCCGGGGTGATACAATATGTCATGATCATAGTCCTTGATGGTTCCATCCAACGCCTCTGCCTCATATTCGGTTCATACGGAAAATAAGTACTTGAGGCTCGATGGTCCGTGTAGATCTGGAACCTTTCTCCACATAAATAATGCCTCCAAATTTTAAGTGCGAAAATAATTGCTGCCAACTCCAAGTCGTGAGTCGGGTAGTTCATTTCGTGAGGCCTTAACTGCCGCGATGCATACGCAACCACTCTTCCATGTTGCATTAGCACGCATCCCAATCCTCTAAGCGAAGCATCGCTATAAATCTCATACCCGCCCGGTCCTGAAGGAATCGTCAATCTTTGGTACCGTTGTCAACCTTTGCTTGATTCACGAAAACTCTTTTCGCACTTTTCAGTCCATTCAAACTTGGTTTTCTTCTTCAGCAACCTCGTCAACGGTGTGGCTATAGCTGAGAATCGTTCCACAAATCTCCGATAATAACCTTTTTGGGTCCTAGAAAGTTTGAACCTCGATGGCGTAAATCCGGTCTCGGCCAATCCATTCTTTGCTTCAATCTTTCTTTGGGTCCACGGAGATTCCTTCTCCGGATATTATATGCCCAAGAAATGCTACTCGGTTCAACCAAAACTCGCAATTGCTAAACTTAGCATACAGTGCGTGCTCCCTTAACGTCCGTAGAACCTTTTCCAAGTGCACCTCGTGTTCCTCGGAACTCTTGAATACACTAAAATATAAGTCAATGAAAACAATGACAAACTGGTCTAAGAATTCCTTGAATACCCGGTTCATTAAGTCCATAAAAGCGGCGGGGCATTAGTCATCAAATGGCATCACCAGAAACTCATAGTGCCCATATCTAGTCCTCGAATCTTTGTCTTTGGAATATCCTCCTTTTGGATCCTTAACCGATGATACCCCGTCCTTAAGTCGATCTTAGAAAACACCGAGGCTCCTTGCAACCGGGTCGAATGGTGTCGTCAATCCTTGGGAGGGATACTTATTCTTGATCGTCACTTGATTTAGGCGGCGGTGTCGATACACAACCTTAGCGATCCATCCTTCTTTCTTACGAATAATACCGGCGCTCCCCCATGGAGACGCCTCGGTCGGATAAAACCTTTGTCCAATGGTTCACGCATCCGGACCTTCAATTTCCTTCAATTCAACAATGACATCACAGTAGGGCGGCTTGAATTGGCTTAGTCCCGGGGGCCAACTCGATAACAAACTCTACTTCCCTTTCTTCGTGGCAATCCCGCAATTCCTAAGGAAAGACATCGGGAAAGTTGCACACCACCGTATATCCTCAAGCCGTACTTCACTGGCCGACGGATCAACCACCTTTGGCTAAATAGCCTTGGCAAACCTCGTCCAATAATTTAGTTGCTTCCACCGATTTAAACCCAAGGGATCGAGGTTCCTCCTCGACTCCCTACAAACTCAAATCTAGGGTGTCCAGTAGGGCTAAAAGCGGATCACCACCTACTACATATCCATTCTGACGTTACAGCAACTAGCCATCCATGCCCACAATCAAGTCAAAATCATACATGGGGTAACAACAGCTAAGTCTATCCCCTTTCACGCCACCAACTACTATCTCACAATTCGGGCATCCTAGGGATATGCATATCTTATCCTTCAATGGCGTAGTCACACACAATTGCACTTCTAACATAACAGGGCTTTAATCCACCAATTCAACAAAGGAGGCAGATATAAACGAATGTGATGCTCCCGGTCGAATAATGCATACGCTATATGATGGCACAGAGAAACCATACCGTGACCACCCCTGGCGCATTTTCCACTTCCCTTCGCGCCATTGCATACACCGTCCTTGTGCCGGCGGTGCGCTCCATAATAGCTGGCGGAGCACTCCCAGACTGGTTCCCAATTCGAAGTTGTTGCTGAATCGGGGGTCCCGCGGGGCGTCGCTGGGGACAGCTCCTAATTTGATGGTCCAAACTCCCGCATATGAAGCAAGCCCCAAATCTGTTCAGTTGAAGGTTCGGCTTCCCGATGTTCCTCTTGATCGGTGGGACAAACCGCCTGTTTCCCGCCATCGGTTTCTTCCCAAAACGGCGGTTGTCCCTAGCCGGGGCAAACCGCGATCCAGAGGCGGCTGCCCTATCCACTTGTTCCCGCTCAATGGCACGAGCTCTCTCATCTGATCTTCATAAGTTTTTTCGGGTTCACGGTATCGATTGTCCTCGAATATGCGCCTTGATCCATCCGGAATCTTACGTGCCTTATCCTTGAGTGTTCCACCATCCTTGGCGCGAACCTTGACAACCTAGCAAACTCCGCCTCGTCTTGATCTACGGTCATTGATCCTTGTGAAGTCTCATTGAATTCAACCCGACTTCCTTTCTCTGGCGCTCGGAAAAAATAACTTTCCCGGAGTTCTCGAAAAATCGACCCAAATGCGGGGCGGTCCCTTGGAAATACCCGTCCTTTGGTGGCCCTCCACCAATCATTGGTGTTATCCCTGCGGTGATATACCGCCAATGTCACCTTTTCAGCCTCGGTGCACCCTAGCACTTCGAAGGCCTTCTCTAGTTCCTCGATCCAGCGGGGTGCAGCCTCGGGATCACCTTGGCCGTTGAACCCGGTGGCTTTAACCGAGGCTGCTCTACCGGCTTTGACATTGGCACAGCCACATTTACAACACAGGATGGGATTCTCCACATTTCCCTGATTCCCACCATTCCCATTGTTCCCGTTATTTCCATTATTCCCATTGGCCCCATTGGCAGCAGCAATGGCGGCCTCAACAGCAGCGGCGATAGTGGCATCTCTCTCCTGAGCCAATCTACCTCCCAGAATCCCAGCTTCCTCAAGGGCCCTAAGGATTCCATCTACTCTCGGATCCTCGGCCACTCTCACTTGTGGTTCAACACGATCCGGCTCAGGACCTCGACCTCGACCTCTACCTCTTCTACGGCCTCGACCTCTACCTCGTCCTTGGTTACTCGTCTCTCCAACTTGCATGTCCATTCTCCTGCTATAATTCCCACATCGGGATTAGAGACCTAACCCAAGCTAAACCGGTCTAAGATCCTGGGCGGGGGAGCTTAGCGACAGCAACAATCAATCACTCGGCATACGATTAAGCATAAATAGCACGTGACTTGATCCACGAAACACGTGTACTAACCTCGAGTCCCGACACACCCACTTCACGGGTCGATAACACGGTCACTCAATCATGACACACGGACGGTCGAGGTACACTTAGCACACAAGGTCAACCTATTGGCTATCCAAGGTCATCGCTCCTTATCACCCGTGCTTGACCTAATTGGACCGAAAACACCTTGCTCGATACCAAATCAAACAGGTATGTCACGCCCCACACTTCTCGGTGCGCCTCGCAGAGGTCAATTCATGTCTGACGTCCCGAGACGCGTCGCCGACCCAAACCCAACACGAGATTCAAAGCACATGCGGAAGCAATTAAATCCACCCGTGCACGGATAAATGCATAACCAAGGGTAACCACAGAAATCATCACTTGTACTAGTAATTGAGAATCATTTACAATATTCATATACAGCCCAACCGCCAAAAATAAAAAAAAAAAAAACCACTCACCGACAAAGAGATAAGTGGCTCGGGGCTCGGGCACTACAACTAGCCGGGGCTTCTCCCAAAAATGCATCAAGACACCGTCATCCTCAAAGCCGGGATCTGAAAAGTCGGTTTTACAACAACCGTGAGAATAAATCTCGTGAGTAATTCCCTAAACCTAAACTAGGCTAACATGCACCTCCCCGACAAGTGCTAAACAACACATAATCGCATAAAATCGACTCGGGCCCTCGGGCCTAAATCTAATCCCACTAGATCCCGCAAGTTAGGCGTCAAATCAACAAAAGTAGCTACACGACATAATTTAATCACAGCACATACACGCGCATTTCTATGTCACAACGCATGTTATGCATATGCTAGTGCTCGCACTCATGCTCATGCCTCATCAATGCATTATCGCACACTTGCACACTAGCACTCAGCCATTTCTCAATTTCTTCTCGACCCGCGTTAAACGATCAGTCCGACCAGCGTAAAACGATCGGTCCACACTTCGAGATCGATCTCTAGCCCGCAGCTCATGACACACAGCCCGCGTAAAACGATCGGGCCGGACATCTTCCGTAAACCGGCATCGTCCCGCGTAACACGCCTCAGGACGGGTTCACTACCCCGCGTAACACGCATCAGGGTTTATTGTGATCACACATTCACAAACCTCAATTTTATCTGAACCCCGCGTAAAACGCATCAGGGCAATTTAGGTGATCACAATGCACATGTCACTCGGGCACACTTACAAATGCAAATGCCGTATCAATGCTTGAGATGTGCACCCATGGCCATAAAGTTCACACTTGGGCATCCACATGCGCGAATTACGATGTAACATACTCAACTTGTACCGCGCATATTCAAATTCATAAATCAACATGCCCAAATCAGACAATCAATTTAAATCAGCCATAGCATCAAATCAGCACACTATCCATGCACAAATTCACATAATTGAGCACAACCAAGTACAAATCAACCACTTAGTCTACCAACCTAAACACTCCAGGTAATTACACAATTAAACCTAGAATCGATCAAGCGTCTTGTCTAATCGAGTCACGATATGGTCAGTCTCCAAACAAATTAATCCGGGCCTATAAATATCCTCAAAATATTCCATTAAATTCTCCAAAATTATCATCCAAATCCGCCACCACTAGACCACATACCACACTACTTATAATCCACATAATAAACCCGAACATCCCCGAACTCGGGCCTATTTAATCCTAATTGTCCAGTCCACTTATCGCGCCACTCGGCCACTAATCCTCCATTAATTAATCATACTAATCCACCAAATTGGTCACAATTATAATTCCTAATCACATTCGCAATTTAACCCCTAAAATACCCTAATTAACCCCTAAACTTGTCTAAAAATGCAAATAATCCTAATTAGGGTTTAGGGTCAAACTCACCGGGTGTCCGACGCTTTAAAACGGGTCGGATGAATAAGATCTTCACGGTGAACAAAGGTGTTCACCGGAAAATGAACGGTAACGCCAGGCGATGGTGTTCGACGAACGACGCGGCGGCGGCGCTTTCGGGACCAAGGAGGCGACCCATACCACGCGGGTGTGGTGAGTGTCCGCTGTCTCAGTACCATCCTAAACTGTGTGCCGCCCGTGTCCCAGAAAGGGGGTAGTGTGTGCTAATGTAGTGTAAATGCAAAGGCATGCCCTGACGAGGTTATATCATCTGGACCCGCTCGTATATAAAATAAATCATTCATCCAAACACCTCCTGCAAAACAAGGATTAACAATCACGCCCCTTATACTTCCCATTCTGCAAAAAAATTTAACACCTAAAATGTTAGGGGACGTACCTAGGATCCTTGCTGCCAAGCAAAAATATTTTTTTTTGAAAAGAAAAACTGGCTTAAGTCCACTAAGAGTTTTAACTCAAGTCCCCAGTAGTCGCCAAGCTGTCGCGACCTAAAATTTGTTCTCAAAGCTAATGGATTGTTAAGACTAAGCCTAACTCGGGCCCTCCCAAGCCCTACCAATTCGCAACTTAGGATTTAAGTTCTTAACGTGCAAACGTTTTCATGCTTGGAGTCGCCACTAATCTATTTATGGTAGGTCGATTAGAAACCTAAATAAAACATAGGGAGATATGTTTTATTCCTACGAACCAGAGATTCTAAGCACGGGGACTTGATTACGTTAGATCTAGTCTAACGCCCTTTTTCGGTACCTTTCCTTTTCAAAAATATTTATGCAGGCAGTCTGGATTTATTTTATCTTAGTTACTAACATGTGAGGTGATCATGCGGATGCGCAAAACCACCAAAGTAACACCCAATAATCAAAACGTAAAATAAATTGCAAAATTGAGAGAATTACTTACCTCGGGTAACGTAAGCATCTGCATTGTTAGCTAGAAAATCACATAAACAATCCTAATATGATTTCTAATTAACAAGCAATTCACTCAATATTTTTTTTGGTTTTCACTTATTTAAAGAAAGCTAACCTATATGTAATGACGTGCAAAAATTAACATGCAATTAATGCAGCCTAACATGCAAACTATATGTCATGCGATGACGTGACCTACTTCTAATGACGGATAAATGATTTGTTTTTGGTATTTTCAAATGAAATTCGGAATTAAAAAAAATGCCTAAATTAACATGCAATCTATTTTAAAAAAAGATAATTTAATCTATCCTAAAGTGACTTCTTTTTTGGTATTTTTATGAAAATTCGAAATTAAGAATTACCCTAAAATGAACCGTCAAGATTAGGATAATATCTAAATTAAACTAGGAAATAAATTACTCTATTTCCTAATTTAAATTAAAATGTTATCCTATCGACTTATTCAAAGAAAGTTATTCTAAACCTATGCTAAGCATGCATCATTATCTTCTAATAAGATCAATTCAAATCCTAACTAATCTTTTTGGAATTTTCTTTTTTTTTAAAAGAAATAAATCAAATAGATAGATAATCACCACGATCAAAACCAGTTCACGCAATCCGTAAGATTCTTCAAATTCAGATGAGGCGAAGAAATCAAACTAACGGTCATATCTATAGAGTTATAGATATCGACAGAAAGTTGATTGTTTAAATTTGGAAAGCAAATAAAATCTGTTATCGTGTCCAAGTGATTATGGACAAGATAACGATTTTCCGTATCGCCGTGTATCATACCTTAGGGATAAGGTCGGATAGTCGTCCAGATATCGTTACCAAATTAGGAATGATTCCTAATTTTTGGCATTTTTAAATATTGCAGGTACAAATAAGACACTCAATCAAATATTAACAAAAATCACTAATGGATAACAATATCACCAAATCAAGTAATGAAATATTTAAAAAAAAATATATCGGATGAGATCATTACCTAATTTTGAAATATTTCCAAATTTGAACTCAACGCCGGGATCGGACTCGAGCTTTCGGATCGAGACGGTGACCGACGCGCGGGTGGACCGGCGATGACGGGCGCTGCTACGAGGACGGCGGTAGCGGCGGCTCGACGGACTTGCGACTAGTAGGTGCTGGTTGCTGTAAAAGAGGGTCTGGTCTCGTCCAAGTGACCTAAGGCAACACTGAACGGTGATGGACAGTGGCGAGATGGCTCGCAGTGGTAAGCTCAGCAGAAATTTAGTGATCCCAAAGAGAATTTTCTTCGGTCTTTGACTCTGACCAATAACAAGCTTTCATGACCACTCAACCTTTGACCGAATCTGGTTGCTCTCGTACTGATTTTCTTTGATTATTCAACTTTGATTCTCAAAGCCTAACAATCAAAGTCTTCACTTGTCACTTGGAAGATGACTCGATGGCAAGACCGGTCTGGTCATGCAAGGACGTCGGGCTTCGTAGGAGTATTGCTGAACGGCAACAAGAAGAACCTATACTGGATCAACGAAACACTGGCGATCTGGTGTGCAGCGACTTCGTTGGCAAAGACGTCAACAAAGTTAGACGCGGGGCTG
The DNA here is from genome assembly GCA_024733475.1 of Syzygium grande. Classification (NCBI taxonomy): domain Eukaryota; kingdom Viridiplantae; phylum Streptophyta; class Magnoliopsida; order Myrtales; family Myrtaceae; genus Syzygium; species Syzygium grande. Next base: position 24,299,411 of record JAMXDD010000001.1, read on the forward strand.
CTGCTTTGTGATTCAGTGAGGCTCGTCACGGCAAGGGCAACAGGCGGGGACTTGAAGCAGCAACGACGGGTGGCAGCAGGGTCGTTGTCGCAGAGGGTGAAGCTCGACGGAATGTGCTCGCTCTCTTCACTCACCGATGACTCTCTTTCTCTCACTCTCGCCACGTGTATCTCTCAAAAATTGTATTCTGAAAATTGTCGAGTCCCTCTCCCCCAAAGACATAAACATATATTTATAGTATAAACCTAGGTCAATTAGCGGGTTTTCTAGTCCTAATAGGCTTAGGTTTGGGCTTTAATTAATTCTAAGTGGGCTGAATTAATTTGGGCTTTTCTTTAATTAAGCATAATGGGCTAATTAAGCCCAAATTAAAACAACCAAGCCCCTTTTAGCATGCGATTTTTGGCCCATGCTTCCCGAGTGAACCAAGTCTCGCTTCAATGCCCGAGCTCGATTTACATGATGAATTTTTAAGCCGCTTATCACCACCGATCCGATATGGAATGCAGTTAATCTATATGATCCTAAACTATATGCTATTCCATTTTAATATTTTTGTTTAGGGGTTAAAATTTAATCCCTAATTTTCTATGCAATTAACCACTAAATGATGTGCCAAAATTTAGGTGTCAACAGAGAGAGCAACAAGGAAGGGGGCCGAGACGAGGGCGGTGGTCGGCTGACCGGGCGGCTCGGGTGACGGGCGCAAGAACCGAGGTGGGGGCTACAACATGACGGGCGAAAAGGGCGGACGGTGGTAGCATGGGCAAACCAATCAAGGCCGGGGAGAAAGCCCAAGAACAAGAAGGAACGAAGAAGGAAGGAGAGGGAAAAAAAAAAAGAAAAGAAGGGAAGAGAGAGGAGAGAGAGAGGGAGCAGGGGGGAAACGTGAACGGGCAGGGGGGAGCGCGACGGTTCCGAGGAGGAGAGAGAGAGAGAGAGAGAGAGAGAGAGAGAGAAAAGCAGACGGGACAGGAGAGAGGAGGGGGGAAACGTAGCACGGTCAACGCATCAGAGAGAGAGAGAGAGAGAGAGAGAGAGAGAGAGAGAGGGGGAGGAAATTAAGAAAAATTATACTAATTCAAATATTTAACGCAAACCGAGGGCCCGAATTCGAATCCGAAAATTGTCTATCGCTCCTAAATAGGCCTCGCACGTAAAAAGGGACAAAGGCCAAATTAATGAGACTAAATTTTCACGAGGGAGGTCTACTAGTCCAAATTTGCACCTGGTCAAATACTCTCAGTTTTCCATTATTCCTGATAATCTCGATACCGGCTACACTAATATTGACACCGTCCAATTTATTTCGTCCTGAAACTCCCGAAAATTGACTGCCAAGTCCAGGGTCTAAATAACGACAAAAATTTGATCGAAAAGCGATTCTAGCGAAATCTCTAGTTTAAAATAATAACCGAAAGTGATCGGTTCCCCGGCGAGATTTTACCATAAGCGCATCGACAAATTATGCATTTTATAAACCCCAAAAATGGGTCAAAATCCGACTCACATAGTCACTGTCACGTGGTTATTCATCATATGGATTACCTTCCCATTTTGTGTTTTTTGTTTTTGTTTTACACTTTGCATGGTCTAAATCTATCACATTTCTTATCCATACAACACTTGTTTCTCTATTTGTCTGTCAATTTAAATTGCTTCGAAAATAAGTTATGATAATAATCCAAATAATGTTAAGTGAATTCATTGGCTATTTTGATCATTTGTCGCTTACAATTGAAAGCAACTATGAACAACTACTCTCCACTATTGAAATGTTGATAGTAATTATCAAACAAAAAATAAATGGGTTCGCAATTGCGTTATACAGACCCAAAAATCATAATTAAAGTGTCCAATTTTCACTTGATTTAATCACTTGTTTGTTAGTGATTATCAAACAAAAAATAAATGTGTTCGCAACTACGTTGTACAGACCAAAAATCATAATTTAAGTGTCCAATTTTCACTTGAATTAATCAAGTAAGTAGAAAAGATGTGTAATGCCAAGTGGTAGCATCAAGTTAAGCGTGTAGATCTCTTAGCAAGGGGTATTTTGGTCACGAGATCTCCTTGTTGGGTAGGCCTGGGCAGGCTTGGGTTGGGTTGGGCTCGAACATCCTAAGGTTCAGCCCAAGGCCGACCAAGGGAAAAAATGACCGAGCCTCCTTTCCCTTTCTATTTTTAATTTTTTCAGCTAAAAAAATACAAATATAAAATAGATGAAAAATAATTTACGGCTTTGTGTTATTTTATTTTTTTTATTTTACCTATGAGTTTTATACTATTTTCTCTCCTATATTGAAATTTTGGGGTTATTTTATCCTATTAATGTCTATAAATTGTAAATATCAAAGTAAAATTATTAATAAAAAGGACAATACCAAAACATACCTCACCTTTCATCCGGTGACTACTTACATACCTCTACTTTTACCAAAAACATAGTTGAGTTTTACTTTGAAGACCACTTTGCACCTTTACATCAATTATCCTAGTGTCCCTATTTACAAAAATGCCATTTTCTTTCTAAAATGTCCATCCCCAAATCCTAATTTTTCACACCGACCCAAAACCAACTAAAACTTGGACTACCCAAACCTTGATCAATATGCTATAATGAGTATGCAAGGAGTGGTAATTTGATCTTTTCACTGTGGAGTTTTGCTTAGAGGTAAGTGAATGGTATTTGCAAAAACAGATGTATGTAAATAACCAGTGGATTAAAAATGAGATATTTTTTTGTTACGTTTCCTTAATAAAACATTTTTAGTAATCTTTTTAATAATTATAAGGGCAGAACGAGCCAGGCCTCTGCCTAACCCTGGCCCATCTGCTGATTGGGATTGTCCAGGCTTGCCCAACAAGCTTTTGAAATTAGCCAAGCCCACTCGTTCATCAACTTCTGACTAATCATATCAGGTTAAAAGAGTAAGTCACTCTATACATTCTTTTTCAGATATCCATCAAATAAATGTGGAAGAGAAATGTTTTCTACTATCGTTTACCAGCATATATTCCAGAGAATATAAAATTGTCTTCCTAGACGTACTTAATTGTATAAGGAAGTACAAAAGAAGAATGGTACTCATGTAATATTCTCAATGAATCTACGCAAAAATTACATAATTTGATGAATATTGTGTTGATCTTTCAAAATCTGATTTCTTTCTCTAACACATCTTACAAGACCCATAAACAGGGTTGCTTGTTCAAAGCAAAGGATACACAGTTAGGAGAAATTCAAAAAGAATTCAAAAGCTCTCCACACCTAAAAAGAGTTTTAGATTTCGAAGAGCAAGAATGATCTCTGAGCTTCAAGAATGTGATGACTTATTAGTTCTGTGTCTTCGTCAACAAATATTGGAGTTTCGTTGGAGTATCCTTTTTTCTTTTTCTACCAAAAACATAAGTACCCTGATTCCTTTAAAGCAAATATCACCAGGTATGACTGTCCCCGTCCCACACTATGAAAAATTTTGTGCTCCTGGTTCACCCTGAGAGAATGTAATGATATGAACCTAGGCCTTGAACGAGGAACTCAAGTTGATTCATAACCATTGTGAGTCTTTGTGGTGTCTTTTGGGTTCATGACGGGGAGGAAGATATAATTGGAAAATGATACCAAAAGATAATATTTATTCTGAATAATGAAGTACCATTTACAATATTTTAAGCAACTATTTATAGGGAGGTCACCATTTAGGAAATAATCAAATATTTAAAATCAAATAACATAATAAAGGAAATAATATTGATAAAGGGGAAAGTCTTCAAAATGCGTCCCGAAAATCTTTAAAACATGTTTGAAATATTTGAAGGCCCAAAAATCAAGGATTTTGATTTGATATGTTGTACGCATCATAATTTCACTAGGACCAAAAGTTATGATCGTTTAAAATTGACCCGTTATTTGAGGTGTGAGCGGGACCACTCGTTCTTATGACGCTCCAAAATTTCCATATAAATCTATTGCGGGGACCAAACCTTTGGTTGATTTATTTATATTTATTGCCCAGTCTTTGTTGGGTCTTTTGGGCTCGACCCCTTTTTTTTGGTAGGTAGGGCCAGCCAGGAACGTTTCTCCTCAATTTTTCTGGGAAAAAGAAGCCAATTGGGTCTTCTCGGTTGACAACGGAACGTGAAAATTGGACTAATTCGTCTTTGCTATCCCCGGCATTAGGGAGACCAGCTGCAAAACTTGGTTCTTGATCAATTTGTTTACCTCGCCCTCCAGAAGTTGCTTATTATCTTACTCCTCTTGAGTGGAAAGAAAGTCCGGGGCCGTCTTTGAATCTACTCGTATTGCACTTTTGTTCTTTCCAAATTCAGGGAAAGATGATTATCGATGCACCAAGACAAATTTCCTTCGCTTTCTGGATTTTATGCCTGATCCTCTTCATCCCAGGCACCCCTGTCAGTGCCCAGTCATATCTTTACACGTGGTGCTCAGGTAGGGGCAACTACACTGCTGATGACAAGTTTCAGGACAACCTCAACCGCCTCCTCTACAGGCAGCTTTACTCCCAAGGACGCACTGACCGTTTCTACCACAGGACGGCAGGTGAATATCCGGACAAAGTTTACGGTCTCTTCCTCTGCAGGTAAATCACATGCGAAAGATACCCGAAATTTCAACTTTTGAGTAATATTTTTCAATTCTATCAATTATAATCTTTGGAATCGGCTCACTCGGCACTAATATTTATAATGGACCCGATATATTGGTCTTAATAGAAATCCTCTACAAAGTACGGTGATCCAATGCCAACCGAAAAATTACTATCCAGATTTGAGTGACTACTAATGCAACTTTACTATTCCTCATCAGAGGGGATGTTGCGGCCAATCTGTCAGTCTTGCAAACATTTAGCTATCAGCAGCAACATCTTAGAAAGATGTCCAGGACAGAAAGAGGCGATTATATGGTACGACAAGTGTCTCTTGCGCTACTCTAACAGATCGTTCTTCTCTATCATGGAGTCAACACCGCCACTCATTATGTTCTACACTATGAACGTATCAGATCCCAACAAGTTCCTCCAGATTGTGGTGGAAACTTTCAGGAACGTGACGGACTCGGCTATCTACTCAAAAAACTTAGATGTGACCACAAAAGTTAATGTTTCAAGTTCAGTGACCATGTATGAGCTTGCGCAGTGCATCCCCGATTTATCAAAGTTAGATTGTAAGAGTTGCTTGGATTCTGCCATCCATAGTTTACCTGCCTCAATAGATGGAAAGCAAGGTGGGAGAGTTCTTCAGCCGAGTTGTAATGTGCGGTACGAACTGTATTCTTTTCACAGACTCGGCTATCTGTGACATGAAATGAATCGAATCTGGCTATCAATAGCAATCCACAACCAGGGATTTCACACTAACTTTATGATGTTTCAGGGCAAATTGGCGGATGGAAAAGAAATTGCAGTTAAGAGGCTTTCAAGAGCCTTAGGCCAGGGACTTATCGAGCTGAAGAACGAAGTCATCTTGATTGCCAGACTACAACACAGGAACCTCATCCGTTTATGGGGATGCTACTTGGAAGAACATGAAAAACTCTTGATATATGAATACATGCCCAACATCCTTGCATCTAATCATACCATAAATCTGCAGATTTTTTTTTTACCAAGTGTAAATAGTACCAGGAACTCAGTGAAAGCAAGAGACAATGATCATATTTTAGATCATAAATGCAAGTCAAGTGCATTACGATACACAAAACAGCTTAATATTGAGAATGAGAAGCAATGCAATGATACCATCATATGCATACCATGACAAATTGAGTGTACATTTCGAGTATTATATTATTTATAAAGTTGAGTTTCATCCGAGTCTCTCATCATCGACAAATTCAAATATGGGGCAATCTCTAGATTGGAAGATGCACATGAACATCACCTGTGGAATGGCTCGGGGACTTCTATACTTGGAAAATAATGGCATTGTGTCTGCTATTTCTAAATCCTTGATTTGCGCAATCGTCAATCAGTAAGTGCAAGGTTAAAAGCTTGTTTATTAGCTGTCATTTCTAGCCAATTCGCCACTTACGTTCTATCAAAATGATACATACAATTGCTGAGTGATATATCAATTTTACAAGTACCTGATTGATTTATTAAAATTTAAGCATATATAAAATCTATATTCTAGCTTTAGTATATACATTGAAATCAAATGAGTAAAGAATACTAGGGTATTTAAATACTAACCTATGGCTGAGCAAAAGGTTCTGAATTCAATCTTTTAAGACCCCTATTTGCCTCTTTTATTATTATGTCTACACTTTAATTTTAGATCAAAGTTCAGCCTACGCACGTGGGAGAGTGTTAAAGTATTCATGCATTAAACAATGTCTTCATCAAATAATTTAAAGTTTTTTAAAATAGTTGATAATGATCTCACAAAATTTTACAAAGAAAATTACTAAGTCGGGCAAACTTATTAGGAACCTTATTTGATGTATGAGTCCATAATGTTTTGTTACCATCTCGGGTTGTCATCGTCTCTAGAGTTCATTTCACTTGACCTTGTCTTTGGGATGCACGAACGGTTTCTCTTTCAGCGAACTGCAGAACCGAACAATATTTGATCATCCGGAGTTGATCCCTCAATTATAAAAGAGAATTAATTGAAGGAAAGTGAAAAATAACGATCACACATTATTATCGTACTTCCTGCTTCCCACTCCTTGGGACGTGCTAGTTTGTCCCGTTTTGGACGTGAAATAGTAACTTTGTCCGGGGCAAATTAGAGGAATGTTTCCGGCTAGTAACAATCATCTAGATAATCTAAGAAGGCTCAACATTTTTTTTCTTCATTTTAAAAGAAAAAAAAATGAAAGCCTCAACATTTTCCATTCCGGTCGAAAAGAGAGCATTTTATACTAATTATTTCTCCTATATAAGATTTTTGGGCCTATCTTATTCGTGTTTATTAATTCTAATATCGAGATAAAATTATCAGCATAAAAGAAAAAATGCCAAGAACATACCTCAGCTTTCATCCAACAATCACTTAAGTACCTCTACTTTTGTAAATAAAAACATATTAAAGTTTTACACTTGAAAATATCAAAAACATACATCAATTATCTTGTGTCCTTATTACTGAAGGCACCATTTTCTTGACAAAATACCCATCCCCAAATCCTAATTTCTCACGCTTTCCAAAATCATTCGAAACCAACTAAAAACTAAACCACCCAAACCCTAAGCAAGATGCTAAATGGGTTTGCAAGGAGGGGCAATTTGATCAGTTCAATGTAAAGCTTTGGTTATATGTATGTGAACGGCATTTACAAAAATAAAGGTATGTAAGTGGTTGACGCGACCTCCCCGAAGCGGGTGGACCACCTAGGGGTTGGCTAATGGATTATTAAGTCTAAACTTAGCTTGGACTCTCCCAAGCCCATGCAAATTCATAACTTAAGTTTAGGTTCTTTAATATACAAATCATTTTCAATTAGGAGTCACCACTATTCTATTTTTAGTGAGCCGATTAGATATCCATGTACACATCTGGACAATTACTTAACTCCTGTGAACTAAAATTGATTTTTAAATCTATCCACTAACATATAACGAGATCATGCGTGTGCGCAACCATTAATGTAACACCCAATAATCAAAGCAATAAATGAATTGCAAGGGTAAGGAAAGGATTTACTTACCTCAATGTATAGCACTCCGCAGCAATATCAATTAATTAGAACCACATATTCACCTTAAATACAGTTTCTAATTACCATGCAATTTCAATCAACTCTTTTTTGGGTTTTCACTTATTTAAATGAAAACTAAACTACATGTTATACAAATTAACTAAATGACTCTAATTCTAATGACTGTCCATAATTAACATGCAATTACTCTACATGACATGCAATTAATTAGATCATCAAAACATGCAAACTATATGACATGCATTTTAACTACATAAACCGAGACATGCAATTTCAAATGACGGGAAAAATTGATGACATGGCATTACATGATGACAAGGCGATGACATGGCACAAATGATGACGTGCATGATGACGTGGCATAGATGAGGCAATCTAAACTATATGACATGCGCATGATATTTTTGGTATTTTTCAATAAAATACAAAATTAGAAAATAATGAAAATAAATTATCTAGATTAAGAAATTATCCAATTCATTTTAGAGATTAAACTAGACCAAATCCTAATTTAAGCCGGGATCTTATCTTAACTAGAGCAACCCTGTCCTAGCATGCACTCTATCTAGAAAAATATTCTAAAACTTATCATAGTTGATTATTGAAAGATTTTCTACAATCAAATTAAACATGCAATCTTATCTATAAAATCTATTTTTATCTTATCCAATAACTACCCTAATCTAATCAAATCTTTTTTGATATTTTCTTTGGATAAAATAATATCAACTCAAATCAAATCAAATCAAATCAAGCAAAACGTGGCAATAATCAAATCAACTAAAGATAGCATTTGCATTCGATCCATTCTAATTTGGAAACAAATAAACTAATGATTGTATGCAAAGAATTATGGATAGGATTGGCCGATTTTATGTGCAGTTGGGAGTCGTATCTCGGGATTAGAGATCGGATTACCGACTTTGTGCACGTTGTTTAAATGATAGTCACACAAATATTTGGTTAGATGATAATCATTCAAAAGTAAGAGGATATGAAAATCGAATGGTAATGACAATTACCTAACTTGGAAGATTTGTTTACAATTCGAATGCGACGGATCACGGTGATGCTCGACTGGCTGGCTGGTCGGCATCGGCTTGGTGGCTAACTGGCGGTGCTTGATTGATTGGCTGGTCGGGAGGGCTGCTTGGTGGAGAACTCGCGATGGTGACTCGAATGAATGAAGATTGGGACAGATAAAACAAAACGGAAACCAAACTTCCTCAGATCGGCAGTGTCGCGTTAGTTCATAGCAGTGGTGTCGGTGACTCACGTAACAGCAAGGAGGCGCAGGTTGTGTGATGCTCGTAGCTTGGCCAAGACAGCCGACGGCGATCGGGGCAAGGCCGTGATGAGGAATGGCACTGGGAATCAACAGTTCGTCGTGGGGCTCGGATGAGGTAGCGACAGATCGAGATGGGAACTCCTTAGCATGGACTGGTGTAGAACAGCGTCATCATCGAGGAACAGGGACAAGGCTATCTTGGTGTAGCGAATACTCGGTCGGCGGAGCAGCAAGGTATTGTGGGTCGACACGGGTATGCAGGTTCACATCAGGGGAGTGCCGCGGCAGCCAGGGACAACAAGTGGCTAGAGGGCTGCTGGGTTCCCGGGGCAGCGGGGCTTTTTGGGCATGACGGCATGGCAGAGCAACACCAACGATGTCTATAGGAGCTCTGGTAGTCAGCGAGCACAAGAGAGCGTGTTGGGGTCGCGGCTTGGACTGATCAGCAAGGACGAGACGTGACTAAGGAGAGGCTGGAACTTCTGCGCTGTATGTTGGCACGGGTCAGGAAAGTACGGATGTCCCCGCGGCGTTGGCCGTGGGACCAAAGCAGCCATTCATGGCCGGGATGATTGCAGCAAGGCTGATCGATCGCGGAGGGGGCCACGCGATTTGGGCCGAGTGGTACTCGGCCGAGAGCTCTTCCTTTTCCCTCTCTCCCTCAGAGGTGTTTTCTCTCAATTGTGCTATAAGAATAATGAATTGCCAACGTTGATTAATGAAGCGTTAACGTGCTTACATAGTGCAATTCTAAGCTAATTCCATGGGCTTCGGCCTCTTAACTCAATTGGACCTTAATTTCACGGTCATTTCCAATAGATCTTCAACAGGCTGAATTAATTTGAATTTGGACCAATTAAGGCCCCCATTCCTCATTGAATTTCAGCCAAGCCTAGTACATGGGCTGAATTAGGCCTAAAAATTTTAATAAATTTCAGCTCTAATTAAACAGGCCTAACCCATTCAATTTAAGGTTCAGAACTTCCCTTTTTCTTTGAAATTTTCGACAGCCCTTACTATTAGCATGTGGATGTTGACAACTAAAAATTTGACTAATTATTTAGTAACTTTTGTATAGAAAATTATGGATTAATTTTTAATTTCTCAACAAAAATATTAAAGTTAAAATTGCATAGCATATAGTTTAATTACATTATGTATTGAACCGATGGTGGATTGTTTTGAGCTTAAATCAAGCAAGTTTGGCCCGTGAAAGGGGGGCCAATTTTCGGCCACAATGCGGGCATGTCTTGGCCAAAATTCAGAAGGAGAGACGGGCCAAATTGAGCTTAGTTCAAACTAATTTCAGCTAGTGAGATTTAATTAGCAAATGTCTTAAGTTAATTTACCCTATTATCTTAATAAGGCCTAAAGTAAGCCCATGGAATTAAGGTAAGACCCAGGTTAATGTTATATAAACAAAGTTATGCCTCTTGATTAGATGTCATCAATCATAATTTCATGATACAGATAGTGAAACACGTGAGGTAGGAGAAAATATTCAGTGGTTTATTATCACCACGTCACATGCTCACGTGGTGTATATTTGCTCGCGTGGATCCATTAAAAAATCGGCACGTGGCATCTGACGTGGAGAGACACGGAGAAAGAGAAAGCCCTAATGGGAGGCTCTCTCTCCTCTGCACCCCTACTCCGGCTCAAAGAAGACCTTGGGAAGGCGCGAGCATTAATTGCCACCTTCTCTCTTCGTTCTTTTTCAAGTTTGAGTCAAATGTTACTCCCTCACTTTCCAAAACCCTTCTCTTTCCCAGATTGTTTCTCTCCCTCCTCTTTTGTCTTCGCTTGTGTTCTTTGCTTCTTCCTTCCAGCGAAAAGCGGACGGCCTATACTCTTGTGGCCGTCGGCTCCGCTACGTCACCGTCGCCTCATGGTCGTCGGCTCCGCCTCGTGGCCGTCGCTTCCATCTCGTGGTTGTTGGCTCCGCCTTGTGGCTGTGGGCTCCGCTCATCGCCGTCGGCTCCGCCTCGTCATCTCCGCCACGTGGCCGTCGGCTCCGCCATCACGGACATGTTCAACAAATCTCAGTTGTTTCAGCGTTGAAGAGGTTGTCGAGTAGTCGGGGACTTTGACATCATGAATGTCACTCCATGGCCATTGGTGCTGCCAACGAACGAGGGTGAGGACAGCAAAGACAAAGGTGGTGGCGAAGGAGAGGACGAAGTTGGTGTTGCTGTTGAGCATGCGAAATGGAGCCTTGTATCAGGCATTTGCTTTTGTTTTTTTTTTGGTCAAACATTCCTTTTGTTGAGTTGTTTTTTTTTTTTTGGGTAAGGTCCTTTTGTTGAGTTGTTGAGTTGTTGAGTTTTGTTGAAGAGGTTTTGCTTCTGTTATCGGGTTTGTACTAGATTTGATTAGAACTGATGAGTTGTTGAGTTTTCTCTTCACCAAATGATTTCTGTTTTCACTCCATTCCAAGCTCTATAGGATTGGCTAAAGGAACCTATTAATCTCTACCTGACAAAAATTTACTTCTCCAAAACCTTCAGAGATATAACCCACGATAAAGCTCTCCTAAAATCTCCCGAAAAGTAGTCAATGTTGGCTGAAGAAGACCAAGCAATGAACTCGGAATTTAATCAACAAAATGGCAGGGAAAAATCCCACATATACACTTCACCATCTTCTATCACATGACTGCGGTCTTCCACCATTGTCATTTCAAGTTTCCAAGGGAGAAGCCAAACAACCCACCCACCATATCTTTAAAGCGTCTCCTTCATTTCCCCCATGAAACATCCCCATTGCAGTTGTGGATTTCAAAAAGCTCCCATTGGCTTCCACCGAAAGGTAAGAGCCTTTCGTTTAGGAATACTAACACCGACCGAGCATGCACACCATCATGTGTTAGGAACACGCAAAACGCGGAACTTTTCACTCGAGATGGCAAAAGAGGAAGGAAAACGAAGTGCCCAACTTCTTGAGAACCACTTCTGGTCCGAAAGTTTGAAAATTTGAGCTCGATGCGCTTGGCTTGGGCGAGCTAGAGACAGAGAAGAGGGCATTGTGATCGGCCCTCTTCAACAAAATATGAAAGGAAGAACAATTTAGTGCCAGAAATATAGTTGCAAAACTGAAATCTTATTCAAATTGTACAAGGTACAGATTAAGGAAAAAATAAGGAAAACTAGTGATAAATTCTAGTGCTCCAAACCAGAAATAGAAGCAAAATCTCTTCAACAAAACTCAACAACTCAACAAAATGAATGCCTGACCAAAAAAAAAAAAAAAAAAAAGCAAACGCCTAATACAAGGCTCCATGTCGCATGCTCAACGGCAACACCAACTTTGTCCTCTCCTTCGCCACCACCTTTGTCTTCACTGTCCTCACCCTCGTTCACTGGTAGCAACAACGGCCATGGCGTGACATTCATGATGTCAAAGTCCTCGACTACTCGACAACCTCTTCAATGCTGAAACAACTGAGATTCGTTGAATAACGTGTCCGTCGTTGCGGTGAGCATTGGAGTAGCAACGGACGCCGAAGCAGAGGGCCAAACTTGATCGAACACCTTGCGTGCATATTCAAGGCAACCCTAACCATGATAAACCCGGACAAGTTCCGCAGCCAAACTTGCTCATTGTAAGATTCATTGACAAGATTTGAGCATGGACGAACTTGACTCCGATAATGTCCTTAGAGAACTCTCGCAGAAGAGACGAAAAACGACTGGCAGGAGCATCTCCGAGTGAAAAAGAACAGGATGAGAACGTAGAAGAAAAGGAAATCCTAGAGAGTATCTTCCGAATGAGATGAAGGATTTGGAACGCCGGAGCAGAGGGAGTCGGAGGAGCAAATTTTTAGATCGAAGGGGTAGATCCAAAATTTGAATTAAGGAGAGGGAGAGAGAGAAGGGCGTCCATTCTCAGAGAAGGAAAGAACGAGGGGAGGGAGAGAGTAGCAATCAATGAAGAGAGTCTCGCATTTAATGCGAGGTGACTTGCTCAGTTTTCTTTTGAGGCAATAGGTGCGCAGAGGAGAGAGTCTTCGTGATAAGGCTTTCTCTTTCTCCACGTCAGACACCACGTGGTGTTTTCTTAATGGATCCACGCGAGAATATTTACACCACGTGAGCATATGACGTGGTGATTGCAAACCATGGAATATTTTCTCCGTGAGGTAGTGAGGTATTGAGAGAAGAGAGACAGAGTCCAGCTGACTCCTTTGCGGCCGAGCCCCACTCCACGGCCAAGCTTCCTCCGCACGACGATGCAGCCGCCTCCTCACCAATCCAATCGCTCTTGTCACCGAGCCCAACCCGTCACATCCCCTTTTGCAATGCTGATCCCAGTTGCCTTGCAACCTAATGAGCCCAACCCAAGATCCAGCTGCAGCTGCCACCTCTTGACTAACTCGTTAAGTAGCCCACCACGACATTGTTGCACCACTGTCGTGACGAGTCTCATGCACCGTGACGAGCTACCACGCCTCCAGCTGTTGCCGCTGTGTTGCTCGCAGACCTGCTATAACGCCAACCGAGACATTGCCGTCCCTACCCCTGCTTCCTCGGCCACGACAGAGCTGCTGCCCTCCAGCCAGCCTCGAGCCCTCAATGCCTCGCTGCTGTTGTGCTTGATCTAATCGACCGTGCTGCTCTCCACTGCCCGTGATGCCAAAGCTGCTATCCAGACTCCACTCCGATGAGCCACCCAACGATCTGCCATCCCTACTCAGACCCGTGACGACGCTGAGCCCGCTGCTGCCTCCCTTACAATGACGTCGCCAGATGTTCTACTTCCTCGTCACCTGCACGATCTATTGTTGTCACGACTCTCGCCAGACTTCTTGTTTTCCTGGCCCACTACCCCAACACCACAATGCCTTGTTGCTGCCCAGCCACTGCCGCCATGCCATGACTCGACATGCTGCTTTCCCTCGCTGCAGCTAGTATCATTAGCCAAGCCGTCGTCCAACCCCCGTTGAGCCATCTCTTTGCCGTTGAAAGCTACCACCGAGCAACCTCATGATTCGCAATCCCCGTCCATCGTCGAGTTCAAAATTGGAAATTATCCTCAAATTAGTTAAGAATCACATTCGATATCAATTCGACTATTTTACTGCCTATTTTGGTCGATATTGTTATCTTTTGTGGAATTTTTGCTATCTTTGGAGTAATTCTACGTATCCGCGAGATTTTAACAATCACCCCAAGTTAGGATATTTTCCTAACTTAACAATGTGCTTGAACGACAATTTGATCTCTAACTGTGAGATATGATAATTAGTAGCTTGGAAAATCTTCCACTCTATCCATGACCATTTGGATATGATTGCTGATTTTATCTCATTTCTAGATTTAAATGAGAAATTTCGTTTCCAGAACAACTTGGATATGATCGTTGGTTTATTTCATTTCCATATTTTAAGAGACAAGGCAAATCTTGCAATTGGTGGATATGATTTGATGGTGGCATTTATCTCTTATTTGATTTGTTTCCATTAAAAGAAAATTTTTAAAAAATTAGGTTGGATTTGACTTTAATTTTAGGGATAATATTGCATATTGAGGACATATTAAGACAACTATCTTTCAATAGAATAGGATAATTTAGATTCGCTTTTGAATATATTCTGGAAAAATATGATAATTTCCAACTTCAATTAGGATTTATAATGATTTATTTATGTTGGGACTAACTATGCAACCTAAATGGAGGTGAATAGATTGCTTTGGAAGATTTTAAAACTTTTGCAAAAAAAAAAGAGCGTGAAATAAGTAAGTATCGTGGTTTTACTTTGGATGTGCAAGAAACAATATATCACTTGTATGCTAGAAATGATGAACAGAGGAATAAGCAACTGTACACAAGGATGTTAGTGGTTCGGCTTTATTCCAAGCTTACGTCCACTCTCACCACTAATAGCCACAAGTTAGGTTGGATTGCACTAGTAATTTGCTGATAAATTGCACTCAAAGAAGCACCACTCTTATCGGTTTGTAGATCACACTACCAAGAGGTGGATGCTGCTATCACTTGGTACACTTGACATTTCAACACAATTACAATACAGCAAGTGCTCTTGATAGATAAGAGCTTTTAGCTCAATATACAGCAAGAAGTGAATTTCAGACAATTACAAGCTCACTATTCTCTCTCTCTAACTTGTTCGGTTCAAGGACCTTCTCTTTTTATAGGCATCTTCAAACTAATCATTGCTGATGTTTGGGAGAGCCAAGATAGCCCGTTAGAGTCGTTGGTGCCCATACAGCCTATTCCCGAACTTCTATAGGCTTTCCGAAAAAAAAGCTTTTGCTATTGTACTATAGCTGTGATTCCGACTACACCGTCATACTAAATGTTCTCCTTTTGCCGAGTCCTCTCTGTGCTTGTCCAATCCTAACTACTACAATAGTGACCACAATGGTCATATTAAATGAATTGTTACCCAAACATTATCAATTACTGGATCTCTTCAACTTGAATTAAGATATTGTCATTTAGCTGATATTTGACATTGATTGTGCTATTTTTATGATCCTTCAAGGATGGTCTTGTGATTTTTTCTTCAATGAATAACATTATGAGTATCACTCAGTCCTTTGAATATATCAGCACTTAGACAATGTAGATATTGTACTAAGGATAGTTTGGATGCCATCAAAATTCATTTGAAGATGTTTCTCCAACAATCTCCACATTTTTAGTGATAACAAAACTATCCTAAATATGTGAAACAAATATTTTGATTTGAATGTGTTGTAAATGAAAATCTACAAAGTGAAGGTTTTTCATAGAGAATATACTTTGCAAAGTGTCTCTTAAAAAAATGTTTGCAAGAAATATTAAAGACAATATCTAAACGATCTTTTAAAAGAATACCATTTTAAAGAGCAGATCTTCTAGATTTTATGAAGTAAGCAAATATCATCAGAAACAGATTGCAAGAGATTAGACTACGCAGTTTGTTTGTTTCTCCTGTTTCGATGTTGCTCCCCTATTTCAATTCAATTCAGTATTTCACCATCTTTCACATCCAAGTTCTCTCCCCCTTTTTGTTATCAACAAAAAGAGATCATATATAACAATAGTCAACACATAGAAAAGATACTAAGTGCATTGACAAGGAAGTCATACAAAATTAGATAGGTACAGCGGATCTAACATCAAACACAAGTAAAGAAAAACGTGAGCAGATAATAGAAGTTATGTGCAAGGACATTTTCTTTACTTGGGTAATAGAGGGTTGAGTGGCTAGTTCCTCGGGATTAGGTCGGGCAAGGTTATAGTAATCTAAGCTAAGTAACATTCGTTTGATTTTCACCAAGTACTTGGTAAGAGAAGCATTGGAGCTCTTGATTTCCTAAACATCAACTTGAAGCCTGAAGATTGCAATGGTAGGAGTAACCGAAGATTTGGCGGGAGGGGGACCTCTAGTCTAGGTGGATGAGCGGATCGCCATTTGATAGGTGCCTCGCTTTCCCTTTGCTAGATGATGCAGCCTATCTTTTGCTAGCTTTTCTTGAAGAACCTTCTTTGCTCTTTCATCATCTCCTTGTACTACAAGAATAGCTTCATTCTTCCGATTGACACATACTTGGCGTCATTCTCAAAGATCATTTTGTCCAGCGTCTTTTCCCGATCTCCACACGAGGCATGCTATGAAGGGCAACATCATAGAAGTCGATGTGCTTGTCACGCCCGTATCCCACGGCGCAAGCATCCCACCTCCGGTCGTTTGTGATGCAACGCTCCCGGGATGCGTCGCCAATCCAACGCCCAATCGGAGATAAGACACATGCGAAAACAATGTATATATTCCTCGGGATCAAGTCGGGCAAGGTTATAGTAATCTAAGCTAAGTAACATTCGTTTGATTTTCACCAAGTACTTGGTAAGAGAAGCATTGAGCTCTTGATTTCCTAAACATCAACTTGAAGCCTGAAGATTGCAACGGTAGGAGTAACCGAAGATTCGGCAGGAGAGGGAACCTCTCTAGTCTAGGTGGATGAGCAGATCGCCATTGTATAGGTGCCTCGCTTTCCCTTTGCTAGATGATGCAGCCTATGCTGCTAGCTTTTCTTGAAGAACCTTCTTTGCTCTTTCATCATCTCCTTGTACTATAAGAATAGCTTCATTCTTCTAATTGACACATACTTGAAAGGCGTCATTCTCAGCATCATTTTGTCCAGCGTCTTTTTCCCGATCTCCACACGAGGCATGCTATGAAGGGCAACATCATAGAAGTCGATGTGCTTGTCACGCCTCGTGCCCCCGCGCGCGAGCATCCCACCTCCGGTCGTTTGTGATGCAACACTCCCAAGATCGTCGCCAATCCAACGTCCAATCCAGATAAGACATATGTGAAAAGACACGTGTATAAATATATATATATATATATATATATATATACACCCGTATAAAAAGACACACGTGAGACCAAGGTAGGACAGCCATCAAACAAGAATATACACTTGTACTAATATAGTAAAAACCTTTTTACACTATCCTTTTGTACAACTCAAAAACATCAACATCAAGAATCAACTGCCACTATATCAAAAGGGATAAGTGGCACCCGTGGTTAGGCTAACTAGGGTAGGAACGCCATTCAAAAGAGACGGTCTTAGCTTCCTAGGGTACCAGCTTGCTCTAGGGCTCCTAGTCGGGGTCCAAAGACTCCGATGAATCGCCCCCGCCAGTTCCTCACAAGACTCCTCCGAGGGCTCCGACTCCTCCAACTCCATATCCTCGACTACGATCCTTTCGTCCTCCGAATCTAGCTCTAGCTCGGGGTCCAGATAAAGACCTAACTCATCATCTTCCTCAGCTCCTATCTCCACATCAGACCCTACCTCAAATGACCTCTCAATTTCTTCCTCGTCATCTATGTCCATGTCTTCAAATTCCTCTTTTTTTGTCTTGAGCTGATCGGGATCTTGGCGATTATTTGAGGCTCCCCATGCATGGGCTCATCCACGCCGTCTATGTCATACACATCCCGAGGATTGACTATCTCAACATCAGCCATTCGTGGAATTATCAATCCATCTTGATCAATCGGCACATCAAAGTCTTAAGGGGTTGCCCGAGGTTTCCGTCTACATCTCGCAAGCACAAGGCCACGTACTCCACGAGTCTGATGAAAATACTCTCCCACGTTTAAAAACACCACGGATCGATATCTCACATAAGATTCCCCATTTCCCATGGGGTATGTACTGGTATACTAGTGTATTTGTACAGGTATTTCAAAAAGCGGTGATTCGGCATCTTTACGGCCGGGGGTCTGAAAATGTAAGTTATTACAACCGTGAGACGAATCTCAGCGAGTATAACCCCTAGACCTAGGCTAGGCTAACATTCTTTCTCCTGACAAGCAAAACAACATAATACACAGACAATGGTTTGGCCTTTGGCCCAAACAGAACATAAGAATTACCCTGCAGGTTAGGCAGTACATTAAATTCCTCAAGACACGTGCACAAATACGCTGATCACACGTACGCCACGCGCATGCTCATATTCACAATGTTCATCTCGCATGCCGGGTCATGCATTTTATGCATGCAATGTCAATGTCATGCGATGTTCCTATTTCGGTTCACCCAAAGACACCTGCCTCAATTATTAATTACGACTTGAGTCCACACAATTCCACCCCCGATCGTATAGCCTATTACAAAGTGCATGAGGCGCAACACCGATCTGGCCTAATGTCTCTAGCCTGCTACAAAGTGCATGAAGTACAACACCGATCTCCCTACGAACCCGAGCCCACATAAAACGCATCGGGTTGATCGTCTTTCGGACATACCGAGCATCATCCTGCTACAAAGTGCATGAAGACAGCATCGACCCAAAGACTCTTAAATGATCACACGGGCACCTTGCCAATTTTATCCAGGCCCGTGTAAAATGCATCGAGCATAATTAGGTGATCACATGCTCATGCCGAACACGCATTCTCGCACAATTTCGTCACACGTCTCATTCTCGGCACACTTAATGCGTGTCCATGAAATGCAACATAATGCAACATGAGCATCAATAAACCACAGGCACTTTCGGTCAAATTGAAATCACCACATAGTGCCCAATTCATAAATAAGCGTGCTCACTTGGCGATTAATACCATACGGCCCAATTTCACATACACCATTCAAGCCATTAATTGGCCAATCACACTCCATACGATTTAGTCACACAAGCACACAACATATCATTTCACAATTAAGCACCAATCAGTCAACAACTAATCACCTTGGGTAATCCCGGTCATTTAGCTAACAATTCTCGTTGCCCGCCATAATCCGGTATATTCCTAAAAAATATGGACAGTCACTATTTCCCCAATCTGGGTCCAATAATTATCCATAATAATCTCACTAATTTCCTCGGTTTTATTTCCACCAAACCATCGTCAATCCAGTCCGAATTATACACTATTTCTACTCAAGCCAGTCCAAAATATACCGATAACACCTAAGCTAGTCCAGAAAATCGCACTATCGGTCCTAATCCGGGTTTAGGAGGTATACTCATTTAATTTTAAATCACGACAACGAAGAACGATGACCAATCACAGATGAACAAAGGGAACGGCAGCGGCGCCTTCGGGCGTCGATTCCGCCCACGGCGGCGCATACAAATGACGATACGGATGTCGCACGGACACCACTCTGACACGGGCGGGGGATGGTGGCAGTTTGGTTTCACGCCGTTAGTTGGCACGGGCGCCATACGACGGCAAGGGTATTTGACACCGCACGGACTGCTCTGAAATGCTTGAGGAGGAGAAGAGAGAGAGAGAGAGAGAGAGAGGTGGGGGATGAGGATAAGGCTGAGGCACGACGGTGACGCGACTAGACAGCGGCGGCATGTGCGGGCTACGACGAGCTCTGGCGACGGCGAGGAAAAACGCGAAGGAGGAAAACGGAGGAGGGGCTGTTACGGGTGTTTAGCCTAAAAATGAGGGAGGAGAGAGAGAGGCTGGTTAGATCTGGTCAAATACACAGCAGCCCATTACGCCACGTGTCGCGATCCGCAATTTTGACCAAAATACCTCTAATCCTCGACCCTAATTCATCCTAATCTAATAATGGATGGGCAAAAGGTCAATAGCCCCAATAATTCAACTGATAAGCATTCTTAAATATCTCAAATAATTTTCCAAAAATTCGGACCCGAAAATAGCCCAAGGGCAAAATGGTCATTTTTCCGATCCCGGGCGAAATTTCAAATTTCGCACGTATCAACCCCAGATATATGTGGCCAACATAATATAGCATCGGAATGGCGAAAACAGCCCTTTAAGCCCTCGAAAATTGATTTGCAAGTTCTGAGAATAAAATAATATTATTTTTCACTTTCGAGCCGAAATTCCAATTTTGACCGTAACACTTCCAAATGTGTGTGGCCACCCTAAAATGACATCAGCCTCAAAAATAACTTCATACGGGCACAAAAATCAACATCTCGCACCTAGAGGGCAAAACCGTAATTTTTACTTTTGAAAATTCCATTTTTTCGATCGAATCGACTCCAAATTTATGTGGCCAGTATAATATGATGTCAGAATCGTGAAAATAGTCGTGCAAGCCTTCAAAATTTGTATCAAAGTCCGGGTCCAATTTCGTAAGCAAAACTCGCTAGTTTTTTCAAATTTCAGGGTCTCTCACTAACGAGCGGGATGTTTAGGAAATACACGTATTGACCTAGGGTTATTTAAGCCATGATGGTCCCGATCATTGAGAGAATGAGAAATTATTACTAGTCCTAGAGGACACAATCGTTCGGTTTAAGTTTCAGGACTGGTTGGCCACGTGCACTTTTCGATCATGCAGAATCACCTGCGAATCCGATTATACATCGTTGGCCTTGGCCAAACCCAATCCATCGCTTTTTCAAAGATCGGTCCACATTGGTTCAAAATATTCTCTCATTATTTCTCGTGATTGATGTCCGCTTTGCGATCGGATCCCCGGTCTACGTACCATTTCTTAATTAGCCATACCCTATGGGTTAGTATCCTAAGAGTGATCAGTTCTGGGCGAGACTTACTAAAATAAAACGCGAGATAATGTTAATTTTATTGATCCCAAAATTACATCGAAATTCGGTCTGTTCTGATGCTTGTGCCTAAAGATGTGAGTGATGAGGGCACCTTAGGGTAGCTTGCCTATCTTGCGCTTGGTAGTGCAGTATATGTAGATGAAAATCGTGTGTGCCAAGAAAAAATCTTCAGTATTTGGTGAGAATGGCCCAAGTGACCCGTGCTTCATAACGAGATACATCGTTGGTTGAGGACAATTTTGGGCACAGACAGATGGTCAAGATTTTTTAAATGAAGTTTGCTTTGAGGGGCAATAGGTACAACGAAATAATTTCTCTAGAGCTTCAGATAAAATCAAGAGTTTCCAAAATGAAGCTTTATGCAGTGTCTGGCTCAACAAGAATCTTTTTGAAAACATTAAATTCAATGTTGATAATCTCGGCTAACTCATCCAATGTAACAATGTAGTTTTTCTTTGGCAAAAGAGAAGATGAAGGTGTCTCTATTTGGAAAATACAAATTTGAATAAAACAGGGCCACGAGAGTGGGGTGCACTTCATCTTACATGGTACAAATAGTTTTCAGTCGAAGATTTTCAAACAGCTCAAAGAGAAAAAGATGCTTTGTACATCAAGATAGTCGAAATTCACAAAACGATGTGGAATAGTACCGCGATTATCAAAAGATTCAAAAGTGTCCTTGTGTTTTTTATTAAAAAAGAGTTCAGAATGGAATGAGGGGTTGAGAATGAAACCTTCACTAAGTTCAAAGTTTTGGAATACCCAGTCATCACCATCTTCTCGCTTTTTATCTCCAGCGGTTTCTTCTATCTCAATCCTTGGGTCGCTTTGTTCAATCGGAGCAAGGGGTTGAATAGGTGGTAATAGTTCTTTTTCTACTTCTTGCTTCTTGGAGGGTTTTAATCTCTTCCTCTTTTTCAGTGGAAGATTTTGTGGATGGTGAGGTTGATAGTGGTTCCGAGGACTCTCCAAGAGGCAGGGCCATGAGCGGAGCTTCAGCAACTTTACTTTCGGCAGGTACAAGCACATATCCTTTTTCTTTGACGAATGCTTATATCATTTGTTCAAGAGACGTGCCAAGGAAGATAGTTGGTTCAGAAGGGGCTTTTAGTTGTAGTAACGAAAGATCAAATGGAATGACCTTTCCTTTTCCAGAGTGCATCTGTGATTCTAGAGTTTTGGTGCTTGGAACGATTCTTTCTAAGGAGGACGGAAGAGCCGTGCTTGCTATGATGGATTCACCATGTTCACCGATGAGTGGAGAACCAGGAGGACTCTGACTTTGAGTTACTCCAATTGATCCTTCTGGTTGATTAGTAAGATTAGTATGTGATGGTCCTTCCTTGGAGGTTCTGGCTAGCATCGTACTGGTGCAAGTGGACTTATGAGTGCCGATAGCTTTGCAAGACTTGGGAGCCATTAGAGAGATAGTTTATGTGAATGAAGAAGTTGAGAATGGCTTGGGAAGTTATAGAAGGTGAAGAGCGGTTTATCCAGGTGATTTACGAGATGGAAGATAACGTGAGCACTATCTCCTTATAAATAGGAGCAGTTTTAGCCACGTTGAGAAGGTTAGTTGTTACTCAATAACGGTAACTTTCTTATCTATTTTAATAGATTTTCAAGAAAATTGGGATAACAATAGATGAGAGAAAATTAGTTATAACGGCAAAGAATAAGCATGTTAGAATGGTAAGAAAATCTCCCAGGGATAATCACAGTAACAATAATAAATTTTGGAATTTGGGGGATTGCGTACCTTAGGTCCATTGTTCTTGCCGAGTAGAGGTTGATGAATCTTATCTAATTTATTCAAGTGGATTACATATTTCCAACTCTTCTTTGATGAATTCGAAAGCTTGTTTGTCCAGTGGCTTGGTGAAAATGTCAGCCAACTTATGCTTCGACTCAATGAACTGAATGCATATGTCACCTTTATTTACTAAATCTCTGATAAAGTGATGTCTCACTTCAATGGCACGAGAGTGTAATATGAGATTCTTTGATAGATTGATTGCACTTGTATTGTCACACAATACATGAATGATTGCATTTGTTTCTCCAAAATCATGAAGTTGCTATTTGATCCACATGAGTTGAGCACAGTAGCTTCCTAATGCAATATATTCAGTTTTTGTAGTTGAGAGAGCAATTGTATTCTGTTTCTTTGAAAACCAAGATATTAGCATATTTCCTAATAGTTGACACGTTCCAAATGTACTTTTACGATCAACCTTACATCCTGCATAGTCAGCATCCGAGTATCCAAGTAGTGTAAAATTTGAATTTTTGGGATACCAAATACCTAACTTTGGATATGAGTCAATGTATCAAATGATATGTTTAACAGCCAATAAGTGAGATTCTTTTAGGTCAGACCGAAAACGTGTGCATAGACAGGTTCCAAATAATATATATGGTCTAGATTCCGTTAAATATAATAAGGAACTAATCATGCTCCTATATAGCTTAGAGTTAATAGATTTACCTTTCTCATCATTGTCCAGCTTGATAGTAGCAAACATTGGTGTTTCCGCCTTTTTACTTCCTTCCAGACCAAATTTCTTCATGATTTCCACGGCATACTTCTCTTGATGGATAAAATTGGGGATAAGAACAATACAGGTGCCATAACTTTCGTCGACGCTCATTTGAGTGTCATAACTTTTTTTTGCTCACTAAAGTACCATATCGAAGTAAAATCAATAATTTGAGTGCCATTTCCGACAAACCCTCCAACGTGAATTTTTTTATTAATTTCCCATTACAACGTAGATTTTTTATTTTTGAATTTTTTTATTAATTGTTCACGTCAATGCTGGCAATGTCACATCGGATTTTCGAACGAGGCAAATCGCCGATAGCACTTAAGTGGTCGATTTTTCAAATTTGTGACACTCAAGTGAGCGCCCGTACAAAAGTTGTGACACTCCTGGTGTACTTATTCAAAAAATGCTTATACACGTGTCCATTGAAGGAGTGATTATTTAAATATTTGGAAAAATTATCAATTTAGTCCGAAACCTATTTATGGATGTTAATTTAGTTTTGACTTTCCAACTTTGATAGTCATACACATTTGCACAATATTTAAACTTAGCCTTTCTTGCCAATTACTGTCGCAAATTGCGACATGGAAATCAACAAATTGCCATCCTAACTATCCACTTAGGATGGCCAGCCACTTACTAAACGCTACGTTAGCGGTATTTTGTAGTAATTGGCAGGAAAGACTACATTGAAAAATCGCTCAAAACTTTAGGATTACATTAACGAAACTGAACGATATGGCTCATTAAGTGAAATAATAGTTATTGATAAGAAAATTATGATAATTGCAATTGCATTATAAGACAATCCAATCAAACCATTGGCAAATACATATTTTTTTTGTCAATTCTAATGCATCAGAATTTTCAAAGAAAGAAAAGAAAAGAAAGGTAAGAAATAATCTTAAATTTGGACCTACAAGAGATATTGTGATTAGTTTAAGGTAATAGGAGGCATCAAAAGTTAAAAAAGTGGATTGGAAAAAGGCCTTTATGCGTTTATCCTTTTCACATAATTACTCATTTAAATGTTAAACTTAACCTACTTAATTATATTTGAGTTGATGCGAGTAAAATAATGAGAGAGTATGATTGGTTTCTAGAATCAAGGGTCATATGGTGGTTGAGATAAAGGAGAGTCGAATGATATAATTTATAATTAATGCTACTTATGTATTAGTACATAATAATTGTTTTAATGATATTTTAATTTTGGTCTTTGTTGAAAATTAAATTTAAAATATTTCAAATTTTCTATGTAATGGACCTCATTCATGAGAAGTACGTAGTTTTATATATATGGTACCTACTTTTCTATTAATATGTTTTATAAAGAATTAATTCATGCAAGGCATTTGTCTATGTGGGACTCTTATGGTAAAGTTCAAAAGGAATTGCATTGATTAGCCCTCCCCAACCTTTTCACTTATAAATAAAAAAAAATTTTGGATAAGAATAGCAAGAATGTCATAATTTTCTTATGGCGCTCACTTGAGGGCCATATTGAAGTAAAATCGATCATTCAAATGTCATTCCCAGCAAATTGTTCTACGTTGATTTTTTTTTTTGAATTTTTTAATTAATTATCCACGTCAACGCCGGAGATGCCACGAAGGACGACCGACATCCACGCCAGATTTTCCGATAAGACAAATCGATGATGGCACTTAAGCAACTGTTTTTTTTCAAATTTATGATACTCAAGTGAGCGAAAAAAAGTTGAGCATTCAAATGAACATCGTCATTTAAAGTTATAACACTTTTAATATTCTTATCCCAATAAAATTGCCATCTTTTGTTTGCTTTATTTGGAGACCAAGAAAGAAATTGAGTGATCCAATCAGGCTCATTTCAAACTCACTTTTCATGATGTTTGCAAACTTCTTGCGTAGATCCTTTTTAGTGGATCCGAAGATTATATCATCAACATATATTTGTATGATGAAAAGATCTTTATCATCCTTTTTGATGAATAATGTAGTATCCACATTACCTTTCACAACATTATGTTCCTCCAAAAATGTACTTAATCTTTCATACCAAGTTCTTGGAGCTTGCTTAAGTCCAGACAAGGCCTTTTTCAAGCGGTAGACATCTTTTGGTCTTCTTGGGTCTTCAAATCCTGGAGATTGCTCAATAAAGACTTTTCCTTTAATGTAACCATTAAGAAAAACACTCTTGAATCCCATTTGATATAAATGAATATCGTAGAAACATGCATAGGCAATTAATAGTCGTATAGTTTTTAGTATGGCAACAGGAGTATAAGTTTCATCAAAATCAATAACTTCCTCCTATGAATAACCTTTTGCAACTAGTCTTGCTTTATTGTGAGTGACTTTACATTTGTCATCAAGTTTGTTTCTGAATACCTACTTTGTTCCGATGACAAGATGATCTGAGGGTCTTTGCACTAATTCCTAAACTTCATTAAGTTTGAATTGAAGCAATTTTTCTTGCATGGGATCTATCCAGCTTTTGTCAGAGATAGCTTCTTCGATCTTTTTGGGTTCTTGTTGAGATATGAGAGCCAAGGAATTCATCAGATTTTGAGTGGAGACCTAGTCTTGATTCCTTCATTTATGCTTCCAATGATTTGTTCTTTGGGATGCTCAGTTTTGTATCTCCAATCTTTGGGCAATGCTTTTTGTTCAAAAACAATAGTGTTTTGGTGTTGTTGTTGTTGCTGATTGATGGGAGAATGTATGAACGTGATTTCATCACAATCGTTTGCTTGTATCCCCTTCTAATTATTCCTGAACTTCACATTTATGGATTCTTCAACTACCTGTGAATCTTTATTGAACGCACGATAAGCTTTACTAGTAGTTGAGTATCCCAGAAAAAATACCTTCACTTGCACAAATATCAAATTTCCCAATGTTATCATTCTTATTTTTTAGAATGAAACACTTGCAACCAAATACATAAAAATATGATATATTGGGTTTTCTGCCTTGGAAAACTTCATAGGGAGTGTTTTCCATCAATGGTCTTAGTAGTACCCTATTCAATGTGTAACAAGCGGTAGCAACTGCTTCGGCTCAGAAGTATGTAGGCGTATTGCTTTCAATCATCATGGTTCTGGTCATTTCCTGTCGGGAGCAATTTCTCCTTTTAGCAACTCCAATTTGTTGAAGAGTGTAAGCTGTGGAGAAAATATGTTCTATTCCATTTTCATCGTAATAATCAGCAAACATTTGATTTTCGAATTCTTCTTCATGGTCTATTCTTATTGTTGAAATGTTGTATCCTTTTTCATTCTGGATCTTTCGAGCAAATTTCTCAAATGAATGAAATGCTTCATTCTTGTGGGATAGAAACATTACCTAGGTAAATCTTGAGTAATCATCAACAACTACTAAATAGTATATTCTTCCTCCTAGACTCATGGTCCTTGTGGGTCTAAATAAATCCATGTGCACGAGCTGCAAAGATCAGTTAGTGGCAATTGTATTTATTGATTTAAAAGACGACATTACCTGCTTTCCTAGAGTACAAGCATTTTACCTGTGAAAGATTGTGATATGTCTTGACTTATACCAATACATTTACCTTCCTCAAAGCTAACTTTGTATCCTTTGTCATAGAGTTGGCTTATGCTTACAAGATTGTGACCTCATCCTTTAACTAGTGAAACATCTTCAATGAAAAGATTTCCTAACCGGATGCTTCCTTTATCGATGATCAGTCCTTCGTCTTTTCCTCTGAACGTGATGGTGTCTCTGTCTATGGTGATGAGACTTATAAATTTGGAACAATCTCTTATCATGTGCAAGTGCGCATCCGCTATCTAAGTACCACTTGTTTTTCTTCAAGACTACTTGCATTGAGCGAGATGCTCATCTTTTCTTTGGTACCCACTTAAACTTGGGTCCTTTTGTGGTAGATTTAGAAGTATCATCAAATCTTCTGTGATCCTTTTTTGGGCTTCATATACTTGTTTAGACATTTTAGCTTGAAATGGCCATATTCATTGTAGACCGAGCAACCAGGGAATTACTTGCCGATGATGATGGGTGAAGTGTTTTGCATAATGACTCTTATAAAGATGTGCAGGAGGACGTTTAGCTAATCTTTCCTTGAATTTTGGAAAAGGATTCTTCTCATTTTCATTTTCCTCATGTCCTAGACCATATTTATTGTAGCGAGGAATTTGAATTGAGAGAATGTGCTTCAAGGTTTCTGAACCAAGAGAGAATTTTGTGCTGATTTTTGAAATCTCTTCCTTGAGAGACTCATTCTTAACTTGAGAAAGCTTAACTTCCATTTCTTGGAGGTCAGAATTCCTTTTCAAGTTCTCAAATACAATCTTGCAAGTAAGTTTTTCTGAGATAAGATCAAACACTTCCTTTTTCATAATAGAAATTTAAAGCCTTTTTGAGTTCTTCAAACATTTCCTTTAAAAAGATCCTACATTTCTTCATAGGATAGTTCATGCTGATTTACCTCATTTTCTTCTTCATGATCCGAGTTGCCCATCAGACAAAGATTTGCTTCTTCTTCATTGCTGGTTTCACATTCTGATTCACTCTATGTTTCGGCGTTTAGCGTTTTCTTCTTTTTCTCATACTTTCCTTTCTTCTTTTTGAGCAAGGGGCAATCTGGCTTTATGTGACCTGGTTTTCTGCATTCATAACAAACAAGATCTCTACCTTTGAGTTCTTCCTTGCTCTTGTAGGGTCTTCTTTCCTTAGGAGCCTTCACTTGTCATTTGCCTTTGAATTTTCCTTCTTTTCATAAGGCTGTTAAACCTTCGAGTGAATAGCGCCATATCTTCATCATCACCTTCATCTTTAGATGACAATTGTTCACCTGCATCATTGTTGTTAGCTTTAAAGGCTATGGCTCTCTTACCTTTTGAGCTACCTTCCTCAATTTGTTGTTCTACTTCATAAGAAGTGAATGTGCCAATCAGTTCTTCCAACGTGATTGGTTGAATCCTCGTTGTTTCTCAAGCTGAGGTTTTCACATTGTTCCATTCTTTTGGTAAGGCTCTCAGCAATTTGTTCACCTTTTCTCCGTTGGTGAATGTTTTACTTTGATGTGCAAGACCATTCACTATATCCGTGAACCTATTGAACATATGTGCTACCGTTTCATCTGACTTCATCTTGAAGAGCTCATACTGTTCAAGAGGAATGTTCGGCTTTGTCTCCTTTACTCTGTTAGTTCCTTTCGAATGTGAGTTCTAATAGATCCTAGATTTCTTTAGCTGTGACACATGTGCAAATCTTATTATACTCAATCATAGATAAAGAGCAGTATAGAAGATGTTTAGCTTTAGCATTATGGCTACTCTTCTTCTTCGTGCTTTATCTAAGTTTTGTGCTGCAAGAGCATTGGCAGCGGCATTTTCTACCAGAGCTTCTTGACCAGCTCTTTGAGCAGCAACAGGTGCAGGTACTTCCTTGCCATGTTGGATTACATCCCATATTTCGAGATTTGTTGCCTTAAGATAGGCTCATTATGTTCTTACAGTGAGCGTAATTGCTTTCATCAAAGTAAGGCGGTCTATCAGGAGAAAGAGTATCACTAGTGATAAAACCACCAAAGTTAGCCATAAGAGAAGATCTTTATACTCAGAGGAAATACACTTCACAAGAGCAACAAGGCTTTGACACCAATTGATGGGACTAACTATGCAACCTAAAAGGAGGGTGAATAGGTTGCTTTGGAAGATTTTAAACTTTTGCAGGAAACAACGTGAAATAAGTAAGTATCAGGTTTCACCGGATGTGCAAGAAACATTGTATGTATGTTGGAAATGATGAACAGAGGAATAAGCAACTGTACACAAGGATATATAGTGGTTCTGTTTTGATTTCAAGCCTATGTCCACTCTCACCGCTAAGAGCCATAAGTTGGGCTAAATTACATTAATAATTTGCTAATCAAGTTATACTCAACAAGCACCACTCCTATCAGTTTGTAGATCACACTACCAAGAGGTGGATGCTGCTATCACTTGGTACACTTGACATTTCAACACAATTACAATACAGCAAGTGCTCTTGATAGATAAGAGCTTTTAGCTCAATATACAGCAAGAAGTGAATTTCAGACAATTACAAGCTCACTATTCTCTCTCAAACTTGTTAGTTTCAAGGACCTTCTCTTTTTTATGCATCTTCAAACTAGTCATTACCGATGTCCGGGAGAGCCAAGGTAGCCGTTATAATTGTTGGTGCTACTGTCCCTCGAAAGTGACTACCCATATAGCCTATTCCTGAATTTTTGCAAGCTTTCCAAAAATAGCTTTTGTTCTTTGTCTTGTAGCTGCGATTCCGACTACCTATCGACTGGCTGTTCTCCTTTTGCTTTGGGTCCTTTGCCGTGCTTGTCCAACCCAATGGCTATAATAGTGACCACAATGGTCATATTACACGAACTATTACCCAAACATTAACAATTACTGGATCTCTTCAACTTGAATTAAGAGATCGTCATTTAGCTGATCTCTGAGATCAATGATGCTGTTTATATGATCCTTCAAGGGTAGTCTTGTGATCTTTTTTCAATGACTAACATTATAAGTATCACTTAGTCCTTTGTAGATAATAGCTATGGTTTGGGTATCATCAAAATTCATTTGAAGATGTTTCTCCAACATTTTCCTAGTTTAATTTAGATATTATCCTAATCTTGGTAGTTTATTTAGGGTAAATTTTAATTCCAAATTTTCATGAAAAATACCAAAATGAACTCATTTTATAATAAGTTAAACTATCTTTTG
Source organism: Syzygium grande (assembly GCA_024733475.1). Taxonomy (NCBI): domain Eukaryota; kingdom Viridiplantae; phylum Streptophyta; class Magnoliopsida; order Myrtales; family Myrtaceae; genus Syzygium; species Syzygium grande. The sequence goes on from JAMXDD010000001.1 coordinate 24,329,704, forward strand.
TAGGATAGATTGCATGTTTAATTTACGTTATTTATTTATTCCAAATTTCAATAAGAAAATACGAAAAACAATACCCTAGAATAGGTTAATCTACTTTCTTTAGTTTAAAATGGCATGTTTAGATAATAGTCATTTTTAATTACGAATTTTAATAGAAAACTACAAAAAATACATCATATGCACATCATTAGAGTTAGGTCATTTAATCGCATGTCATATAGCTTGCATGTTATGTTTATTTAATCGCATGTCATACTTTGTATGTCATTGCATATAAGTTAGTTTTCATTTTTTTTTTTTTTGAAACCTTTGGAATCCCCGCACCCGCACGATACAGTAGGAGTAAACCCCGGGGCAACACGTGCTAGCCACCACACACGCGTGCCACCGGTTAAGTCACCCCTGCGACGCCCGGGATTCAACACTCAACCTTTTGCGAGAGGAAGTGTGTGCGGCTCCAAAGAAGCGCCACCCAAAGGGTGGTGGTTAGTTTTCATATAATCAAGAGAAAACCCAAAAAATACATTGAGTGGAATTGCTTGTTAATTAGAAATTATATTAGAGATGATGATGTAAAAGTGTAACTAATATTGCAGATACTTATGTTGCTTCAAAGTAAGTACATTCTCCCTATCTTGCAATTCATTTAATACTTTGATTATTGGGTGTTCATTTGGTGGTTTGCATACCCGCATTAGCACCTCACACATTAGGAGATAATAAAATTAATCCTAACTACTTGCTAAAATATTTTCATGAAAAAAAAAAGTACTCAAAGGGCGTTAGAATAATCTAGGGTAATCAAGTCCCCGTACTCATAATCTCTAGTTTATAGGAATAAAGTATATCTCCCAATACTTTATTTTGGTTTCTAATCGACTCACTATAAACTAATTAGTGGCGACTCTTAATTAAAAATCATTTGCATGTTAAGAACTTAAACCATAAATTGTGAATTAGTATTGGTTTAGAAGAGTCCGAGTTAATTCTAGGCTTAATAATTCATTAGCCAAACCTAGGACCCCAAGAGTAGGTTGCGACACTAGCCAAATTTCTTTGCTATGCGAGCCCAGTCCATGTGATTGGTTTGGGTCCATTCACTACCACGAGTCCGATTAAAATGCATGCGATTTGATTTTAATATTTTTGCTTAGGGATTAAAGATTAATCCTTAATTTTTTTATGCAATTAATTTCTAGATGATTAGACAAAATTTAGGTGTCAGCAATGGTCATCGGTTCCATAGTGTGGTATGCATTTGGTTGTTTCCCTCAATGAAACACATTTTGTAAATCTCTCTCAATAAATATAAGGGCGGAATGGGCTGGGCCTCAATGCCCTTGTGCAGCTGAGGCCCACTTGCTGACCAGACCTGTCTAAGCCTGCCCAACGGGCTTACCAAATCCAGCCAAGCCCACCCATTAATCAAGTCCATTGCTCAGTAGCGTCGATACAAAGTAGTTACTATTTCGGAGCAACCATATCAGGGTCAAAATAGTCAGCATCCTACTCTATATGTTCTCTTTCAGTATCCATCAGAAGAATATGGAAGAGAATGGTTTTCTACTATCATTTGCCAACATATAATCCTTAGGATAATGACAAACCTGTAATATGCTCATTGAACTTGAGCAAAAGTTACGGAGCTTAATGGATATTCGAAGCGAATGACACACACTCAGAAGAATATCGAAAAGACATTAAGAGCTCTCAACCGTGGACTTTCAAAGAGCAAAAATCAATATCTCCGAGCTTCAAGACATGAGAAGCAGCGGAGTCTTATGGGATCAATCTTCTTAGTCCTGTCATCTTCGTCAACATGTACTATCGTTTCTTTTTGCCTTTTTTTTTTTTGGGACAAAGACATGCCCCCTCTTACTATGCTCAAGCGAATCACATCAGATGTGGCGGTTATCTGTCCCACACAAACCGGATAATTTAACGGAGACGTGCGTTCTATGCACTTGGATGACCTTGTCGCGACCTAAAATTTCTTAGGCTAATAGATTATTAAGACTAAATCTAACTCGGGCCCTTTCAAACCCTATCAATTCGCAACTTAGTGTTTAAGTTTTTAACATGTAAAAGTTTTTATGCTTGGAGTCGCCACTAATCTATTTGTGGTAGGTCGATTAGAAACCTAAATAAAACTTAGGGAAATATGTTTTATTCCTACGAACTAGAGATTCTAAACTCGGGGACTTGATTACGCTTAATCTAGTCTAACGCCCTTTTCGATATCTTTGCTTTTTAAAATATTTATGCGATGCAGTTTTGGATCCATTTTATTGTCTAATCACCAACATGTGAGGTGTTTATGCGGGTGCATAAACCACCAATTTAACACTCAAAAAAGCAATAAATAAATTGCAAGATTAGGGGAATGATGTACCTTAATGCAATGCAAGCATCTACATCGTTAGTAGAAAATCATCTGAGATAATCCTACTATGATTTCTAATTAACAAAACAAGGCACTTTCGGGGTGTTCTTTTAGAGTCTGCGCTTTTTTAAAATGCAAACTGACCTATATGCAATGACGTGCAAAAGATGACATGTGATTAATGTAACCTAACATGCGAACTATATGTCATGCGACCACGTGACCTAATTCTAATAACGGACAAATGATTTATTTTTTATATTTTTCAATGAAATTCGGAATAAAAATTGCCTAAAATAACATGCAATCTAACAACTTTCTTTTTATATGTTTTATTAAAATTCGAAATTAAAAATTACTCAAATTAAGAATGCAGTCTATTCTAATCTATCATAAAATAACTCATTCTTTTTGGGATTTTCATGGAAATTCAGAATCTAAAAATAACCTAAATAATCTATTAGGATTAGAATAATACCTAATTTAAATTAGGAAATAAATTATCTTAAGTCTCAATTTAAATTAAATAATTATCCTATCTTCTAGATACATTTATGGTTCCCTAAGCATGCAAAACTTCTAATTGAAATCCTAACTAACGTATTCTTGTATTTTCTTTATTTAAAAAAAAATCAAATGACACCATATCACAAAATATTACTACCATCCATTTAAATTTAAAAAACAATAGATTGACAAATTGTATCCCGGCATGAGGATCGGATTGGCCAATTTTTCACGTGTCGCGAATCATATCTCGGGCGGTATCAAAGAATATTCGAAGGGGTATGTGCATTCTGTAGAAGCGCACCCGACTCCATTGACCACCTGTTTTTCGGGTGTACTTTCACCGGGACCTTAGCTTTATTTTGGGCAAATAATTGCAACCTAATTTGGCGAAATAGAACGTGGCAAGAAAACCTCCATTGGGCCATCGGAAGTATAGGGGGTCAAAACTTTCACCATCAAATTGCTCGCTTTGCTCTTGGCGCATTGTGCCATATAATATGGTTGGAGAGGAATCACATTCTATTCAGGAATCATCCCGTTTTCATGCCAGCCCTCCGCAACCATCTCATCAAACTTGTTAGGGACAAAGGATTGTCTATGAAGCCTGTTGTTGATAGCGTCTGCAACAGAAACATCCAGCAAAAATGGGGCATCTCCTCTTCCATTTTTGAGTGATCTCTTGATTACTTTGTAAGTAGCTTATAGGCCTTTTTTTCTGCTGGCCAGCTTAGTGGCCTTGGTGTTGCGCGCTCTTGTTTGTAGCCGCGGTTTTAGTCGATACACCTTTGCACTGTCGGGACACGTTTTGTGTCGCCTTAAGTGCGAGGTTTTTGTGTTTCGACTACCTTCACTGTATGATGCATATTGAAAAGTATATAAATTTCTTACTTTACCAAAAAAAAAAAAAAAAATATCTTGGGCGGGAGATCGGATTGATTTATTTTCCGTGCGATTCTGAAATCATATTTCGGGCATAAAATCGGACTGTCAAATCATATGCACATTGTGAAATTAGGAAATAATTCCTAATTTAAAGTCTATTCGGGGATGTAATGGATACGATAATATCATTCAAAGATTCACATAAAATTATAATATTTCAAACAAAAAGCAATATACTCGAAAATTAAATGAGATCTTTACCTAATTTAAATATTTTCTTTCCGAGTTTGGACTGGCGGATGGTGGCTCGTGGATCACAAATGATGCGGTTGGACCCGGTGACGGTGGTGTTGCTCACGGTGGAACTCGATGGTAACTGACGATGTGCTTGTGGCAAAGGATGGCCTAAACGTCAGGACTGGACTTCTCCATTAAGGCAATGGTCGCGCTTGGCCTAGCAAGTGTGCCTTGCGGTTGCTCGCGGTTTGGCGGAGGAGTGTAGCTTGGTGGTGACCAAAGGCAGCTCTTGTTGATGGGACATCGCTGGAACCTTCTTGTGTTCACCGGTGTGGCCCGGAAATTGCAGCCAAGAATTCGATCCGACGCCGGAGAGGAGCTAGGTTGCTGTAAGTGATTATGCGGCAAGGGGAGCAACGCGTGATGGAGCGCAAATAAAATAGGCTTGTATTGAAATCTTTGTCGTCTTCTTCCTTTTTGTCTTCTTCTCTGCAGGTCATCGTGGAAAACCAGTAGGAACGACTTGAGAGCATGGACCTGCAAATTTGATGAGCAAGAATCGTGAAGAAAATAATCGTGAATTCAAGCGTGGGTCTTTCTTCTTGCGAACATGCCCTTCTCTTTTGCGTGTGCTCTTTCTCTCACGTCTTTTCCTCACTCTTGCCGATCCTCTCTCTCTTTCTTGCTCTCTTCTTTTTGTGTTTCTTGTGTGTGATCAGACCCCAAAAAAAAGTCCCTCTGTTGTGAATTCTCCTCCCCTTTTATATGCAAGACAACCTAGATTTTTCGGAAAAGGACGTGGTCAACTTTCCTCATGCCGAACGTATATTTTATTCCTTTCCTCCCTTAGAGTTATCTTTTCCTTCTGTTCATGGGCACGGGGAGGTCTTCTTGGAAGCATGCTCTTTCTTGTTTTGAGAAATATATATTGTTCAAATAATATACGTCCTTACATGAATATTCTTTCCCAGTTGCACTTACTATTTTCCATTGACCGACAAAATCTTGCATATTTCCACAAATATCCGAAAAACAAAGTCTATGAAATAGAGAACATCTTCAGAAAAATCATGAAAGATATTTCTGCACAAGTGCCCAACCAAAAATTTATTGATCGAGAATCATGCACATATTCCGAAAATTCTTCATATCCCACGTGCGAAAATTCCACCCATGATAATGAACGAGTTTGGCGAAAATCTTTATTCGTGGGCTTTTAACTAAGTCCATTCGCCATTGATTTAATGCAAATGCAACTATATGAGCCTATTACTATAAATGCTTCTAAAATCTATATGTAGTTCAATTCTTATTTTTGCTAGGTATTGGGATCGACCTCTAATTTTTTTGTGTAATTAATCACTAAATTGTTAGCCAAATAGATTCCAAGAGAAATACCTAAGTATGGTGTTTCAAATCATGACCCTAAACGAAGGAGGCGAACGGGCGCAAGCCCTCCAGATTCTAACTGATAACCACCGCCAAGTCTTTGTCAGCCTTCCAGTCAACCCGCTTTTTGTTAGGTAGCGCAAGCCAGCAAGGTTCATCCTCATTTCTTCTGGGAAAAAGAAGGCAATGGGGTAGTCTCTCATGATTACAGAACTTGAAAATTGGACTAATCCGTCATTGCTGACCACGGCATCAGGGGGAGCATCTGGAAAACTTGTTCTTGTGCAAATTCAACAAACGCAATACCAGAAATTGATATTAGACAGAATTGTTTACCTTGCACCCCAGAAATTGCTTACCATCTTTCTCTTATCGAGTTGAAAGTCCATGGCCGTCTTTGAACTACTCTTATTGTATTTGAGTTCTCTCCAAATTTGAAAGATCAAAATGAATGTCAACGCCAGACACCCCGGAAATAATTCCCTTAGCTTTCTGGTTCTCATGTCTGATCCTCTTCATCCCGAACACGTCAGTGCAGTCATATTTTTACCCGTGGTACTCAGGTAGGAGCAACTGCACTGATTATAGTAAGTTTCAGTACAACGTCAACTGCCTCCTCTAGAGGCGGCTTTACAACCAAGGACCCATTTACGGATTCCACAACATGACGGAAGGTGAATATCTGGACAGAGTTTACGATCTCTTCCTCTGCAGGTAAATCACTTGGAAATGATATCCAAAATTACAACTTTTGAGTAATGTCTTTCGATTCAATCGTTATGATCTTTGGAATCGGCTCACTTGATACTAGGATTTATTATGGACCTGATATATTGGCCTTAGTTGAAATCCTCTAAAACTACGACAATCCAACACCAACCGGAGGATTAGTATCCAGATTTATGTGACTCCTAATGCAACTTTCATATGCCTCGGTAGAGGCGATGTTGCCGCCAGTGGCTGTCAATCTTGCATTGATTCTGCCACCAGCAACATCTTAGAAAGATGTCCAGGAAAGAAAGAAGGCGATCATATGGTACGAGAATTGTCTCATGCTCTACTCCAACAGATCGTTCTTCTCTATCATGGAGTCAACACCTTACTTCGAACTGTATAACCTTATGAACGTACCAGATCCCAACAAGTTCCTCCAGACTGTGGTGGAAACCTTCAGGAATGTGATGGACTTGGCAATCTCTTCAGAAAGCTTATATGCGACCATCAAGGTCAATGTCTCGAGTTCAGTGACACTGCATGAGCTTGCGGAGCGCACCAATCTTATCAAAGTTAGATTGTAAGAGTTGCTAGGTTTCTGCAATCAATCATTTTCCTACCTTTATTAGTGACAGAAGGCAAGGTGCGAGAGTATTTCAGCCGAGCTGTAATGTATGTACAAACTGTATCCTTTTTATGGGGAACCTAGAGGACAAGCACCAACACCTTCTCCAACTAACAAAACCAGCACTGATTCCGGCACTGAAGGTATAACTTATATAATACTCAAAATGTGCACTCACTTTGTCATAGTATTTGTATAATGGTATCATTCCGTTGCTTCTCATTCTCATCAGAAGCTGTTTTGTGTATCTTAATGCTCTTGACTTGCTTTTGTGATCTAAACTATGATAATTCTCGCTTGGTTCCACCAAGTTCCTGGTATGATTTACACCCTGTGAAAAAAGATCTGCAGATATGTGGTATGATCAGATGCAGGGAATTACTTTGTCTTGAACAGGGGTCCAACGAAGAAAAGCTCCACGGATCGCCATAAAGTCATTAGGTCATCTTTACTAATATTCATCATGGATTCGTGCATTTATTTAAAGAGGACAAAGAGATTGAAGAAAGGTATAAATGAGTTCATCTTGCCACTGGAATTACCGTCTTTTCAAACTTTACCTTATCTGAGACAAGAAATTGGAGAAGAGTTACCAAAGGAAGACTGCCAAGGAGAAAAACCGGTGGATTTTCTTGAATGCTCTCTGATACGATTGGATGTCGTATGTGCCACAGGAAACTTCTCCAATGATTGCAAACTTGGGGAAGGTGGGTTTGGCCCTATGTACAAAGTAAGCAATTTAGCAAACTGGCAGAGCCATTTTCCGTAACATGAACTGAATTGAATTAGGCTATCATTAGTAATCCTCAAACAGGAATTTCACTACTAACTTTATGCTGTTTCAGGGCATGTTGACGGATGGAAAAAAAATTGCGGTTAAGAGGCTTTCAACAGAGGAAATTCAAATGATACTTTTTCCTCATAAACTGCTTATCCAAATCAAGGACATGCTGATGGACCATCACCCTATTCACATCATAAGCCACGCTAATCAAGTACTTAACAACTGTAAGACTAAATAAAAAGAGTCAGCACATGCATTCGTAGCAGTATAGGAATATTGCACGGCCACATTTTTATCGACTTCCTTAGTAAACTGAAAAAAACAAAGCCATAGTTTCCAGTATTCATGATCTTCATCTGCCAACTTTGCAACAAAAGCAACCTCTTTTGCAACAAAACTTAGAAGCAACCACTTATAGCAGTCTCCATATGAGCAATGTGCACGTCTGTGTGTGCATGTCCGATACACGTAGACAAAAAAGAGACCAACATGCACCTTCACAAACAATTTTTATCCCCTATGTGCGATACTTCTTTGAATTAGTGACCAACATGTTTAACTGGTAGTAATGATTCGGAAGCAGCAGAACAATCCTCATCAGACCTGATGCTTGTAAACAGCTCTGACTTATCAGTAAACCACTCGGGGATATCGCGCACAATCCGAACATCGTCTTTCAGATAATCATTAAAATGATCCACATAAAAATATCCTCAAATTTCCTATATGGATATGAAATGATCTATTTGAAAAGCATGCAAGAAGTTCCATGATACCCATTAAAGCAAATAAAAGTTCGTCCATAACTCCATCTTCTTTGTTGTCATCCAAATTTTTCTTCACAAGATGTCATCCTATCTAAGAATATGCAATTGGTTACTGACGTAACTGGTCAATAATGCATGACTAAGAAAATACATAGATAATTCTATGCTGGGGGAGTCAAGCCATGTCCACTGATCAACTATTTGAAGTTTTATGTGGAAAAATTTTCCTAATAGAGCTGAAGCCTGGTGCAAAGCCATTGAGATGTCTAACATACAGTAACTTAGACTAACTTGATGACTGGAGAAAAGTTCTCGTGTAAATACAATTTCAAGGGTTGGTAAGAGAAAATGCATAGAATAATTCAATGAGTTCCCCTAAATGATGAACTCCCAGTCCTGGGCATCAGAAAAGCCTGAACCAAACCTTGTTGTGCAGCAAAGGTGTTCCCCTAAATGATGGACTCCCTGTCCTAGGCATTAAAGTCCAGACACCTTACGTTTGATCTTTCCAGATCTAATCCTGCTTTAATACTGGTAAAATAAGAGTAGCATTCAAAATTTTAGCAACAGCAACGGCATTTTATATCTGCATATGGAAATATGAATAGAATAGATTCTCATTAAGCCAGCTCTAAATCAAAAGATTAAATTAACATGCAGTAAATTCTTGATGAGCGATGACAGACAGTACATCAAACGAGTGTAATCTTGTTCCTAGGAAATACTTGTCTAAACAATGCAAATTGTCCATGCTGAATGCTATGCTAACAAGCATTGAATAGGAGGTCAAACTCAAACGGGAACTGTGGCAATCAAGAAGCCCAAAACGTTTATTCAACTTTTCCACAAAGTACAGGGGCTACGTCATCCAATTCTTCCTTCATTGATATCGTTTATGCATAATGCATAGCTTAAAGGACCAAAAATACTTCTTATTGAAATGCCCCATGCTTTACAATAGGCATTTGTGACAAAAGGATCCCCAGTAAAAAGAAAAAAAAACTAAGCAAGATTATGAGTTCCCAGTAGTATTAAAATGTAAAGCAACAAATCCAAATTCGTATGGGTCAGAATTAACATAATAGTGCAAGCATTTGAAAATCTATGAAAGAACCATCCATCCAAAGCATCTATTAAAAGCATAAAGAAAAGAATAAGGAAAAATATGATGAAATTGAAGTATCTTAATAACAACTTTGCTTTTCCTTCTACGCAAAATATATCAAACCCATGAGTGTGAAATTATGCTGGTCTTGCCTTAATCTTTTTTTCAGTTTTCCTTAACAAATAGGAAAAGTAGAATGAGTGAGTTACTACCAATCCATCCTCTTTTAAACAATGTTCACCACAAGTGACACGCAACCTTAGATTTCTATTGCTCATGGAAAACATTTTAAAAAAGTAATGACACTCAAGTGATCAAGAAAAAAGTTATAGTACTCAAATGAGCACTGTGAAAACGTTGTGTTACTTGTGGTGTTCTAATTCCTATAAACATATATCAAAAGCCTTTATGTGTTGGTAGATGGTGATTTTGTTGTCCATGCAATATGCACAAGAGTTTTGAAAACGAAAGCTTGCTATTTGGCCCACTAATAACTTTAATTGGGAGCCCTGCTCCTCATTTAAGGAATGATGTCTACGTGACATGGTGCAAGTAACGTGCATCATTTCAAGTAATTACAACAATAGTTCGAACCCTTAGAATTTAAATAAAAAAGTCCCGTGTGGGAGTATCGTTGTTGAAACTGTTGAATAGAAATTACAAGTAGTCAAAAGGTTTACCATTTTAGAAATCAACCAGCAACCCAATGAACAGTGACAAATGTGACCTACAATCAAAAGGATATGTAGCTATTAGCTTATTGTCTAGGTTGTAAAAGTTCATTATTCTAGTATCTATTTTTGCTATACGTTTTGTTGATTACACAAGTCATCTCTCTTGACCTTGAAATAGGTATAGTTACAAGTTTTAAAATCAAAATCAATTGTGCAAAACATAATTTATATGAGGTGATATAATGGTTTCTAGGAGGTATCGAGTTCGTATAATCTTTCACCGTCGTATTGAAATGCAATAAATATCAGTCATTGAACAAATCTAGTTGTGACATTTTACCTTTCAATCCAATTTTGAAGGGTCTGGACTTTATATGAGTCCATCACGTGTAACGTGATGGGAAAGTCCCTTCAGCATAAAAGTTTGCATATGTAAATCTTCAAGTAGGGTTGGACTTTATTTGGGCTCATCATGTGTAACATGACGAGAATCCATCACTCACGAGGAGCTAGACTTATGAAAATCGAAAGGGTAAGTCAAGAGCACGTTATTTGAAAAAGAAAAACAGGAAACGATATGTCAAACTAATCGAGGTTCTTGTAATATTCATGGCCACGGGTCGATTTTTGGCCCGGAATCATCCCAAAACCGGTTTGGTCAAATCTGGGTCCGGCTCGTTGACCGGGCCCGTGGTTCAGAACCAGAACCGGCCCGTGGCTTACGGGCCCGGTTCCGGTTTCAGAAATTTTGAACTAGCCCGGAACCACCGTTTCGGGGCTCGGTTCCAAAAAAATTAAAAAAAAAAAACCCTACAGTGCAGCAGAAGACACCACCAATAAGAATAGTAGTGACAGAGAAGCAGCAGCAGCGGAGGGAATGAAAGAAGGGGAGGAAAGGGAGAAGACCCACAGATAGATCTACGTCAAAGATCGGTCTGGGAGAAAAGTATAGAAAAATGGAGAGGTTGTGGGTAGTGTGGTGGGGAGGAGTGTATTCTCTCTCTCTTCCTTCGCCAATGATGGAGGGCTGGCTCTTTCTTTATGCCTTAGATGGAGGAGGAGGAGGAGGAAGAAGACAATGGAGGATGATGATGATTTGGAGGGGTGGTGGGTATGGAAGATGCTTTGCTTCGCTGAGTAGAGAGAGGGGGATGAAGGAGTCAAAGGTGAGGAAATTGTATAACGGTGTGTGCGGTTGGACTGATGTTTGGGGGAGGAGGTGTACGAAGGAGCGTCGGGTGGATGACAGTGCCCAGTCCAACTTATCGACAGTGACACTCCAACCTCTCCCCTGCGCCTCCTCCGGTCCTCCCCTTTTCTCCTCCGCCTGCTCCCGTCTTCCTAAATCTAGCTCCCATCGCCGTCGCCGTCGCCGTCGGTCCCGCCCATGGCCACAGCCTACGACGCCGACGCCCCCTCCTCCTTCCCCTCGCTACCCTACGCCTCCTCCCCTTTCTTCTCCTCTCCCTCGAACTGGAACCAACCAGAACCAGTGGTTCTGAACCGCGGCCATAACTATCTTGTAGCACAATAAATCCTTTCAATTGGATCCCTGATTGTCACTATTTTAATAATTGAGTTCAATCAGATTATTAAATTGAATAGCTATGCGCTAACAGTTACCTAATTAGACTACTTGAAAGGCGAAATTCAGAAGCAGATATAAAAGTCTAGGACTTCATCAGCATGGCGGCATCATGGCGGGCCACATGATTATGACATTGATTGGAAAAAGAAAGGACATTGCTGGGTTAACCGTGCCATTTCTTTTTATTGGTGACGGTGCAACCATGGCCGCACGTTTCATTTCGTGGACGGCGGGCCACCAGTTCGAGAGGTAGCTGTAATGTACAGATACAATCACTCAAGCAAAAAGGACGAATTCATTGCATACCGGATGAAGAAGTTTCCAAATTTCAAGCATAAAACAAAAGGTGGATGGGGCTCCGTCAATATTGTAAGACTGACAGAGCCGTCATCTAAGCTTTTCCCAAAAAGAAAAGAGAGAAGCACAGCCAAAAGAGATTTTCGAGGAAACTGGGGCAAAAGAAAATTTCTGTCGTCGAATCAATTCCCACAATGCAAAACCAATGTTACACGCGACAGGGACACCTCGTCACGTGCTTACTAGTGCTTCACTTCAATGAGCTCGAGACGATAGAAACGACGAATGATCTGAAAAGGACAGACTTGACGGCGTTTCTTGCCGGCACGTGATGAAGACGATTCGTGAGTGGATGAGTTTGAATTCTCCCGCCAAAAATTTGAAAAAGTTATGGTATTTGTGATGTTCTTAAGCTTTATGTGGTGATAGATGGTGATTTTGTTGTCCATGCAATATGCACAATAATTTTGAAAACAAAATCTTGCTAATTGGTCCAATAAAAACTTTAATTGGGAGCCTTGCTCCTCATTTAAGGAATGATGTCTACGTGACATTGCGCAAGTAATGTGTATCGTTCGAAGTAATTACAACAATAGTTTAAATCCTTAGAAATTAAATAATAAATGTCTTGTGTGGGTGTATCGTGGTTGGAACTATTAAATAGAAATTATAAGTAGTCAAAAAGTTTACCATTTTAGAAATCAACCAACAACCAAATGAACAATGACAAACGTGACTTGTGTAATAAAAAGGTTATGTAGCTATCAACTGATTGTCTAGCTTGCAAATGATCATTATTTTGGTATTTATTTTTGTTGTACATGCTATGTAATTTGTTGATTGCACAAGTCATCTCTCTTGTCATTGATATAGATATAGTTACAATTTTTAAAATTAAAATCAATTGTGCCAAACATAATTTATATGAGGTGATATAATGGTTCCTAGGAGGTATGGTGTTTGTATAATCTTTCATTGTTGAATTGAAATGCAATAAATCTCGGTCATTTAACAAATCTGATTGTGACTTTTTCCCTTTCAATCTAATGTTGAAGGCTTCAAACTTTAATTGGGCTCACCACGTGTAACATGATGAGAAAGTCCCTTCATCGTAGAAGTACATGTACATAAATCTTTCAATGGGGCTTGACTTTATTTGGGCTTATCACATTTGACATGATGAGAATTCATGACTTACAAGGGGTTAGGCTCACGAAGACCGAAAGAGTAAGTCAAGAACTCAAAGATCGAAAAAAAGAGAAAAAAAGAAACGATTGGATAAAATAATTGAGGACTTTATAGCACGATCATTCATTCCAATTGGATCCCATAATGCGAAACCAGACGGCGAATTTAAAAGGAGCTGCTCGGTTTTCTGGGAGTCAAGCTCGCTGCTGCTATCTCCTTGACTTCTTTTAGTTCTCAGAATTCACACCCTGACAGGGACCCCTCGTCGCCTTCTATGAGATCGAGACGACAGAAACGACGAATGATCAGAGAAGGAAAGATTTTACGGCGTTTCGTGCTGGTGCTTGATGAAGACGATTCATGAGCTGATGATTTTACGGCGTTTCTTGATGGCGGCCAAAAGTTTCATAGCCATCACCCACCATTTCCACGTTTTATAACCATTGTCGAGTCATTGTCGGGCCTTCTGGGTTAGGCAGGACACGCCACGAAAGTTCGTCCTTCTTCTGGGAAAAAGAAGCCAATTGGATCGTCTCTGTTGAATACGAAACGTGGAAATTGGACTAATTCATCTTTGCTAACCCCGGCATTAGGAAGAGCAGCTGCAAAACTTCGGCTCTTGATCAATTTCTTTACCTCGCCCTCCAGAAGTTGCTTGTAATCTTACTACTCTCGAGTAGAAAGAAAGTCCGTGGCCATCTTTGAATTACTCTTATTGTACTTGAGTTCTTTCCAAGTTCAAGAAAAGATGGTTATCGATGCACCGAGAAATGTTTCCATCGCTTTCTGGATTTCATGCCTGATCCTCTTCATCCGAGGCACTCCTGTCAGTGCACAGACATATCTTCAAGAGAGGTGCGCAGATAGGGGCAACTACGCTCCTCATAGCAAGTACCAGGACAACCTCGGCCGCCTCCTCTCCGGGGGGTTTGACAACAAAGGACCCATTTACGGTTTCTACAACACGACGGAAGGTGAAGATCCGGACAAAGTTTATGGTCTCTTTCTCTGCAGGTAAATCACATGCAAAAGATACCAGAAATTTCAACTTTTGAGTATTACCTTTCAATTCAATCGTTATAATCTTTGGAGTCGGCTCACTCGGCACTAGGATTTATAATGGAGCTGATATATTGGTCTTAATTGAAATCCTCTACAAAGTACGGTGATCCAATGCCAACCCAAAAATTGCGATCCAGATTTAAGTGACTACTAATGCAACTTTACTATTCCTCTTTAGAACGGATGTTGCCGTCAATCTCTGTCAGTCTTGCATCGATTCAGCTACCAAACTCATCGTAGAAAGATGTCCAGGACAGAAAGAGGCCACCATATGGTACGATGAGTGTTTTGTGCGCTACGCTAACAGATCTTTCTTCTCTATCATGGAGACATTGCCAATTATTTTCATTGTCAACCCTGCGGACGTGGAGCAAACTTTTGATAATGAGGACTTTGAGACAAAAGTGACGGATATCGCAAGGAATGTCACGGACCTGGCGATCTCCACAGAAAGCTTATACGCGACCATAAACATTAATGTCTCAAGTTCAGTGACCCTGCTTGAGCTTGCACAGTGCACCCCCGACATATCAAAGTCAGATTGCAAGAGTTGCTTGCTTACTGCTATTGAACAGTATCCTACCGTTCTTAATTATAAAAGGGGAGGTGCGAGAATTCTTCAGCCAAGTTGTAATATGCGGTACGAACTGCATCGTTTTCATGGGGAACCTCAAACTAACAAAACCAGCACCGAGTCTGGCACTAAAGGTATGAGTTATATAATACTAAAAAATATGCACTCAATTTGTCATGGTAAGTGTAAATGGTATCATTCCATTGCTTCTCATTCTCAATATAAGCCGTTTTGTGTATGATATTGCACTTGACTTGCTTTTACGATCTGAACTATGATCATACTCTCTTGCTTTCACCGAGTTCTTCGTACTATTTACAATTGGTGAAAATAAATCTGCAGATTTGTGGTATGTTTAGATGTAAGGAATTTCTCTGTCTTGACAGGGGTCAAACGAGCTCCATGGGTTGCAATTGTTAGCTCAGTAATTGGATCGTGTTTACTAATAAGTATGGTGGGTTCGTGCATTCTTTTGAAGAGGAGAAAGAGATTGAAGAAAGGTATAAGTAAATTCATCTTGCTTGCCATTGGAATGAACATCTTCTAACCTTTACCTTACGAGAGTAAGCTCTTGGATCTCAGAGAAGGAAAACAGCCAAGAGGTTCAGTTACTTCATCTGAGACAAGAGATTGGAGAAGAATTTTCAAAGGAAAACTCTCAAGGAGGAAAGCCGGTGGCTTCTCAAGAACTGTCTTTGATACGATTAGACATCATACGGGCGGCCACAGGAAACTTCTCCAATGAATGTAAACTTGGGGAAGGTGGGTTTGGCCCAGTGTACAAGGTAAGTATTCTAGTGACTCAACGCCAATTTATGGGGAAATTGGGAAAATCTTCTAATGGTAGCAAACTGGTAGAATCGTTATCCATAACATGAAATGAATCGAATTTGGTTATCATTAGTAATTCTCACTTAGGGATTTGACAACCGACTTTACTCGTTTTAGGGCACATTGGCAGATGGAAAAGAAATTGCAGTTAAGAGGCTTTCAAGAACCTCAGGCCAAGGACTCATCGAGTTGAAGAACGAAGTCATCTTGATTGCCAGACTACAACACAGGAACCTCGTTCGATTATTGGGATGCTGCTTGGAAGAACAAGAAAAACTCTTGATATATGAATACATGCCCAATAAAAGCCTGGATGTCTTCCTTTTTGGTTTGAGCTTTAGCCAATGCTATGAATTTTTTAGCTAGTTAATTTTAGTTTTATGAAGTTGAGTTTCAACTGAGTCTCTCGTTGTCAACAGATTCGAATATGGGGCATAGTTAATTTTAGTTTCATAAAGTTGAGTTTCATCTGAGTTTCTCATCATTGACAGATTCAAATAAGGGGCAATCTCTAGATTGGAAGATGCGTGTGAACATCGCCTGTGGAATAGCTCGAGGACTTCTATATCTACATGAGGATTCTCGCCTGAGAATTATCCATAGGGATCTGAAAGCTAGCAATATTTTGCTAGATGGAGAGATGAATCCAAAGATATCGGATTTCGGAATGGCAAGGATCTTCGGTGTAAATCAAGACAAGGCCAACACAAATAGGGTTGTTGGAACCTAGTAAGTGCTTTAATATCATTCTATGTCCGTTACATGTTCGAATGATTCACTAGGCCAACATAGGACTCTGATGATCAGCTTAACAACACCAGAATGAGCACATTCATATTTCAAAAGTTTCATATAGAAAATTACTTTTCTTTGTTTCTTACTTCCAACTAATTGCTCTTCATCACATAACTATGGCTAGTGGATACATGGCACCGGAGTATGCAATGCTAGGACTCTTTTCTGTAAAATCAGATGTCTTCAGTTTTGGAGTTCTCTTACTAGAGATAATAAGCGGGCAAAAGAACAACGGTTTTCATCTCCAGGAGCATTGTGAAAGCCTTCTCACTTTTGTATGTTCCTAGTCACCATCCCATTTTAATATGAAATTCAAAAATTTCGTGTGGCTGTCCTTGCTTATTTTCCTTGCTAAATAACAGGCATGGAAGTTGTGGTCCGAAGGTCGAGGGTTGGAACTTATTGATCCATTAATCAAAGAGTCATGTGATGAAGTTGAAGTGCTAAAATGCATACACATCGGTCTATTATGTGTTCAAGAAGACCCGGAAGATCGACCGGCTATGTCACTCGTGGTTCATATTCTAGGAGGCGATACTATCACACTCAACCCACCTTCGCAACCTGCATTCTCAGTTGGGAGAGATGTGAAAAAACTTTATTGTATCAAACCCAGTCAAGAAGTCTTCACTATTAATGGTGTAAGCGTTTCAGATGTTTCGCCTAGGTGACCAAGTATCATCAACTTGCCTTCAATTGATTTCTCTTTTATATAATGGAAATGCAGCTCGAGATAGTTATGATATTTCTTTATTCTCCATATCTTTTTAGGACTGGGCATATATTTTCCTTGTTGTACATATTATTAATTAATTGTAATATATTTTTGTCATGTTACCTTGTATAGTTATCATGTAAAGCCAGTTTTTATCCTCTTCTTTATATATACATAAATATACAGATATTAAAACATTCTCTCCTCTGCATATTTCTTATCTTAGTATTAGAGCTAGATGATCTTGAGCAAATTTTGAGTCGGTTGAGTTCGACACACCGAGTGCACTCGCAGAGCACACCTCACATCTCATGTTGTGTTATTTATATTTTTATAATTATTAATATCCCTTTCTCAATGTCGATTCTTAGCATTTTCGTCATGTATGCATAAATGTCAGCGTATTGTTACGTAACCTTCACATGTCAGTCAATTCTATCTTCAACAAATGAAATCACCTCTTTGGTTCTTTTCTCCCAACTCCATCTGACTTCCTCTGCATCACCTTGAGTTTGAGAGGTTGTTAAAGATAATTAAGATTTTACCTTGATGCTTCATTTTTCAGGATTGTTTATATATATTTCCCTTGATTGTGTATATTCTCAATTGATTATTATTAATGTCATAAGCCAGCCTCAATTTATTTTGCATGTGTTTCCACCTCTCATGCGTCATTCTCATCCAATTTGCACCTACAAGGGGTGTTCAAATATCACACATCGCTTGACTATAGAGCTTATATGCTCATTATATACATGTGATCTCTCTCTACTAATTATCTTAAGTTTTTGGATTGAATTTTTTAATTTTGCGATTTAATAAAATAGAATGATAATTTCAGTGTGTGATCTCTTTCGCACCGTAACAACCATTTCTTAATCCTTGATTTCTACAATCATTAAGTGATAAATTTAAGGGAAAAAAGCCTATTCATTAGTCATGTTTCTATTCTAGTTTACCTCATATATTCTAGCAGAACTATACATCTACTCGCTTGAAAATATATCTATTATGTAAGTACTCAATTGATGTAAAAATACATAAATTCTAAAATCTACCTTTATTATATCCATTAAAATCAAGATGTTAAAGTATTTAAATACTAAACCATGCTAGAGCAAAAAGTCTCAAATTCAAATCTTTCCAAACGCCTATTTGCCTCTCCTATTATGTTTTTCTATCGTTAATTTTAGGCGAAAGTTCAGTCTACACGTTGTTGGGAAAACATCCCTACAGATTTTGATGGTCTCAAAACTATCTTTGGTACTAACATTTTGTATGACGAGTGCAGATGGTTAAGTTTGAGAATACCATCAACGATCCTCTCACATCAGCAAGGACGAGAAACTAGATTATGACATTTAGGAGAACAAGATCCAAGTGAGTGGTATCTCATGCTAACTTGGAAGAACCAGCCAAGCTAGTGTCCTTGGAGGTTCTTGGTACTGATGAACATAGAAAGATCATTGATCTTATTGTCGCGTGTCATTCAATCAGTCACTTAAGATCGTCAACTAGATTACTCATAATCCGCATCAGTAATAGTGTGTTGATCGTGGTGGTGATGTACTAGCTCTGATGATGGTAAGATTTTCATTGGGAGATGATCCTTGATAGTATAGAAAATAGCCATTACAGGACTGGACTATGTTGCTTGAAAACTGGGAAAGAAACCAGAAAAGTGCTGATAGTTTTTCTACTTAAGGATAGTGTAGCAAACAAGCCTAGTATTGAAGTGCTTTACTTTTGAGCATAAAGATATATTTAAATGGCTAACCTTGACAGCTTTTTTGCTCTTGATTTTCATGCACCAAAAAAGCCTCCATACTTTGATGGAACTAATTATAGCTATTGGAAGCGGCCCAAGCAAACTTATTTCCAGGCAACTGATCTACAAATGTGGGAAGTCATTAAAATGTATTGGAGAAACATCTCAAGGAAATTTTGATGATCCCAAAACTATCATTTGTATAATGTTTTACATTAAGAATTGCATATGCTCGTGATAATGTTTATAAAACTGAAGTCATAAGATCATGTATATGATCTATCTGTAATAACAGCACCAATGAATCTCTAAAGATCGGCTGCAAGACAATGTTTGCTGTAGATAAGAGAACAGGCTATTTGACAGTATGTCAAAGCTGCAGCCACAGAATAGCAACAGAAGCTATTTTGGGAAGTTTACAAATGTTCAAGAAAAGGCTGTATGGGTAGCTAGTTCCACGAACAACAGAACCAACGGTCTCTAATGGCTGTCTTGCTTATCCAAGACATCCTTAACGACTATATTGAAGATGCCTATAAAAGAGAATATCTTTGAAGCCAAAGAGTTAGGGAACAAGGAGAATTATATACACATGCTCACAAAGTCCAAAAATCAGCTACTTGCTATATACTTAGCAAAAAGCTCTTGTTTATCTGTAATACTTGTTGCATTGTAATTGTGTTGAAAGATCAAGTGATAGCAGTACCTAATTCTTGATAGTGTGATCTATCATATAATAGGATTGGTGTATGCCGAGTGTAACTTGTTCAGCAAATTACTAGCGTATTCCAGCTTGACTTATGGTTGTTAGTGGTGAGAGTCAATGTAGGCTAGGAAACAAAGCCGAACCACTATATATCTTTGTGTGCTGCTATTATCTTCCTATTAATTTTCTTAAGCACACAATCAAGTCTCTGTCTATCACATATCTGGTTAAACCTAGTATTTACTCGGCATATGTTGATTTTTGCAAAGGGAAGAAAAACCTTTAAAATAACCTATTCACACCCCTTCTAGGTTGTTTTGTTAGCCCCAACATCCTTTTCCATTTCCTTTTCTTCCTTTCTTTCCCATCATTCCCTGCTTTTTCAAGCTATCACAAGAGAAAGAGAGATGAGAATATCAAATAGGAAGAATTCATAACAACCAATGTCAAGGCTTGAGGTAAGTTTTAAAGGTATGTTCTCTAATCAAATGTCATTCATTTTGTTTTTTTCCTTTCATCTCCAGTGGAGTCAACTAAAAATTGTAGGTATCATTTAATTTTTGAAAGGAACCTCTTTGAACCCCTCCTCAAAGAGGGGTAGCTATTGACACTTGATTTTTAACCGAAGTCGTCGTACAGGGAAAAATCTTGAGATTAGGATTTCTAATCATTATAGAACCCGATTCTCAATCAAAAAGAGTTATTTAGCATTTGAATTAGCATTATCCATTCACTTTCTAGTTTTTTGCATTTTAATTTCAAAAAGTCAAAACATTGACTTTTAAGTTGACTTTGGGTCAAACTTTAACGAAAAGGTCAACCCAAAGTCAAAATTTTGTTTTGCATGGAACACCTAAAAATAGTGTCAATTTCACTTTTGCACTATCAATTTTCAAAAAATTCAAAGTTTGACCCATTAATTGACATTTTAATGACTAATTACTAAAATGTTGACTTTTGGTCAATACTTTGTCCAAAAAAATCGAAAAAATTGAAAACCCCTAAATCAATTCCATTTTAGCTTAATTTCACTTTGGCATCAACAATTTTACAAAAATTGGTTTAGAATCAACTTTTCCCCAATTCTCGTAATTTGGTTAAAATCAGTCAAAAATGAAATTACTTCGTTTCTAGTTATTTTTTAGGATAGTTTCCTACATAACGTTTGATCTAAAGGTCGACATTCAATTTTTTCAAACCAATTTTAGAATTCCAAGCCAAGGGTAAAAATCCCCAATTTGACCATTATTTAGGGTTCCGATCGATTCTTCATGATTTGCGCAATTAAGCTACGATGAGTGTAAGTTCTTCTCTGAAACTCAAATCCAAAATCAATTTTGAAAAATTTACATGAATTTGAGTTAAATTGATTAATTAAGCTCGCTAATGACTTGCAAAACCAAGCCAAATTGAGCCAATTGAGGTAATTCAACTGGACCCATTCTTATCTAGGGTTTAATTTGATAAATTGAGGTTCAATTTGATGATTAAACTCAATTTCCTTTTGGGGTTTAGTTCAAGCCAATATGTGGAAGTCAATTAAGGCTCATTAGAATGTTTTAAATCCATTTAATTGAATCAATTGATTACTTTTCAAATTAATTGGGTTTGATTGAAATCAATTTTATCAATTGAAGACAACAATTGCGAAAAAAATTGCACCAATTGATTGAAAAAACCCAATTTTTGTGAGACAACTCAATTAAGATGAAATTGGCATCATCCATGATGTAATTAGAACAAATTCATCCAATTGAGATGTCGGAAATGAATTCAATTGGTTTTAATTGATTGGATTTGAGTTGTTTCACTTCAATTTGATCCGTACTTTTGACAATTGGATAGAAAATCTTTGCAATTAGATCCACAATAGAAAAAAATTGGACTAAATTGCATAAATGATTCGCAATTGAATCGGCCAAACCGGTCCAAGCCGGTTTGATCTAGCCTGACCGATCCAATCGGTTCAACTGGCCCTTATCGCTATCCTAGTGAGGGTGGCGGAAAATGGCCATTTTCGGCCATGGTTTGGCCACCTCAAGGCTTGGCCGGCTAACCATTTCTCTTGTTTATAAAATTACACAAATGCCCCTTTGGAAATTACTGAAATGCCTTTGTCATCCAAAATTAAGCCAATATGAGCATTTCTTTAATAATTAAGCAAATTATCTTGGCCATTCTTCAAGAGCACATCGTAGCCATCTATTATGCCATATCATCTATTCAAGGGATTCAAAACCAACCAATAAGGATAGCCTTAATAATTAAGGAAGCAATTTCAGCCTTAGATCAATCCAAAGGCTAAAATTTAAACTAGAGAGAGGTATATAAACTTTTCCCTCAAAATTTCAAAGGGGCTGGCCATTTTATGATTTGAATTCTCTCTCTCTCTCTCTCTCTCTCTCTCTCTCTCTCTCTCTCTCTCTCTCTCTCTCTCTCTCTCGGCTCCCACCACCCAAATCCACTGCTTGCTGACCTTCTTCCGGTGAGCCACCGCCACGCCGACCTTCTTCTGGCGAGCCATTGCTACGCCGACCTCCTTCAAGCCTTCCCCAAGCCAATCACAGTTTTGGCCGATGCTGTCCAAGGTTGAAGATCGTTGGTCTAGCCATTTCTCTCCCTCGGTATTCCTACCGGCAATCACACCGATCTGCTGGTCCAGTAGTCCGGCCATGGTTTTGGCGATCACACTAGTCTGCTAGTCTAGCGGTCCAACCATTGTTTAAACAATCGGTGGCCATCTCATGGCATTTGAGCCTTGTGACTACTCTCCTCCGACTCATCCTAAAAGAATGATGGTGATGGTCGGCGAGCTAAAACAGCCACCGGGTTCTTTCTCTATCTTACTTGATTTTGGTCCTTAGTTGATCTTTGTTCAACGTGACATCCTCGATTAGGACTCAATTTTAACAAGAGTATACATAGTCGGATTATGAGTGATTTCGCTCGATCATTATACTAAACGCGAATGATCCTAAGCTAATTTCACAAGACCATGTGCCGGGTAAATAAGTCAATTCCATGCGATTACATAACAACCGAGAATGATCCATGGATTGACGGGACTCGAATATGGATTGATTGACAAATCAACCATAAGTCACGCTAGTGACACCCAAGAGGCTGCCTAACTTGAATATGCCGTATTAGGAGTACTTTCCATTGAAGTTTAGTCATGAGTCTTAGTCCGGTTATAAGTCTTCAATTAAGGATAGTTCGGAGGTTTCCTTTTCAGTTTAGTCAACATAGACCCTCGGGAATAGTTTTGGGCCCCAAATTTTGGACAAAGGAATTATTGGGCCAAGAATGGAAGCCCACAAGTGGGCGAGATGGGCCTCACGCCCAAGGCCAAAGTCCAATGGGCCAAAGGAAAACCCATTAACCTTTTCAAGCCCATTTCTCTTAAATTTGGGCCCATTCAAGCCCTAAGCCCAAGTTTGTTGGCCTAAGCCCAAGCTCATGTGAATAGTGCCCGTGAATAGTGTCAATGGCTTGTCTTGCAAGACACTTTCTCTCTCTTCCTCATTCTCTCACTTTTGGCTTTCTCACTCTCTCTTTTTCTCTCTTTTTCCTCTTGTTTTTCCGTTCCTTTTGTCTGCGCTTCACCACCCTTACCGCTCCCAAGCCACGTCGTGAGCCACCCTTGCCAAGCCACCGCCGCCATCCACCGCCGCCCATAGCCGCCCATCCAACCCACCAAAGTTACCATCCCCCAACAGACCCTAGCGAGACCCATTTAAAAATCGCCACACCTTGTTGTTCTAGACCAAGCCACCAGTGGCCTTTGCCGCCACCGTCATGCCTCATGTCGTTGGAATCGTTTCTGGGTGAGTTAATGCTCTAATCCCTTGATTAGTACGTTAAACTTGCTTAGGGTTAGATTATACTAAGTTAATTATGCTTAGTGCTAATTAATGAGAGATTAGTTGATAAGCTATCGCGATAAGTGATAGGTGGAATTGATAAGCTATTGCGATAGGTGGTAAGTAGACTTTATAGGTTATCGAGAAAATGTGATAAGCTACCGTTAAAGGGATGATAAGTTATCGGGTATTTGTTGATAAGCTATAGCCAAAAAAGTGATAAGGTATTGTGGATTTGGTGATAAACTATCACCGAAGAGGTGATAAGCTATCGAGAAAATGGATGATAAGTTATCGCGAGGGAGCAATAAGTTATCATTTTTTATTTGATAAGTTATCGCAATAAGGCGATAAGTAGTTGTTATATGTGGTTTATACTTGAATTATGTAATAATTTTGTGTATATTTCATGTGCTTTAGAGCTTGTTATGTCATGAAATGTGATTGCCCATTTTATAAACCTTGGATTTTGTTTTTTAAAGAAAGGTTTTATGGACATATAAGTGGAAATTCCCTAGGTGTCGGGGATGTCTGGTTTTATGAGTTCAATGGGACAATAATGTTTAAAAAGGAAATCGTGCAAAGTTTGATGGGTTGATTGTGTGTATGTGATCATGTGTGAATTTATTACTGCATTTTTATGTGTGAAAGTTGCGTGGTTTGTTATGTGAGCACAAATCATGTTTGCATTCGGTTAAATGCTGAGATATAAATGAGTTGTATGGTTGTTGTGCTCGTGTGATCACATAAAGGAACTCATCACCCAATGGGGGTATGAGGACGTTGCCCAATTAAGTTCGAATGCCTAGCGGGGTCCGGATGCTTTGAGTCGTGGTTAAGGCTGGGCTGATGCTCTTAATTGAATACCGTCTGGGTAGGGGTTCCAAATAATGCCGTGCCCGATGGGGTGAGACGATGCTTTCGGTCATGCCGGAAGACCTCTAACCTAATGCAAGTAATGCAGATTGTACCGTGGCCGTATGAAGTTGTAGTAATCGGAACATGCATGAAAGAGTGTGAATGCATTGTGCCTGATTATGGGATAAAATTGTGAGGCACGGTATAGGATAGGCCAAAATGTGCATGGAAATGCTACTGAATGTTTTGATTATACTATATGCTTGTTGCATTATGATTTCACATGATGATTTATAATGTGCATAGCGTGTATGCCAAGGCAAGGTAAGAATGCCTATGATTGTTTAATGGCATGTTTGTTTATGCTGGGCTAGGTAGCCCGCTTGTGTGTATAGTTAGGGCAAAGCGAGGGTTGTTTTGCTATTAATCTACCATCGATGTGTGGTTAGGTGTTTAGGTACGCCGAGACGAGTTGACTTCCTAACGAGGCTTAGGGTCGTTAATTTAATGAGATTTATCTTACTTATTGTTGTTAACCATTTTTCAGGTGCTTTCGGTATGAATGTCATGCCTCGAACCCTACGGGCGAGCATTCCCCGCCTAGGTCAAATTTGTTGCAACATCTCGGACGCGCCGCCAACCCAACGCCCAATACAGAGATCATTATACATGGAAGCAACGATATATAAAATACATAAACACACACACACTCGTATAATAAACAACATGACCAGGGGATAGCACAACAACGAAAACCAGTATGATTAAAACATAGATTTGCATTACCATAAAAATATATACAATATCCATTTACAAAAATACAAACAAGAAGCCAAAACAGGTCAACGGCCACTAAGGTCAAAAAGGGCGTTGCGAGAGTTAGATGACTAACTAAGACCGGGCTTCAATAAAAAGGTACAACCCGATTTAACTAAAACCAAGATTAACCTAAGGGACCCGATGCCTGGTCGGATCCGAAGACTCGAAGATGAAGAGCTATCGGACAGCTCCACCTCGGAGTCTAATGAGTCCAGCTCGGAGTCGGTCTCCGTGGCCTCCTCCTCCGAGTCCATATCCTTAGGCTCGGCCTCTGGCACCGGATCCACCTCTATGGGCTTCGGCTCCTCCTCTAGCTCCATCAGCTCCGGATCTACATCCCAGTCAGCTGACTCCATGTCCATCGGATCAAATTCGTCAACCTCATATACAACAGGTTCGCCGTAAGAACTCGAACTCTCCTCGCTTTGAAGCACTGGGGTCCATCACGCCTTCGTCGGGACAATCGAGGGTCAAGCTCACCCCGCCCATTATACGGAACATCAAAGGTCCGAAGTGGCCTGTACTCCCAAAGATAATCTCTCCAACACCACGCTACATACTCATGGGTATCAAATTGCGTCTCTCCCATGTCGACCCATACCAAGATATGATATATAATGTACATCTCCTCGTTCCTCAAAGGGTACATTAACATCGTCTTCTCTATATGGTGGGAAATCCCAAAACGCGTCTTTGAGCCTCTTGCCATCTTCGTAGGGTATGAAACATTGGGTTTTAATAACAATAAGATGAATCTCGTTGAGTAAAACCCCATAAACCCGAAATTAGGCTAACATGCATCTCCCGGCAGCAAACAATTACACACAACACATAATAATTGCCAACCAATTGACCTAGGCCCTCGGGCCCAAATCGAAACACAAATTGACCTCGCAGGTTAGGCACTTCATAATAATATTCACGGCACATACGCGAGCACACACTGTTACATCGTACACCATACGCATGTTCATGCTCATTAGTGCCCGCTTCATATACTGAGTCAATCGATACACATAACGGCCAACATACTCTGGCACACATTTGCCATGCTCATTATTTGGCTCAATAATGCACTCTGGCACACGGCTCATTTTTCAATTAGAGCTTGACCCGCGTAAAACGCATCAGGTCTATTTCTCAATTACCAACACTTCATGGCCCGTAAAATGCATTAGGCCTAGTATCTTTAGCTCGCGTCAAAACACATCAGGCGTAACACCGATCTCCTTATGGACTAAAACCCGCATAAAACGCATCAGTTGGTCATCTTCCAAGGAACCCGTGTACCGTCCCGTAAAAGCGTGTCGGGACTTATTATGATCACACGTGCACACAGCCAAATTTTTATCTGAACCCTGCGTAAAACGCATTAGGGCAATTAGGCGATCAAATATTCACACCAGGCACGTTCATTCTCACAATTCATGATTCAAGCCCAAATTCAATATCGACATGCGAGGTCATGCATAATGGGCACTCAATTTCAATCATGAGTACTTAAATCAACAAGGCCAAGACATGCTCAATTCATGCCACAACATGCTCACTAGCCATGACATGCCCATTTTATGCCCTAGCATGCTCAAGCAACATTATATCGGCATGACGAAATATCCAATTTAATACAATTCGCACGGCACACAAATCACATAATTAGTGCAACACAATTTCAGACACTCAAGGCCCGCCATTACCAAGTCATTTTCGCCATTTTAGGATAAACACACGGTACCCTAAATTTGAACACAATCATATACAATTCAGCCACAATTTGATTAATCTATGCATCCTCGGCAATGACACAATTTAATCCCGAACTTAATCAAACTCAATCCCTTTGAACCCACCATGGACTACCACTTATTCGGCCATGCTAGGCCATTAATGCCACTCCCCAAATCAGCATATTAGATCATTAAGCTCACCACAAAAATAGCCACAACATCCCCTTGCTAATTACCCCTAAAATCAATCTAACCTATCTAAAAATGCAATATTGCCCTAATTAAAGTTTAGGGGCTAATTACTCACATTAATCTTAAGCTCCAACAAGGCTGGTTCGACGGGGACCGGCAAATCATTGACGACGAGCAAGAAACCAACGGGCGGGCGCTCCTCGGAACAAGGGTGGCCCTCGGGCGGCGGTGGACCCCGCGGTATGTTCTCGACAGCAAAAGGCACCGTGATGGTGCTGATCGCTGATGTTCCAAGGTGCGGAGAGAAGAAGAACGCGGTCGTGGTGACGGTGGCGACCACACTGGATGGCGGCGGCCGACGGCTCAGGGCGGCGGGGTCCGGACGACGACGCCGCCCAAAAGGGCTGGTCGCTGTTTCTCATGCTGGCAAGGAAGAAGAGAGATGAAACAAAAGAGAGTGGGACAAGATGGTGGCGACTAGGTGGATGAGCGCGCGGCTTACCGACGAGCGAAGGCGCTCCCGGCTGTGGCTGTCTGACGAAGGCCCCACCAGAAAGAGAGGAGGGGGAGATTTCGGTGAGAGAGAGAGGGGAAGGAGAGAGAGAAGGTTTGCTTGATGAGAAAGTAAAGAGAGAGAGAGACAAGGGCATTTATGAGTTTAAGGGAGGTTTGACCAAACTTAGGATAATGCCCATCTTGCCCTCTTGATCAAAGGTGAGGATTAAACATTATCCAATAATTGGAGGGTACTTTGGTCCATCACAAATCAGAATTATTGGGCTCCTAAGATCAAACTTTAATCTTCAAAATGTCCTCTAATTAATCCCAAATTCGGAATACCATAATAAGGCTTAGGGGCAAGAGGGTCATTTTCCGATTTTGGGCCGAATTTCCATTTTTCGACCCGTACTAATCCCAAATATATTTGGCCACACTAAAATGACGTCGTCCTCGTAAAAATAATCGCACCCGACCCCGAAATCCGACATCCAAGTTCGAATCCAATTTCGCGATCAAAATTGCTCAACTTAAAATTTTAGGATCTCTCACTAACGAGCGGTTGTTTAGGGGTTACGCGTGTCGACCTAGGGTTACTTGAGTCATGACAGCCTCGATTACGGGAGAACGCGAGGAATTATCGCTAGTTTCAAGGTCGCAATCGCTTCGGTTTAAGTTCGAATTTGTTCACCATGTGTACTCGGTCATGCGGAATCACCCTCAATTCGATTATACGTCGTTGGCCAAACTAAATCCTTCACCCTCCTAAGATCGGCCACATTGGCCCAAAATATTTCCTCATCGTTTCTCGAAATCGATGCTCGATTCAAGCGATCGGTCCCCGGTCCACGTACCATTTTCCTAATTAGCCATTCCCTTTTGGTTAGTATCCCGTAATTGATCAATTCTGGGCAAGTAGACTTACTAAAATTAAATGAGAAATAATATCTATTTCATTGATTTCAAAAATAGGTCGAAATTCAGGATGTTATAATGAGTACGCATTGTGTTCCATGGGAACCGATTGTTTTGAGGGGGAACACCTTTTGAGGTGTCCACGTGGATAGAGGAGCTAGGTTAACCCCTACCCTTTAGAGTTGTAATTGGGAAGGTCTGCGTGGCGAACTTGTAATATATTAATTTCAATGTAATGCTGTTAATGGATGCATATATATATATATATATATATATATATATATATTATATGTTTTCTTGTCTATCCCTATTGTTGTTGTCTGGAGATGTTGTGCTTCCACATGTGCATAGTTGAAAGATAAATTGAATGGGTCGGCGACACGTCCCCGAGACATTGCAATTCCATGATCAAGGAAGGATGTTCACGCTCTCGGGGTTTGCGGGCGTGACATTCAATATACTTCATCGAATTGCTTTCTCACGCCAAAATCTTCATGCTATGATCTAGATTCCAGAGAGCTATACTCAGCACGAAATTGAAACTTAGTGGTGGCCGAATAGCTCGCACAAGCTCAGCTAATCCATCAAACAAGGTATATAATCCAAAACCAAGTTTAGGACTAGATCATGAAATGAGGATGTTATATACTTACATGAGATAGATCTAGACCGATCACGAAGTCATGCTCTCTGTTTGAATGCCTAAAATGATGCATGTTGATTGTTCTATGCATAGGAATTATTTCGTGAGTGTTTGGATCATTGATTGCATATTATGTGATTTTCGTGTACTGATGAGTCAGTAGCCTTCAACTATTGATTTGAACCTCTAAACATGGAAATCTGGAAAGTTCAACTAGAGATTCAAACTAAACTTCCTGAGCTTCAATTTGATATATCATGTGTCTTGAACGGATGTCGTTTACTATGTCAAATCATCTTTAGAATGTTGATCAGAATCTGGAATGTTAGTCTCTGTTTTGTTTCAATGATTCCTGACTGACCTGACTCCGTTTGGTGATTTTTATGATTTTTTTTTGTTAATTGTTTGCAAAAATTCCTCATAAAAGTTGTAAAGGACACTTGATCTTTCTGGAATAAAAGTTCAAAAATTTTCTGTTGATTTGGCTTGTAAGATTGACACTCAAAGTACCGTTTTCTGGTCGGTGAGAATCGATTTCCGGCTGACCTTTGTCTGTTCTTCGATTTTTATAAATTTTTGTATTCAAAATCTCAGAAAGTGTTCTTCATCAAAGTTTTCACTGAGATCCTAAGCTTTCCAATGGTATTAATTTTGTCGAAATCGGAGCTTGTGTGAATGCTCAAAGGTTTGATAATTTTGTTGATTGTATTCTGTGTTCAGATCCAGAAATTCAAGCCTCTGAGTATCCAAAAGTGTTTTTGCAATTTCGTCATACTTGATGACCTCTTTTGTGAAACTTCAAAACTTAAAAGTTGTTCATTGGGGTCTTTATTTGAAAACTGGAAAGTTTGAGGACTTGATTACTATATTTGTGGGGTCAATTTCATAAAAAACTCGGATAAGGTCAATCTGTTTTTGAAAACGGTTTGCAACTGAGTCCTGGGTAAAAATTGATTTTCTAAGAAAGATCAGGGGGCTTTTAGCACAAACTCAAAACATGAAAGTTGTTAAACACATGTTTTCCTAACTTCCTGCAAAATTTAAGGCAATTTGGATAGTTTTGTTATTTTTCCCGCATTTTTTTCAAATCCCGGGCCAAAACTGTGTCACATTAGGGGTATTCAGGTCAAATCCTCATTTTGGGATAAATTGGGTAAGAATCAGGCAAAGTGGTCTTCATGAACTTTGCTCCTTATTTCCTAAGCTTTCTAATGACGCTCGATTCATTTCATTTGCACATCATTTAGTGGTTAATCACATTTAAATAGAATATACTCTAATCTGACAAACTTCAATTGAATAAGTAATCATTATAAGGCTCATTTCCTGTTGTTTACTTGATTGAGAAACAAGGCCATGTGGCCTAATTGCATGCTTAATCATTGCTTATGCATGTGTTTGTTAGATGAATGATTAGGTTTGGTGCATGTTCGGTGGGTAGCCTACGATGGACACTTAAAACTGAATTTAGCGGTTAGTTGGTATCGATTGCCGTTTTGTGAATGCAAATGGTGGCCGATTATCATTAACCATTAATCAATCAGTCATAGTTGATTAGGTGGTTGGGTGATTGAAACACATGAAATGCAAAGGCCGACCCCGAGGCCAATTCAATGCTTTGTTGATTGAATGTTATTGCCTTGCTTTGTTTATAGGCTTGCACTAATTGTTTGAAATGTATGAGTTCAAATGTAAAACCGACACCCATGAGGAGACTCAAGGAGGAGGAAGTCAAAAGCTTTGAAAGGTGGTGGCCGATGTCCAATCCTGTCTTTATTTTGTGCCCAATCTTATTCCCAACCATGTCTCCGGTTTTCCCATTTGTGTTGTAATAAACATGTGACGAGCTGCGGGTTTTCTTTTCTTACTCTTGGATTAGCTTGTCTTTCAATATATTGGGTGTTTCTTTATGCACTCGCATTTCAATACATTGTTTGTTAGTTTCTCTTTTCTAGACTAAGATAGGATTAGTTTAGAGTTTTAAATGAAAATCACAAAAATAAGATGCATGAATGACTAGTGGATTAGGACTTCGACATGAAAATGATAAAAAAAATGCATGACCATTTAGATAACAACCAAAGTAAGTTTGGCAGTATCGAAAGGGCGTTAATATAAATATTAACATAAGCTAGTCCTTGAACTTTGACATCTCTGGTTTTCGTAGAAATAGAAATGAAATTCCCACATTTTGATTGGGTATTCTAGCCGACCCCCGACATAAGCTAGTGGCGACTCCTAATTGATAAAAACATAAAATGATCCTTTGTCACGCAAGATATGGATTGAGGGGAATCCACGTTTGTTGAAATTGAACCAAATAGACAAAATCCAAAAGAATGACACCTTTGTAAGCGGATATTTGGATGAAACCATTTGGGAAACTTCAATAAGCAATTACCTCTAAATCTACATCCCGAGGTGGACCTTGAGAGGTGGGTCGTGACAATCCTTCTTGGAAACTACAAGATGTTCAAGATGAAGTCTGATGATACTGTCACTCAAATGTTCATAAGATTTACCAAGAGCATAAATGGTCTTGCCAATTAAGGAAAGATCTTCACTGATGTTAAAAGTGAACAAGCTCCTAAGGTCACTACCCAAGGAGTGGAATCAAGTAAATACCTCATTTCGAGAAACGATGAGGATTCAAGCTATCTCGATGGACGAACTGATTGGAATTCTAATGTCGTACGCATCTCAATGAAGATTCTAATAGCGAAGGTCGGAAGGTAGCTTTTACAGCTTGACTATATTGATGCATGTGATGCTTCTAGCCTTCTACATCCGACGATGACAATGATGAAGACATGGCACTTTTCAAAAGAAAATTCCAACAAATGATGAGAAAAGGAGGCAACCACAAAGGGAAGAGACAAACAAGATTCTCATATCACAAGAAACAATTCAAAGTCAAAAGGAAAGGAAGTGGTTTACTACAAGTGTCGAAAGCCTAAACACATCAAACCTAATTGTCTCCTCCAAAAGAAGAGGAAAGGAGAGGTGAAAACAAAAAGTGTGCACTCAAAGCAAAGACCTGGAGTAACACAAATTGTGAAAGTAGTGATGAAGATGGCGATCAAGCTAACATTTGTCTCATGGCTGACACTAAGACTGATGAGGAAATTGAGGTAAACTCTCTTGAACTTACTTACGAAGAAATGCAAGATTTTTTTGAAAGATTTTTGAAGAGCACAAAAAGGCTTTAAAAAGAATTTTTGGTTTGAAGAAAGAAGTTTCAAAACTATCAACAGAAACCTTTCTCAAAGAGTTGCTCTTGAAGACTTGAGAGATGAATTGATCACTCTAAGGAGGAAACATCAACTCTCTCAAGATGATAATAGCTCTCTAAAGAAAGAGATCTCGAAAATCACTACAAAGATCTTTCTTGGTTCAAAAATACTTGAGCACATTCTTTCTATTCAAATTCCTTACCACAACAAATCCGGTCAGGGTTGTGAGGAAGATGAAGAAGAAAATAATCCTTTTCCAAAAGCAAAATAAAGGCTTGAAAAGAAACCACCTCTTCCTTTTTACAGGAGTCATTTTGCTAGAAATTTCGTTGGACCTTCTAGCGGAATGTTTTATGACTGTTTTATCTGCAATGAAGATGGTCATTCTAAATATGAATGTCCAAATGAGCAAAGAAAGCCAAAAAATATCAACCGGAAATTTCCTTCTACTAACAACAAAGGACCCAAATAGATGTGGGTACCAAAGAAGAAATTAATTTCTTATCTTTTGTAGGGAAAGAAGTCCAGCTGCAAGTGGTATCTGGACAGTTAAATCCTCATGGCACATGACAGGAAATACTGACGATTTCCTATCCTTAACCCGAATCGATGGTGGAACTATTACCTTTAGAGAAAAATACAAAGGAAAGATAGTTGGCATAGGCAACGTCAAACTTGGAGAACTAATTATTGAAGATGTAGCATTAGTCAAGGGACTAAGGCACAACCTAATAAGCATTAGCCAATTTTGTGACAATGGATACGAGATCAACTTTAAGGACGATGAATGCACAGGCAAAGGCAAGATTTCATCACAAACGTTCTTTGCTAAGAGGTATGGCAATATCTATCTACTTAACATCAACCGTGATATTACTTGTTTATTATTTATCAAAGAGAAGCAAGAACTTCTGCACATAAGGCTGGGTCATATCAACCTAAAGCAAATCTCCAAATTAGCTACAAAAAGACTTTTGGGCCGAAGTAGTTGCAACATCTTACTACATCATCAAAAAGTATTTCTGGGACCATTGTTGGAGAAAACTCCCTATGAGTTGTTCAAAAGAAGAAAACACATTATATCCTACTTTCACATCTTTGGTTGCAAATGTTATAAATTGAAGAATGCAAACAGCAACGTTGGTAAGTTCAACTCAAGGTCAAATGAAGATACATTTCTTGGCTATCGTGTTTTTAACAAGATTTCGCAAGAAGTAGAAGAATCTATCAATGTTAGGTTTGACGGCAATTTTGTGGGTATCCATGGTGGTAATGAAGATGATGAACCAGCACCATTGCCAATTACGAACATTACTCAAATTAGCAATCCAAACCACAAGTAAAAGTCAAAACTGAAATGCTTAGAGACTGGAAGTTCAAAGCTAACCATAAAAAAGAACAAATCATCGATGACACCAGCGAAGGTGTGAAAACTAGATCATCTTTGAAAAAACTAAAGAATTCATTAGCACTAATCTTTGAAGTCGAGCCAAAAGAAATTGACGAGACCATCAAGGGTGAGAACTGGATTGAGGTAATGCAAGAAGAGCTTCCCCAATTCGAAGTCAATGAAGTTTGGAAACTGGTTCTCAAACTAGAAGGACTTCTCGTGTGACATTTTGAAATTCAACCCATTTTCGGGATTTATGAAATGAATATATATTTACGATGCACTTTTAGTTAAATCTTACTCGGAATTAATCACTCTTAAGAAGACTAATAATTAGGGAATGGCAAGTTAGGAATCAAGTATGTGGACCTAAGAACTTGGCCATGGATTGACACTTCCACCATAAGGATTGACGAGGGATATTTTGAGCCATTATAAGCCGATCCAAGGATGATTATGGAACGATTTGCAAATGTTGTATAATTGGATCGCGGGTGATTCCGCTTGACCATTGTATGAATTTCGAATGATCCTAAACTTAATCCAAACGATCACGTCAATTGAAACTAGTGATTGACCCTCGTAATTACATGACAATCGAGGTCGCCATGTCTCGAGTAAGCTTAGATGTGGCTCGATATTGAATTGGCCACCAGTCGACATGCATAATTTCTAAAAGCCATCCGTTAGTTTGAGATATACTAAAGTCGCGATTGATTGGTTTTAGCCGTGAATTAGAATCCGAAATGGGATGTCGAACTTTCAAGATTTCACGAAAATTTATTAAACGTCTCATCAAGCGTGGTCAACTATTGGATTACTCGGATATATAGGAAAAGTGTGATTTGGACCGGTATTGGAAAAGATCATTTTATCTCTGGGATATTTGAATTCCTTTGAAAAGTTGAAGGGCAATTTGGAAATTGACATTTTCCCTCCAATGGCCGAATTTGATGGACCATTGTGTCCCTCCTCTCCTTGCTTGTTTATTTTCTTGCCATTTGTTATTTTTGGGTAATTGGTTGGGAGATTAATTGAGAGCCATTAGATCTTGGCTTGGGAAAGGGGAAGGATCTAGACCCTTAGATGATAGTGGGGTTAGCATTGGGGTTTTGTGAGTTAGTAGGGTTAGTAGATGGCCAATCACTCTTATCTCTCTCTCCTTCATTCTCTTCCTCCCTTGCTCTCTTAATCTACGGCCAACCCTCTCCCTTCCACCTTGCTGAACTAGCTTAGCTACTCCGCCATCGTTAGGTCGCCGGAGACACGCTAGAACAAAGACCAACCGCTTCTTCTTGCTCATCACCGCCACCACCCTCTTTCTCTCCCTCTTTCCTTCTCATTTTTGGTCACCACCACCTCTAACCGAGACCAGCACCACCCCTCACTGTCACCACCACCTCGTGCTCGTCCCAGCCATGGTCTGCCCATGACCAGCGCCACCGCCGAGCCACCCGTCCATCCGCCGGAGTAGTTGCTTGCTTGTATTAGCTTGCTTAGGATTCTTGGTAAGTGCTCCCTAAATCTTGGTTAGGATAATGAGTTACTAATGACATGTGTAAGGGCTGACTAAGGGATGTTTAGAGATGGTTTAGTGGTTAGATGAGTTTGGTTGCTTGTTGGTTCTTAGTTGGTTGATTCTCAGTTTGGTTGCTGCTGTGCCTTTGTGTGTTGTTATTTTTTTTGGAGACTTTGTTGGGCTGAATCTAATGTGGTATTCTTCATGAAAGTTGTCTCTAACATCTTGAAGTATAACATAAATTAAATCTGAAATTTTTGGAGATCATTTGGTGTCATTCGAAAGTCCATTTTGGACCATCTCAAAACTACCGAAATTATTGTTCACTTGACCTTCTTGTCTTTACGAATTTTTATAAATTTTTTTCAGGTCTCTTTTCAACAAACTTCCTCCACAAAAATTTTTGAGAACACTTTTTTTATATAATATATAAAAATTTCAAAGCTTTCTAAAGAGATTTGGGTACCGGTTGAGATGCATTTTAAAGACCAAGCAGCTATCCAAATGAACTGATTTCTGTCTGATTTTGTGTGACAAAAAGAGGTGTTTACAGGAACTGGATTTCATGCTCTTCATGAAAAATGTTTATCAAGATGTTTTCTATAACGTATAGAAAATTCATAATTTTTTGAGTTGAATTACTATTTATTTCGAAAGGATTTCGATCGATATGCAGCCACCCAGATTTGCCCCGATTTTGTGCAAGTTCGGTTTTCTCTCTCTCGGGGACTATTCGGTGTTATTGTTGCATATGAAAGGCAAGGCTTTTCTTAGATGAGTACAGATTTAGTGGTATTGGACTAATCGAAAAGATGAGAATTAGTTTGAGTGCTTGAATGCTTGTGTGATCATATAATGCCCTGAGGCGCCTTACGTGAGGGATTTAACCCATCTTAATGCGTTTTACGCGAGACAATGCTTGATTCATCGAATGCCCGGCAGGGCCCCGAATGCCAATTATAGTGGAGGCTAGATTGATGCTCCTCATGGAATGCCGCCTTGATGCGTTTAATGCAGGACGTTGCCGTTGCCGACATAGTGGAATGATGCTCGGTTATGCCGGAAGACCAATAACCTGATGAGTTTATGCAGGTTAGGGGGAGCCCGAGGGACCGCTAATAATCTAGACTTAGTGAGTGCGATTTGTATTATGGAATGCCATGTTTGAGACTAATGTTGGGCATGTCTAGATTATTAAATGTGCTATGCATGTTCATGCCTCAATTTGGGTTAATATGCTTGATGAGTGTTTGCCATGTTGTGGCGATTCTCTAACGTGCAGGGCTTATGTATGTGCCAAGGCGAGGTAAGGGCGTCTGTGATTGATGTGGCATGTTAATTGATAGAATTGCATATTTAGAACTGTCCGGAGGTACACGTTAGCCTAAGCAAGGCTTAGGTAGTTACTTATTGAGATTTATTCTCATTGTTGTATCCCAAACATTTCAGACCCCTGACCATGAACCTAAATGGTCCACTGCAACATTTTGGGGTGCCGATGGATACGGAGCATATGTTGACGGAATACTCGATGGGAGAAGGTAGGGTTTACATTAGGCATGTAAGCACTGTTTGGGTAGACGAGGACGAAACCTTTTGGAAATCACATACCTTTTTGGCTTGGTTCTACCAAGACGGAGACGAGTCGTTTGGTCCACTCCGGGATTTGATGTTTCCCTTGATAACGGAGTAGAAGAGTGGGATCCCATGAAAATCCTTCTACCAGATGGAGTTGTTACTAGTCCGACACCAGTCATGAAGATTTGAATCCCAAGTTGAAGCCAATGGAGTCTAACCCCGATTCGAAGCCTGTTGAATCCAAACCTGAGCCATCCGACGACATGGCTGATCCAGGTTCACCTAAGTACTTTGAGTTCGATCCGAGGACGTTGCCTGGGTATCATGGGAGTGACTGACAGGTTTAGGGTGCAAATGGTAACCATTCTGCTCCAGAAATCAAATTCTTGCCAGAAATTGATTTTTGGAATTCTTTCCAGAAATTAATTGCTGGAGAAGAAATCTGTTTAGTAAAACATGACTAATTCTACTTCAGAAATTGATTTCTAGAACAGAAATATGTTTTGATTTGTTGATTTTTTTTGCACCTAAAAAAATTTAAATTTTACTCAAAGTGAGTAGCCACAGGTATTATAAGCCATTCTGTAAAGTTTTTTATTTTTTATTTTTTAATTTTTTTGGCACCTAAAAAAATTTAAATTTCACTCAAAGTGGGTGGCTACATGTATTCTAAGCCATTTTGTGAATTATTTTTATTTTTATTTTTTTGGGCACCTCAAAAAATTTAAATTTTACTCAAAGTGGGTGGCTACATGTATTTTAAGCCATTCTGTGAAGTTTTAAAATTTTTTTTCTTTTATTTTTGTGGGCACCTCAAAAATTTAAATTTCACTCAAAGTGGGTGGCCACAGATATTTCAAGCCATTTTGTGAAGTTTTGAACATTTTTATTTTTTATTTTTTTTTTTTTTGGGCACATCAAAAAATTTAAATTTCACTCAAAAATAAATGACCACAGTATTTTAAGCCATTTTACGAAGTTTTGAAATTTTTGATTTTTTTCGCACCTCAAAAATTTAAATTTTACTCAAAGTAGGTGGCCACATGTGTTTTAAGCTATTCAAATGAAGTTTTGAAATTTTTGATTTTTGATTTTTTTTTTAAAAAATTTCTCCAAATTTCATATTTTCCCGAAATCTGACTTTTTTATTTTCTGAAAATTTTTATGAATTTTTCTAGAATTTTTCAATTTTTATGCATTTTTTTGAAAAAAAAATTTGTGAGAAAATAGAGAAAATTCATTCCGGAATCAAGAAGCTACAAAAAGCAGCTTCTCTTTTTTGTCAAAAACTCATTCTAGAATCAAGAATGCATTATGGAATCAAGTATTTTTAGCAAACGCATTTTTATTCTAGAATGTAAAAATCGCCTCCAGAATGTATTCGGGAAATTTTTTAACAAATGCTTATTCTGTTATGGAATGCATTTTTTTTATTCGGAATGCATTCCATGCGCACCCTTAGTATCTCGACTTTTGAGAAGCCCTTTTTTTATTAGAGGAGTTAGACTAACTGACCACTTAACCCTTTTTGTTACTCGTGGTCTACACTTAGTTGCCTCATAGAAGGCTTGCAAGTGTATATGATGTTACTAATATTATGTTTATAAAAGTGTTTCGTTGATGTATATCAAATGTTTCTCTATACTATCCCGTTTAATTGTATGTTGTATGGCAAGTTCGAGTTTGCTTCCAATTGCATTGTCATTGTGATTCAATTGAGTCAGTGACAAGTCCTGGGATGTCGCCTTCTTAACAATCTAGGCGGGATGTTGCATGCTTGTGGGGATTAGGACGTGACACCTAGTGATAGGTACAAAATGGGTATTCAAAAAGAAGAGAGATGGCAAAGGTAATGTTGTGAGAAACCAAGCTAGACTTGTTGCAAATGGATACTCTCAAGAAGAAGGTATTGACTGCGATGAGACTTATGCACTGATAATAAGGTTAGAAGCTATTCATTTATTACTTGCTTACGCTTGCTATCATGACTTCAAGTTATATCAAATGGATGTGAAAAGTGCATTTCTAAATGGATACATTAGAGAAAAGGTCTTTGTAGAGTAGCTGCTGGGATTTAAAGATCTGAAGAAAGGAGATCACACGTATCAACTAAAGAAAGCTCTCTACGGACTCAAGTAGGCACCGAGAGCCTGGTATGAAGCACTTTTCCGGAGGAAAATGACTTTGAGAAAGAGAAAGTGGATAGTACCTTATTCACCAAGAGGAATGGTAATCATGTCTTAATGATTCAAATCTACGTTGATAATTTTTAGTTCAACTAACAATGATATGTGCAAGGAATTTGCAAGCATTATGAAGAACGAATTTGAAATGAGCTTGATAGGTGAATTGAACCTCTTTCAAGTCAAGCAATTGAAGAAAGGAACATTCATATTTCAAAAACAAAATATGCAAGTGAACTCGTGAAGAAATTCAGAATGGAAAACAGTAAGAAGGTAGTCACCCTTTCGTCATCTTCACTAAAACTAGATGAAGATGAAGCAAGTAAGTTTGTTGATGCCAGACTTTACAAAATCATGATAGATTCGTTGTTATATATGACTGCATCAAGATGAGACATATTATTCGGTGTATGTATCTATGCACGTTTTGAGTCAAACCTTAAGGAATCACATTTCAAGGCTATAAAAAGTATCATCAAGTACATTGCATCTTATCCCAAGCTAGGCTTATGGTATCCAAAGAACTCGGACTTTATATTACTTGGATATACAAATGTTGATTTTGCAGGATGCAAATAGAAAGAAAACAAAAACTGCAGGTACTTGCCAATTGATGGGTTGTACGCTTGTACCATGGTTCTTCAAGAAACAGAACTCTGTAACACTATCTACGAGTGAAGCTGAATATGTAGCACTTGGTAGCTGCTGTGCTCAAATCCTTTGGATCCAACAGCAGCTAAGTGATTACACTGAAGAAAGCTCAAGAACAATTATCAAGTGTGGAAACACAAGTGCAATCAACCTTACGAAGAATCCTATTATGCACTCAAGGGTGAAGTATATTGAGATATGTCATCACTTTATCACAGAACATGTGACAAACGGCGATATCGATATTGAGTTTGTTGATTCGAAGCACCAATTGGCAGACATCTTTACAAAGCCAGTAGATAAGGTTGCGTTCGAATTCATAAGGAATGAACTTGGCATTTGCAATCCCTTGGAATGAGTGTTAGCAGATGATCAACATGTCAAGGAGTAATATATATTATCAGCACTGCAACTGGTAAGAACGATCAGCTATGCAGGTACATAATTTTTAAAATTTATTACGTTACACTACTATTTTACCGTTTTGACCATATCTGCACTACAACTATTCGTGTGATTGTTTGCGTTTTAATACTGTTTGACTGAATTAAATTAGTAATTAATTTACTTTCTTTTCCCATAAAAAGTTACCGTTACATGTAACCCTCTCAACTACTACTCCATGATGCCATCATTTCCTATTTTACTGAGTATAGGTTGATCAATTACTGAGTGAATCTACACAAAGTAATCGTTCTCCTCGCATCTTCTTAACTCCTATCGCATATTCTGACACTCATCTTCTTTTAAGAAATCCTTGGACTCCTCTCTAAAACTCTCATGGCTCCTAAAGCACCCTCCAAAAGCACTCACAAGGCTACTGGCACTCGAAGATCTTCTCGAGGGGCCATTATGCTCTCTAGTGCTCCTCAAGGCCCATCAAAGATTGACCTTACTCAACATCCGGGAGAATCCACTGAGATTACTTCTAGCCAGAGTACTTCGTTCACCCCACCAGACGATGAAAGTGGATCAGGAACAACTAGCGTATCCCAACAACAAGGGACAACTAGGAGAATTCCTATTGCATATACTCCAGAGTTGCAACTACAAGCTCCACAAGAACGTGCACCCATACATTCTATCTGACAAGACTTCCTCGCCGCACCTAGAAATGTTGTACGTCCCGAGGGATTGCAGCAACAGTTGTTGCTTGCACAACGTTTTCCTCAACCTGAAGGCGCACCCCTAGTCACCTGAAGCAGTTTACAACTTGCGTTGATGGGACTAATTCAGCAACATCAGCTAGCCCTTAATCCTACTGTAAGTTCCACTACTTTAGCATCAACATCTACTTCAGCACCAGTGATGTCCAGCATTGTACCAACCGCTGAAACTTTGACCGACGAACTTGAACTCATACCCACTGAACCAAAACCACCCAAGGAAACTGACAACCAAGTCGAACCAGATGAAGGACCCGAGGACGTGTAGACCTTTGATGAAGAAACATCAGAGCAGTCCAAAGATAGGACCAAAGATCCTCCTCTAAAAGAAATCGAAACACATTTGGCTGTCATGGAAAATATTGGCTTTGACCCTAGTGAAACAATCACTGAACCCCCGCTAGAGACTGAGGACAAACTGAGGAAATTCAATGACGATGACCGTGATTACTCTCAGTTCGAACCCACCGTATGTTTCCCTCTTAATCCTTAGTCCCGTCTATTTCTCTCCAATAACCATAAAGATTATTTCATTTCAATCATCTCTCGCGAGCCTATGGCAAATTGGTATGTTAATTTCCCTTATTTGGAAAAGCATGGGATTTTTATCTACGAGATGTTTCAATATCTATCTCTAAATTTCTTCTGCACTCTTCAAAAAGAAGTTTATCCATACTTTGTGGCCAAATTTTACTCCAACCTTCGCCTTTCTTACATGACAGTTTCACATTCACCTTTGAGAAGCATGATTTTACTCACTGCTGGTTCTTTCACTGAGCTCAAACATCATCCTATGAGTAAATTTAAACGTATTCCTGTAAGCTTTGAAGCTTACTTATTCATAATGGAAAGCATTGAGCCTATCCATCGCGAGAAGATCTCACTAAGTATGCTACCTCTTAAGATAACTCTGATTTACAAGATTCTCATCATATGTCTCCATCTTAAGTCAAGCTCCACCAATGATGTCTCTCGCTATGAAGCATGACTATTGTGGGCTATTATGAATAGCCTCAACTTCTCTATCACTAATTTGATTATACTACACTTGCATCGAATCACTAAAAGGAAGTCTAGAAAGTTACCGTATGGAGCTCCATTTCTCTCATTCTGCATTCTCGAGGCATCAATATATCTGATGATTTCAAAACCGATCTGCTGGCCAATGTTGAGATAGGCATAGAAACTTTGAAAAGATGATGGTGCGATTAACACCAGAAGGATGGGTAAACATGCAAAATGAAATTGTCCATGTCAGACATGGTGATGATGAGAAAGCCACTGAAATCTTAAAGGAAAGACTCGAGAAAGGTGTGGAAAGGGCTATGCGTGGAAAAGCGACAACACCAGCGGCACCGTCCCGACCATCAGCTCCTCGCCCTCGAACCAAGGAAATCTTCCTCTTAAGGGAAGACTCTGTCTAAACAAGCCCAGAAGGATTAGCCGTCCAACTTTGAGCTCCTCGAGGCTATTAACAATGTTCAGAACAGTGTCAATTCGCTTGGCAAATACCTCGTTCGCTTGGACCAATCCATTCTCAGCCTTCAGTGCTATAATCTTGTTCGCCCATTTCAAGAATCCTCAACGCCCACTGCAAGAACTACTCCTTCAACCAAAAAGAGATCACAT
Source organism: Syzygium grande (assembly GCA_024733475.1). Lineage (NCBI taxonomy): Eukaryota > Viridiplantae > Streptophyta > Magnoliopsida > Myrtales > Myrtaceae > Syzygium > Syzygium grande. The sequence continues at coordinate 24,372,162 of JAMXDD010000001.1, forward strand.
CGCTCTTATATCACTTAGAATTTGTTATCCTCTATGTTGATTTTGTTTTTCAGTTGGATATTTCGTTTTCCACTCAGCTGAATTACTGAATGGATTCTACTTTTATCATAAGCATTATCACTTGTTCTTTTTTATTATGACAAAAATGGGGAGAGTTAAGTTATATGCTATGATGATAATTATACTTGACAACAATCTTGAGAGAAACTAGATTGAGTCATAAACATGAAGTATGCCCTAAGCTGATGGTTACTTTATTTGCACCTATACTGAATGAACTTTCACTTTGCTCGCCTATATATAAATCATTTGA
>JAMXDD010000001.1:24372574-24453364 GCA_024733475.1 Syzygium grande
AGCATTTGAATTAGCATTATCCATTCACTTTCTAGTTTTTTGCATTTTAATTTCAAAAAGTCAAAACATTGACTTTTAAGTTGACTTTGAGTCAAACTTTAACGAAAAGGTCAACCCAAAGTCAAAATTTTGTTTTGCATGGAACACCTAAAAATAGTGTCAATTTCACTTTTGCACTATCAATTTTCAAAACATTCAAAATTTGACCCATTAATTGACATTTTAATGACTAATTACTAAAATGTTGACTTTTGGTCAATACTTTGTCCAAAAAAATCGAAAAAATTGAAAACCCCTAAATCAATTCCATTTTAGCTTAATTTCACTTTGGCATCAACAATTTTACAAAAATTAGTTTAGAATCAACTTTTCCCCAAATCTCGTAATTTGGTTAAAATCGGTCAAAAATGAAATTACTTCGTTTCTAGTTATTTTTTAGGATAGTTTCCTACATAACGTTTGATCTAAAGGTCGTATTACGTTCAATTTTTAAATCAATTTTAGAATTCCAACCCAAGGGTAAAAATCCCCAATTTGACCATTATTTAGGGTTCCGATCGATTCTTCATGATTTGCACAATTAAGCCACAGATGAGTGTAAGTTCTTATACGAAACTCAAATCCAAAATCAATTTTGAAAAATTTACATGAATTTGAGTTAAATTGATTAATTAAGCTCGCTAATGACTTGCAAAACCAAGCCAAATTGAGCCAATTGAGATAATTCAACTTGACCCACTCTTATCTAGGGTTTAATTTGATAAATTGAGGTTCAATTTGATGATTAAACTCCAATTTCCTTTTGGGGTTTAGCTCAAGCCAATATGTGGAAGTCAATTAAGGCTCATTAGAATGTTTTAAATCCATTTAATTGAATCAATTGATTACTTTTCAAATTAATTGGGTTTGATTGAAATCAATTTTATCAATTGAGGAAAAAAATTGCGAAAAATTGCACCAATTGATTGAAAAAACCTAATTTTTGTGAGACAACTCAATTAAGATGAAATTGGCATCATCCATGATGTAATTAGAACAAATTCATCCAATTGAGATGTCGGAAATGAATTCAATTGGTTTTAATTGATTGGATTTGAGTTGTTTCACTTCAATTTGATCCGTACTTTTGACAATTGGATAGAAAATCTTTGCAATTAGATCCACAATAGAAAAAAATTGGACTAAATTGCATAAATGATTCGAATTGAATCGGCCAAACCAAATCCAAGCGGTTTGATCTAGCCTTGACCGATCCAATCGGTTCAACCGGCCCTTATCTCTATCCTAGTGAGGGTGGCCGGAAAATGGCCATTTTCGGCCATGGTTTGGCCACCTCAAGGCTTGGCCGGCTAACCATTTCTCTTGTTTATAAAATTACACAAATGCCCCTTTGGAAATTACTGAAATGCCTTTGTCATCCAAAATTAAGCCAATATGAGCATTTCTTTAATAATTAAGCAAATTATCTTGGCCATTCTTCAAGAGCACATCGTAGCCATCTATTATGCCATATCATCTATTCAAGGGATTCAAAACCAACCAATAAGGATAGCCTTAATAATTAAGGAAGCAATTTCAGTTTATATCAATCAAAGGCTAAAATTTAAACTAGAGAGGTATATAAACCTTTCCCTCAAAATTTCAAAGGGGCTGGCCATTTTCTAGTTTGAATTCTCTCTCTCTCTCTCTCTCTCTCTCTCTCTCTCTCTCTCTCTCCCACCACCCAAATCGACTGCTTGCCGACCTTCTTCCGGTGAGCCACCGCCACGTCGACCTTCTTCGGTGAGCCATTGCTCTGTGGGCTTCTTACACGGCGCGAGCCATTGCTGATGGAGCCTCCTTCAAGCCTTCCCCAAGCCAATCACAGCTTTGGCCAATGCTGTCCAAGGTTGAAGATCGTTGGTCTAGCCATTTCTCTCCCTCGGTATTCCTACCGGCAATCACATCGATCTACTGGTCCAGTAGTCCGGCCATTGTTTTGGCGATCACACTAGTCTGCTAGTCTAGCGGTCCAACCATTGTTTCGGCAATCGGTGGCCATCTCATGGCATTTCGAGCCTTGTGACTACTCTCCTCAGCTCTATCCTAAGGCTATGATGGTCGGCCCAAGCTAAAACAGCCACCGGGTTCTTTCTATCTTACTTGATTTCGGTCCTTAGTTGATCTTTGTTCAACGTGACATCCTCGATTCGGACTCTATTTTAACAAGAGTATACATAGTCGGATTACGAGTGATTTCGCTCAATCATTATACTAAATGCGAATGATCCTAAGCTAATTTCACAAGACCACATGCCCCGGGTAAATAAGTCAATTCCGCACGATTACATAACAACCGAGAATGATCCATGGATTGACAGGACTTGAATATGGATTGATTGACAAATCAACCATAAGTCACGCTAGTGACACCCAAGAGGCTGCCTAACTTGAATATGCCGTATTAGGAGTACTTTCCATTGAAGTTTAGTCATGAGTCTTAGTCCGGTTATAAGTCTTCAATTAAGGATAGTTCAGAGGTTTCCTTTTCGGTTTAGTCAACATAGACCCTCGAGAATAGTTTTGGGCCCTCAAATTTTGGACAAAGGAATTATTGGGCCAAGAATGGAAGCCCACAAGTGGGCCGAGATGGGCCTCACGCCCAAGGCCAAAGTCCAATGGGCCAAAGGAAAACCCATTAACCTTTTCAAGCCCATTTCTCTTAAATTTGGGCCCATTCAAGCCTAAGCCCAAGTTTGTTGGTCTAAGCCCAAGCCCATGTGAATAGTGCCCGTGAATAGTGTCAATGGGATGAAATTACCAAATTGCCCCTTCTAGAAGCCATCATTGGCTTGTCTTGCAAGACACTTTCTCTCTCTTCCTCATTCTCACTTTTGGCTTTCTCACTCTCTCTTTTTCTCTCTCTTTTCCTCGTGTTTTTCCTTTCATTTTGGCTACCGTTCACCGCCCTTACCGCTCCCAAGCCACCACCGTGCCATCCACCGCCGCCTGTAGCCACCCATCCAACCCACCAAAGTTCTGTCCAGCAACAGCCCTAACGAGACACATTTTTGTGCCGCCACCCCTTATCGTGCTAGACCAAGCCACTCGTAGCCTTTGCCGCCACCGTCATGCCTGTGTTGTTGGAATCGTTTCTGGGTGAGTTAATGCTCTAATCCCTTGATTAGTACGTTAAACTTGCTTAGGATTATATTATACTAAGTTAATTATGCTTAGTGCTAATTAATGAGAGATTAGTTGATAAGCTATTGCGATAAGTGATAGGTGGAATTGATAAGCTATTGCGATAGGTGGTAAGTAGACTTGATAGGTTATCGAGAAAATGTGATAAGCTACCATTAAAGGGATGATAAGTTATTGGGTATTTGTTGATAAGCTATCGCCAAAAGAGTGATAAGGTATCGTGGATTTGGTGATAAACTATCACCGAAGAGGTGATAAGCTATCGAGAAAATGGATGATAAGTTATCGCGAGGGAGCAATAAGTTATCGATTTTTATTTGATAAGTTATCGCAATAAGGCGATAAGTAGTTGTTATATGTGGTTTATACTTGAATTATGTAATAATTTTGTGTATATTTCATGTGCTTTAGAGCTTGTTAAGCCTTGGATTTTGTTTTTTAAAGAAAGGTTTTATGGACATATAAGTGGAAATTCCCGAGGTGTCGGGGATGTCTGGTTTTATGAGTTCAATGGGACAATAATGTTTAAAAAGGAAATCGTGCAAAGTTTGATGGGCTGATTGTGTGTATGTGATCACGTGTGAATTTATTACTGCATTTTTATGTGTGAAAGTTGCAGTAGTTTGTTATGTGAGCACGAATCATGTTTGCATTTGGTTAAATGCTGAGATATAAATGAGTTGTATGGTTGTTGTGCTCGTGTGATCACATAAAGGAACCCATCACCCAATGGGGATATGAGGACATTGCCCAATTAAGTTCGAATGCTTAGCGAGGGACCAGATGCCGAGTTGTGGTTGAGGCTGGGCTGATGCTCTTAATTGAATACCGTCTAGGCAGGGATTCCAAATAATGCCGTGCCCGATGGGGCGAGGCGATGCTCGGTCATGCCGGAAGACCGCCAACCTAATTCAAGTAATGCAGATTGTACCGTGGCCGTATGAAGTTGTAGTAATCGGAACATGCATGAAAGAGTGTGAATGCATTGTGCCTGATTATGGGATAAAATTGTGAGGCACGGTATAGGATAGGCCAAAACGGTTTCACCTTATAATCAGGACTTGTGTGGATGCCTTGTGCATGGAAATGCTACTGCATGTTTTGATTATACTATATGCTTGTTGCATTATGATTTCACATGATGGCTTATAACATGCATAGCATGTATGCCAAGGCAAGGTAAGAATGCCTATGATTGTTTAATGGCACGTTTGTTTATGTTGGGCTAGGTAGCCTGCTTGTGTGTATAGTTAGGGCAAAGTAGGGGTTGTTTTGCTATTAATCTACCGTCGATGTGTGGTTAGGTGTTTAGGTGCGCTCGAGATGAGTTGACTTCCTAACGAGGCTTAGGTCGTTAATTTAATGAGATTTATCTTACTTGTTGTTGTTAACCATTTTTCAAGTGCTTAGGTATGAGTGTCATGCCCCGAACCCTACGGGCGCGAGAGCATCCTTGCCTAGGTCAAATTTGTTGCGACATATCAGGACGCGTCGCCAACCCAACGCCCAATACAGAGATCATTATACATGCGGAAGCAACGTGTATATATATATACACACACACACACACACTCGTACAATAAACAACATGACCAGGGATAGCACAACAACGAAAACCAGTATGATTAAAACATAGATTTGCATTACCATAAAAATATATACAATATCCATTTACAGCTAATACAAACAAGAAGCCAAAATAGGTCAACGACCACTAAGGTCAAAAAGGGGCAGTGGCCAGGAGTTAGATGACTAACTAAGACTGGGCTTCGATAAAAAAGGTACAGCCCGACCTAACTAAAACCGAGGTTAACCTAAGGGACCCAGTCCGGGTCAGATCCATAAGACTCAGAAGATGAAGAGCTATCGGACAGCTCTAACTCGGAGTCTAATGAGTCCAGCTCGGAGTCGGTCTTCGTGGCCTCCTCCTCCGAGTCCATATCCTTAGGCTCGGCCTCTGGCACGGGATCCACCTCTATGGGCTTTGGCTCCTCCTCTGGCTCCATCGGCTCCGGATCTACATCCCAGTCAGCTGACTCCATGTCCATCGGATCAAATTCGTCAACCTCATATACAACAGGTTCGCCGTAAGAACTCGAACTCTCCTCGGCTGAAGTACTGGGGTCCACCACGTCTTCGTCAGGACACTGAGGGTTAAGCTCACCCTACCCATTATACGGAACATCAAAGGTCCGAAGTGGCCCGTACTCCCCAGTATAATCTCTCCAACACCACGCTACATACTCATGGGTATCAAATTGCGTCTCTCCCATGTCGACCCATACCAAGGTATAATATATAATGTACATCTCCCCGTTCCCCAAAGGGTACACTAACATCGTCTTCTCTATATGGTGGGAAATCCCAAAACGTACTGGAGCCTCTGCCATCTTCAGGGCCGGGGGTCCGAAACATTGGGTTTTAATAACAATAAGACGAATCTCAGCGAGTAAAATCCCATAAACTGAAATCAGGCTAACATGCATCTCCTGACAGGCAAACAATTACACACAACACATAATAATTGCCAACCAATTGACCTAGGCCCTCGGGCCCAAATCGAGCACACAATTGACCCTGCAGGTTAGGCACTTCATAATAATATTCACGGCACATACGTGAGCACACTGATTACATGTACACCATACGCATGTTCATGCTCATTAGTGCCTGCCTCATATACGAGTCACCGATACACATAACGGCCAACATAGTCTGGCACACATTTGCCATGCTCATTATTTGGCTCAATAATGCACTCTGTGGCACACGGCTCATTTTTCAATTAGAGCTCGACCCGCGTAAAACGCATCAGTTCTATTTCTTAATTACCAACACTTCATGGTCCACGTAAAACGCATCAGGCCTAGTATCTTTATCCCGCGTCAAAATGCATCAGGCGCAACACCGATCTCCTTACAGACTAAAACCCACATAAAACGCATCAGATTGGTCGTCTTCCGATAGAACCAAGTACCATCCCGCGTAAAACGCATCAGGACTTATTATGATCACGCGTGCACACAGCCAATTTTTATCTGAACCCCGCATGAAACGTATCAGGGCAATTAGGCGATCAAATATTCATATCAGGCATGTGTATTCTCATAACTCATGATTCAAGCCCAAATTCAATATGCGACATGCGAGGTCATGCATAATGGGCACTCAATTTCAATCACGAGTACTTAAATCAACAAGGCCAAGACATGCTCAATTCATGCCACAACATGCTCACTAGCCATGACATGCCCATTTTATGTCCTAGCATGCTCAATCAACATTATATCGGCATGACCAAATATCCAATTTAATACAATTCGGGCACGGCACACAAATCACATAATTAGTGCAACACAATTTCGTACACTCAAGGCCCGCCATTACCAAGTCATTTTCGGCCATTTTAGGATAAACACACGGTACCCTAAATTTGAACACAATCATATACAATTTAGCCATAATTTGGTTAATCTATGCATCCTCGGCAATGACACAATTTAATCCTGAACTTAATCAAACTCAATCCCTTTGAACCCGCCATGGACTGCCACTTATTCGGCCATGCTAGGCCATTAATTTCACTCCCCAAATCAGCATATTAGATCATTAAGCTCACCACAAAAACAGCCACAACATCCCATCACTAATTACCCCTAAAATCCATCTAATTAACCTCTAAAATCAACCTAACCTATCTAGAAATGCAATATTGGCCTAATTAAAGTTTAGGGGCTAGTTACTCACACTAACCTTAAGCTCCAACAAGGCTAGTTTGACGGGGGAACAGGCAGCTAATTGCCGATGAGTAGCGGAACCAGCGGCGGCGTTCCGGCAGCTTTCGCGGCGGCTCTCGAGCAGCGGTGGACTCGGCGGTTCTCGGTAGCAAAAAGGCACTGGTGATGGTGCTGATCGGTGATGTTCCAAGGTGCGGGAGAGGAAGAACGGCGGTCAGGTGGCGACAGTGGCGACTCACACGGACGGCGGCGGCTGACGGTCTTGGCGGGTGGCGGTCCAACGCACGGCGCGGCCCAAAAGGGCTGGTCGGCATGTTCCTCATGCCGACGAGGAAGAGAGAGATGAGACGAAAGAGAGTGGGACGAGATGGTGGCGGCTAGGTGGATGAGCGGTGGCGGCTTGGCTGGACGGGCGGCGCTCCGGCGGTGGCTTCGGCAGTGGGCGATCTCTCAGCCGAGAAAGAGAGGAGGGGGAGATTTCGATGAGAGGGAGAGGGGAAGGAGAGAGAGAAGGTTTGCTTGATGAGAAAGTAAAGAGAGAGAGAGAGACAAGGGCATTTATGAGTTTAAGGGAGGTTTGACCAAACTTAGGATAATGCCCATCTTGCCCTATTGATCAAAGGTGAGGATTAAACATTATCCAATAATTGGAGGGTACTTTGGTCCATCACAAATCAAAATTATTGGGCTGCTAAGATCAAACTTTAATCTCCAAAATGTCCTCTAATTAATCCCAAATTCGGAATACCATAATAAGACCTAGGGGCAAAAGGGTCATTTTCCGATTTTAGGCCAAATTTCCATTTTTCGACTGTACTAATCCCAAATATATTTGGCCACACTAAAATGATGCCGTCCTCGTAAAATAATCGCACACAACCCCGAAATCCGACATCCAAGTCCAGATCCAATTTCGCGATCAAAATTGCTCAACTTAAAATTTTAGGATCTCTCATTAATGAGCGGCTGTTTAGGGGTTACGCGTATCGACCTAGAGTTATTCGAGTCATGACGGCCTCGATTACCGAGAGAACACGAGGAATTATCGCTAGTTTCGAAGGTCGCAATCGTTCGATTTAAGTTCGGGATTTGTTCGCCACGTGTACTCTCGGTCATGAGGAATCACCCGCGATTCGATTGTACGTCGTTGGCCAAACTAAATCCTTCACCCTCCTAAGATCGCCCACATTTACCCAAAATATTTCCTCATCGTTTCTCGAAATCGGTGCTCGATTCGCGATCAGGTTCCTGGTCCACGTACCATTTTCCTAATTAGCCATTTCCTTTTGGTTAATATCCCGTGATTGATCAATTCTGGGCGAGACTTACTAAAATTAAATGAGAAATAATATCTATTTCATTGATTTCGGAAATAGGTCGAAATTCAGGATGTTACAATGAGTACGCGTTGTGCTGCATGGGAACCGATTGTTTTGAGGGGGAACACCTTTTGAGGTGTCCACGTGGATAGAGGAGCTAGGTTAACCCCCTACCCTTTAGAGTTGTAATCGTGAAGGTTTGCGTGGCGAACTTGTAATATATTAATTTCCAATGTAATGTTGTTAATGGATGCATATATATATATATGTATTATATGTTTTCTTGTCTATCCCTGTTGTTGTTGTCTGGAGATGTTGTCCTTCCACATGTGCATAATTGAAAGATAAATTGAATGGGTCGGCGACGCGTCTTGGGACATTGCAATTCCACGATCAAGGAAGGATGTTCACGCGCTCGAGGGTTTTGCGGCGTGACATTCAATATACTTCATCGAATTTCTTTCTCACGCCAAAATCTTCATGCTATGATCTAGATTCCAGAGAGCTATACTCAGCACGAAATTGAAACTTAGTGGTGGCCGAATAGCTCGCACAAGCTCAGCTAATCTATCAAACAAGGTATATAATCCAAAACCAAGTTTAGGACTAGATCATGAAATGAGGATCTTATATACTTACATGAGATAGATCTAGAACGATCACGAAGTCATGCTCTCTGTTTGAATGCCTAAAATGATGCATGTTGATTGTTCTATGCATAGGAATTATTTCGTGAGTGTTTGGATCATTGATTGCATATTATGTGATTTTCGTGTACTGATGAGTCAGTAGCCTTCAACTATTGATTTGAACCTGTAAACATGGAAATCTGGAAAGTTCAACTAGAGATTCAAACTAAACTTCCTGAGCTTCAATTTGATATATCATGTGTCTTGAACGGATGTCAAATCATCTTTAGAATGTTGATCAGAATCTGGAATGTTAGTCTCTGTTTTGTTTCAATGATTCCTGACTGAATGGACTCCATTTGGTGATTTTTATGATTTTTTTTGTTAATTGTTTGCAAAAAATTCCTCATAAAAGTTGTAAAGGACACCTTGATCTTTCTGGAATAAAAGTTTCAAAAAAATTTCTGTTGATTTGGCTTGTAATATTGACACTCAAAGTACCGTTTTCTGGTCGGTGAGAATCGATTTCCGGCTGACCTTTGTCTGTTCTTCGATTTTTATAAATTTTTGTATTCAAAATCTCAGAAAGTGTTCTTCATCAAAGTTTTCACTGAGATCCTAAGCTTTCCAATGGTATTAATTTTGTTGAAATCGGAGCTTGTGTGAATGCTCAAAGGTTTGATAATTTTGTTGATTGTATTCTGTGTTCAGATCCAGAAATTCAAGCCTCTGAGTATCCAAAAGTGTTTTTGCAATTTCATCATACTTGATGACCTCTTTTGTGAAACTTCAAAACTTTATCCAAAAGTGTTTTTGCAATTTCATCATACTTGATGACCTCTTTTGTGAAACTTCAAAACTTAAAAGTTGTTCATTGGGGTCTTTATTTGAAAAATGGAAAGTTTGAGGACTTGATTGCTATATTTGTGGGGTCAATTTCATAAAAAAAACTCGGATAAGGTCAATCTGATTTTGAAAACGGTTTGCAACTGAGTCCTGAGTAAAAATTGATTTTCTAAGAAAGATCAGGGGGCTTTTAGCACAAACTCAAAACATGAAAGTTGTTAAACACATGTTTTCCTAACTTCCTGCAAAATTTAAGGCAATTTGGATAGTTTTGTTATTTTTCCCGCATTTTTTCAAATCCCGGGCCAAAACTGTGTCACATCAGGGGTATCCAGGTCAAATTCTCATTTTGGGATAAATTGGGTAAGAATCAGGCAAAGTGGTCTTCTGGAGAGTATTTCCCTCTGTCTCTCTCTCTCTCTTTGCCACTTTTGCCTACCTTCCTCCCTTAAAAGATTGCTATATATCGTCCCATCATCCGGAGTTCAAATCTTTAACAAACCTTTCAAAGCGATTCTTTATCTTTTCATGGGGTTTTTAAATTGGGAAGAGAGGCTTGAGGGAGAGGAGTCATCGAAACTATTTAGACTTTTTCTGTAACTCCTGAAGTACCAAACTACGTACATTATTGTCTTTATCTCTTTTTGGAACGTGCACCTTTAATTTTAAACGAGGGAACCAAGAGATATAGTCTCTTTCAGTTCTTATCAGGCTCATCCCCATGAAGCCAACAGAATCTCTTGTGCTTTTCTCTCGAATTCGGCAAGATTTTTGCAGAGTGCAAACTGAAATTCTTAGCTCCCAAAATTTCTTAAAAGATGGGTCAATGAACCTCGTTCGAAAAATTTCCATGACATTTGTTAATAATAAGCTCCTTATGAGTCATTATTTCATCCTTAAGCGTGTGATTTATTCATCAGAAAGAGAAGAAGATCGAAAGATAAAGGGATGAAAATAATCCCAACATGCCATCTTCTCCACCACCCACCAACATTTCTACATTTCAAGAAACAAGAAACTGTTACGTATATTGCAGCATAAGGATCATAGAAGGACACGAGTTCACTATAGACTAGATGGAGCTCGCAACATTGGCACTGGAATCTCCATTTGCTAAGTCATTCAGACATTGAAATCTCCATTCTAATAACGAGGTCATAGTTTTTCCTTTGCAAGATCTTCTGGCTTGTCAGTTTCTTCCTCTAGATCTTCCACCTTTTGGTTTAACATTCCTCTTAACTCTAATAGTTATTTGCAAATTAATTAAATCTAGGCTAAAAATCAAGCGTACTTTGATTTCATTGTCAAGCATTTTAGTTAAGTTGAAAATTTATATTAACTCCAAGCTAAATCCCCCATGATTTGACAAGGAATCCCATTGAGTGAAGTGTTGTGGTTTTCTTATTTTAGAATGCCCAAAAGATTGTCCTGAAATTACTTAATTAAAATTGGAAAGAGGAAATAACTTAGCTAAAGGGAAAATAAAACTTCAAATTCTCCTCCACTATGATAATTTCAAACATTTTCTCCTTGCTTTTAATTTTAATAGCTTATTCTATATGGGTACAGTAGCATGATGGCTACGCAATGCAGCGGATAATTATGTAGAAATTGTGACAAAAAAAAAAAAAGATATGTATAACAAAAAATGTTAGGGAGTGGATCAGAAATTAGGTAAAAAATCACAACAGAAGTCCCTACAAATTGACTCTGTAAATACTAAGTTCTTAAATCCTGTAACCACTGAGGAAAAGCAATTTGAGCAAAAGAGATTACAATGGTAGCTATAACAATAGAAACGCAAATTCTAGGAGAAGTAATGTTGAAAAGAGATGCGGAAAAACAGAAGACAGAACACAGGGATTTACGTGGTTCGATCACAAGGTGATCTACGTCCACGGGCGAGGCAAGACAAATTCCACTATAATCAAAGAGAGTACAAATTTCAGAAGTCGAAAAAACGACAAAATCTCTCGGCTCACGAAAACTCTCTGAAAACGAAACTCTCTCTACAACAATGAGAAAACCTAGCCACAGTATAAAAGTGCTCCCTAAAATTCTATTTTCCAAGAAATAGAGGACCCATCTTAAGACCCATAAGAAAAAAAAATAAGAAATTTCAAAGTGATTAATTTCGTCACCAAGTCATCTATAAATTGTTGTGGCTTTTGTCAACTATTGCTCCTGCATCACTTGGTAATCATATATATAAATTAGAGAACAGTTGGTAGTTGTCAGTGGTCTCATGAAATCTCATATGGTATCGGAGCAAAAGACCTTGAGTTCAAATCTTTCTAGATCCCTATTTACTTTTTCAATGAAATATTTTCAAGCAAAAAGACCAAACTAAGGCGTGATGGGAGTGTAAGAGTAATTAAATATTATACAACGCATTCATTTAACAGCTTAAACTTTTAAAATAGTTGGCAATGGTCCCATGAAATCTCGACTTGGTATTCGAGCCTTTTTTTCTTGAGGCAACCCTTGTGCACCTATATACCCCAGAAATTTCCCAATTTTATTTTTCCGCGTTCTTTCATCATTTAATATCATGCACCATAGTAGCAAAAGACAACAATAGTGAAACAAATACTACCCCGCTTGACAATATTCATCTGAGTGCCTTTTTCTCGTTTGGGTAAGTGCCATGGTGGTTGAGTTACGATGTAGGTGTCGCGTCGCCAAGTTGAGCTTTTCTTTTCTCTGAGGTATTTTTCGACGCCATCTTCGCGGAGTAACCTTTGCTTAGTAGTGCTTGGCTTATTTCGCTTGTTGTTGTCATGCCAGCCGTATCGGCCGTGTTTGTTAAGTTATTGTCCCGACAGCAAAAACAGCATATTGAGGGGAGTGATTAGGGTTTGGGCATGTGAAGTGCACACGAGGTCCGGGGAGGTAGAGGACTGGGATCTCGGAGGGTCCGAAGGCGATGGCATGGTGGCTAGCAAATTCCGATTTTAGAGCTATATTGAAGAGGTAGTGTAGCAAGAGGTTGTTGCTCGACAACTTTGAAAAGTTTGATCTCAAAGCCATGGATGCCGAGTCTTTCAAGTAGGTAACAACGGCTTGCATGTGGGGCATGGTGAGCGACGTGGAGATGAACTTGGGCTTGGGCTTGGGCTTGGGCACGGAAAGGACTAAGTAGCTTCTAGGGATGGGTTTGATTCGCTTTTGGGCAAAGTTTATGGGAAAATATAAAGAACTTCAGGTTAAATGGGTTTTTTGAAATGTAAGTATTGTTTGATAAATTGTAATTTAATTAAAAGTGCATTGGGTAACAATTTTGGTTTCGATGGTATTAGGAAAAATCATAAAATTTGTAAAGTGCTTTTGCTATTTTTTTAAATGAAGAAACCTCAAATATGGCAAAGGGCTTAGAGACCGGCAAGCCAATGAGCCAATGTAGCTTAGGTAGCCTCACTTGAGGTCCCGCAACCATAGGTGACAAGGCCTGAGATTGCGTGAACTAGGCCACCATCACCCGGGTCATGTCACCTAAGAGCACGACCCAGGCAACCATTACATGGGTTAGCGCGACCCCAGACGACGCTGGTTGCCTCCAAATTGGTTTACTAGCTTGCCAACAGCTAGATCTGGCCTTATTGACCAGCCTTGCGCAACTCTTGATGAAACTATTTACGTAGGGAAGATGAATAGTTCTTACGAGGGCAAAACCGAAAAACCGAAAAAAAATTGGTGACAATAGTTTTAGAAGAAAAAAAATCATTTAACTCTAGAAAATGGCCTTTCGAAAATGCTAAAAGCCAAAGGCAAGTGAAGACCTACCTTGGGCTTTCAACTTTGCCGAGGCCAGCATTTGGTCATAGGGGCTCCCAAAAGATTTACCAAACACCCCAAGTTTTCCTCAAAGGACTTTAAATGCCCAAAACCCTTTAGTATAGCTGAACCAATCATAGCCAAAGTTGAAGATTGAAGGACACAAGATGTTGCAAGTTCTTCTAATGAAGATGAACAGTGAAAGGAAAAATCTGGAAATTCTACAAATTAATCAAAACAGAGTCATTTTGTCTAAATTGTTGATGTCAAATTGTTGGTTGTCACGCCCCGGACCCCACCGGGCCCGCGACATCCCGTCCTCGGTCGATAATTTGAACGCGACGTCCTAGGACGCGTCGCCGACCTAAACGAATTACGCAAGCGGAAGCACATAAAATAACCCAGACATTAAAAACATGACCAAGGGATAGAACATCGAAATTTAATAAACACATAGCATTATAAAGCATTCATTAATACAAAATGATAACCCGGCTACCAATTTCAAACCACAATTTTCAAAAGGTGGCGGCGGTTGACAAGCCTATCTCCTCTACAAAAAGGTGCTCAAAAGATAGGGTAAACTGGTCTATCCTCCAATCCCTATGGTACCCTGGCGGCATCTCCGGATCGATCACGGTTGCGGATCTGAAAGTGGTTATATAATAACCGTGAGAACGAGTCTCAATAAGCAATACCCTAAACCCTACGTAGGCCAATGCGTACCCAGACAAGCAGTACATGCAATCCAATTTCGATAAACCGAATTCTCCTCACAGTACTTACCTCGCCATCAAGCGCGTGCCAGCTCTACACGTCAGTCAAATGTATTATAATAATAATAAACCGATAACACACCACAGTCACTCACACGCCAGCCACAATAGCACCCAATCAATTCTAATATTTCGATCGGTCAATCAATCACTCAAATCAATCCGTTTCAGTCACACTCGAATCGCATGCGTGGTCAAATAGCTTTCCACGATTTCCCAGGTCCTTTCACTCGGCCCGCGCCACTGCGCCTCAAACCCCATCTCACAGCCCGCGCCACTGCGCCTCAGGCTCAGCCCTCAGATCAAGACGGGCTCGGTCCCGCGTAACCACGCCTCAGGATACTTTTCCTTTCCAATGATCCGCGTAACCTACGCCTCAGGTCTAGTCATGCCTTAATCGCCACACCCGCGTAACCTATGCCTCAGGTTGGCAGCCCTCCGATCGATCCGGGTTTTTTCACATGCACATGCACCATAGTACAATTTCGCCATTCTCACAAATCGCAGCAAACAAATTTAAGACACACTCGAAACATCTCAATTCACCAATTCAAGGCACCACACCAATTCCAGTCAAAGCCAATCCCAGTCACATCACAAATCCGTCACATCCGATCACGCCTCCGACATCCCATATAATCACATATGAACATCAATTTTCATCCACACACGCCACCATAATACAATTAACCAATGCACCATAGCCAACCACATATTCATCATAAATTGATCTACCAATCGCCACATAATTCGCGCACTAGTCGAATTCTCACCTACTTATCTAATTTCTAATTTAATTACTAAATTAAACTAAATAAATCCCTAAGCATGCCTAATAGTACCCATTATACTAAATAAGGATTAGAATATCACTTACAAGGCTTTGGTCCGGAGAAAAACCCACACGGGCTCAAAACGGGTCGAATGAACAGTAATGGGCCGATGAACAGTGCTATGGATGAACAGTATCGGGCCGGAATGAACAGTGTTTTCGAGATGAACAGTGACGGCCCGGATGAACAGTGTACAAAAGTGAACAATGATGGGCTAGGGCGCGGGCTCGTTCAAGGCCCGGTGGAACGGGCGGCGGGTCAAGGCAGCGGCTGGTCGGTTGGCCGTTGGGCTTGCTCCCCGGGCCAGCATGCTGGCGGCGGGGCCTGGGACGAGCGGGGCGTCGGGAGGGGAGGAAACAGGGGAGGGGAAGGTGGTGGCGGCCAAAGGGGGAGGCAGCAGGGCGGCGGGGTGGTTGAGGGTAGAGGCCGGAGGGGCTGATCGGCGGGCGGCGAGGGGCGACGGGAGGACGGCGAGCGGCGACGAGCCGGGCCCTCGTGAAGCCTGAGGGAGGGGAGAAGACAACCGGGGAGGTGAGGGCGAGGGGGAGAGGGAGATGGGGACTGAGGGGTTCAATCGGCAAAGGTTGAGCGACGGCGGCGCGAGGCGGATGGCGGTGGCGGTCGGCGGCGACTGCCCGGGCAGGCAGCATTTAAACCGAAAATCAAGCCCCGCTAAGAGAACCACGAAGAAGAAGGAAAAACGAAAGAGAAGGAAGGGAAAAGGAGGAGGAAAGAGAAGAGAAGAGGGAGAAGAGAGAGAGAAGAGAGGAGTCAGCAAAGTCAGAGGGAGGGGACGTGCCAGGGGGGTTGCGTGCACGGCCGAGAGGGGGGAAAAGAGAGAGAGAGAGAGAGAGAGAGAGAGAGAGAGAGAGAGAGAGAGAGAGAGAGAGGAAAAAGGAAGAGAGAGAGGGAAGAGAGAGAGAGAGGGGAGGAAACGTGCGCAAGGGAGTGGGTCAGCAGAGAGAGAGAGAGGAGAGAGTAAAGAGAGAAAATGACTGATTAAAATTTCTCGAGCGCAATCCAATGGACACGGCCCAAACTAAAAACTGACCTAACAGTCCCGATTTAAATCCGGAAAGAGGCCTAACAGTCCACGATAAATCCCGATAATAATATAGGGCATATGGCCAAAATAAAATAACCCAATACACACTACGAGGGAGATCTACTAATCCAAATCCGTACCCGGTCAAAATTTCACTTTCTCACCATTCTTGACAATCTCGACGCTGGCCACAGTAATATCGACACCATCCAATTTATTTTGTCCCGAAACTCCCGGAGATCGACTGCCAAGTTCGGGGTCTAAATAATGGCTAAATTCGATCGAGTGCGATTCTAGCAAAATTTCTATTTTTAAAAACAAGAACCCGAGAGTGATCAGTTTCCGGGCGAAATTCTATCACAAGCGCATTGACGAATTACACGTTTCATAAACCCCAAAAATGGGCCAAAATTCGGAATGTTACATTGGTTATGCTACATAGGACCATTGGCAGTGACCAGATGCCATGTCAGCATTTTCAGGCTAAAATTTACTACAGGAACTACATTGAAATATCATCAAAAAATTAATCACTAAATTAGTCAGATTGAAAAATTAAGAATTGAGTTTGCAGCCATACAATCAGATTAAGATTGATTGTGTAATTTTTACTCCCAATGACTCACCATAGTTCAATGAAAATGGCTCGTCACACCCACCCAAAGAAAAAACTTAATTAGTTGTCTTTTGGTATTGGCTTTTAAAATTGATAAGTGCATCACACAAACTCATTGCATCTAATCGATCAAATAATCAAAAATAAAATAAAAAAACAGAATAACGAAAAGATACTTTCATCGAATTACTTATCTATTTCTTGATCAGAAAAGAATTAATTGTGGCGAGTAACATAAAGAACTATGATGTCTATCACTCTACGTACGCACGAGCATGAAGTTGTGATCAATAGACGTCCCTTTACAGCGAAAAACTCGTAAATCACCGGATTATATTATTAAAGCCATCACGAAACAAGTTATATTCATGTTTCGATTATTAATTGAAAGGTATGCTCAAAGGGCGTGATATTCAGAACAATACAATGTTAGCTTCTTCGGATCTACAATTAAGTTCTCACTAGACAAAACACAACCTCATTAAATAAGGTCGACTTCAACATGATTCTTCATCAAAGATTAAGATTCTTATGCGGAACAACCTATATAAATGCAACTGGTGCCACCGGATTGCAATGTGCTACTTAGAATATGTCGGAGGACTGAAGAGATGGACTAGCACGGTTCAAACCAATCTTATCCTTGAGCAGGCCCATGTTACTTCATCGACCTTAGTGAACAAGAGGCCTCTTACAACCTCTTCAAAAGCCTATTTCTCCAAAAGAAAACCATCCTCCGTCGTATGGTAAGATCGTAAGATCGAGACCACTTGTTCCTCGTTCGAACGATGTAAACGAAAAGGTTGCTAATGTCACATCTTTGTCGATCGGGGAACAGCTAGAGAGAGAGAGAGAGAGAGAGAGAGAGAGAGAGAGAGAGAGAGAGAGAGAGAGAGAGAGAGAGAGCTACCAAATTGAAAGTACGAATAGGGCTGATCATATAAAGCCCATTTCTTCGAAAGGAAACCCCGTTCTTCATAGGGTAAGATCGAGATCACTTGTTTCTCGTTAGAATGATGTAAACACGAAGTTCTTTAATGTTACATCTTTATCAATTGGGGAATGGCGAGAGAGAGAGAGAGAGAGCGCAAATTGAAAGTACGAATAGTCAAACTTTGAACCATTTCGATTGGATTTTTCAAATTCAATGGTGTAACTTATACGGGCGATGTTGGTAAAAGCAAAAAGGAGACTGAACAATTGGCAGCGCGTGCTGCCATTCAATCCCTATATGGTATGCCATTTTTTTATCCGTTCTCTTGAAGTTATGCACGTTTCTATCCATTCAACTAAGAAAGGATGTAATGCAGATGATAGCCAGTCGAAAATTGTTCTTTTGAAGACGATCAAGTCTAAGTGGAAACTTTATGCTACACACCGTGAGAAGTATTCAGGTCCTCTTGGAGAGAATGTAACAGAGAATGTGGGAGGCAATTCTGAAATCTCAAATACCAATCATAGAGAAGCTTCTAGGCCAGCTAATAATGTTCTTGGTCGTGCTATTCCCCAGGCATGCTCAGAAGTACCTACACCGCATCATTTGTTCCAAATACCAAGAGCAGTGGCTGAAGCATCCTCTACAGTAGAGAATTCGTTGATCTCCTTTGTTCCTTCGAGAACCGAACAGCAGCCTATTGCTACTGCGCAGCTAATAGATCGGACATTTGGCTCACTTCAAACTTGAACTCTTAATCTTTGAGCTTTTCCAATAATGTCCACTCCTTGACCATTAGGTGCGCCAGAATAGACTTGCAACTTAAGGCATTAACAACTCGATTCGTCTTACTAGGGTGGTACAAGATGTCGCAATCATAGTCTTTTAAAAGCTCTATCCATCGGCGTTGCCTCATAGTCAACTCTTTCTGTGAAAATAGGTACTTGAGGCTTTGATGATCGGTATAAATCTCAAACTTTTCTCCACACAAATAATGTCTCTAGATTTTGAGTGCGAAGACAATCGCAGCTAATTCCAAATCATGCGTTGGTTAATTCTTCTCATGGGGCCTCAATTGTTGCGACACATATGCAACTACTTTTTCATATTGCATTAAAACTCAGCCCAATCCTCTTAAAGAAGCATCACTGTAGATCTCAAATCCTCCAGGTCCGGACGAAATGATCAACACTAGAGCGATTGTCAGCCTATGCTTCAGCTCTTAGAAACTTCTCTCACATTTATCATCCCATTTAAACTTAGTCTCCTTCTTCAGCAGCCTTATCAATGGCATGGCTATCGATGAAAATCTTTCCACAAATCACCTGTAATAGCTAGCCAAACCAAGAAAACTCCAAATTTCCGTTACGGATGTCGGTCTTGGCCACTTAGTCACCGCTTCAATTTTGGTCGGATCCACAGAAATCCCATCTCCATAAATAATATGTCCAAGAAATGCCACTCGATTGAACCAAAACTCACACTTGTTGAGCTTGGCGTACAACGCGTGTTCCCTTAAAGTCCGTAATACTTCAGCCAAATGTACTTTATGCTCTTCAGGGCTCTTAGAGTACACTAGTATGTCATCAATGAAGACTATCACGAACTAATCCAAGAATTCCTTGAACACCGGATTCATCATATCCATAAAAGCAGCTGGGATTTTTTCATTTTTTTTTTCCATACATGAGTCTTCCACAAACATGCAGTTGGTCCAACCCCACCAAAGTGCGAACACGTCGGTCTGATCAAAGCCAAGTTCCTCAATATCTTCGTATCACTTTTTAACTTCAGTTTAATTGTGGGTCTTTGCTTATTTTATTCATTAATCTTCAAGTTTTCGCCTGATGTTTCCCAATCCAATCTGCACATATTCTAACCTTTATCCTACATTACTCGATGATAGGATACAATTAACCTTTTGGGTTTTCATCTAGCTAATGCATTAAAGGTGTGATTTTTCAAATCGTAACACTGCCTCATCAATTATTTGGGGCATATGCCTGTCACAACGTAAGCCTTAACTCCACCAGTCAAATCAATGGTAATGACATGCAATCGTGCAGGAACATCTTTGAATATGAGCACAAATGTCTAAAGAGATGATCTTAAATTTGACTTCTTTGGGAGATTGTAGATTTGGAGTCCGGTCATGAAAATGAAACATCGAGTAGCTACCCTTTGGGGAAAAAATTAATAATAATATTAATTCAAGTATAAACCACATATAACAACTGGTCTCCGATGAAGTCCGCCAGCGCGTCGGCACTCCTCTGGTCCAGCACGTCGAGCTGGCGGAACACCACGTTCGTCAGCCCAAAGCTCCGCCGCCGCCGCCCCTCTCCCCTCGTCCCTCGCCGTCAGGACCACCGTCACCTCACGCGACGCCAGCTGCCTCACCGTCTCCAGCCCTATCCCCTTGTTCGCTCCCGTCACCATCGCGCACCTGCCAGGGACATGCAAATGCTTCATTTCGAGCGAAGGTCGCAGAGAAAAATGGTGATTCGGCCCGCTAGAGTGTAGCGAGAGAGGACCTGAATCTCAATTCCGATACACAGGAAGTTTCTACGCGGTCACGGTAGCGATCCTCGACGATCGTCACCGATCTTCTTCTCGGTTCGAAGCATGCATGATCAGGTCCAGTCAGAAATCGGTCTCGGATTCGGAAAACGAAATTCGAGTCGCGACCAACGCTCTTGTAGACGAGCTAATGGCGACTTGGAGCTTCGAAGCAGCGCAGATGTTGCGTTCGAGGATGCTTTCGATGCCAAATGTGGTGTGGAACAATCACGGCATGCAAATGAGAACCGGTTGGCTATGGAGGACTCACCTCTGCGTCGCTTGCTCTCCGTCGGTCGCCATCTAGCTAATTTGTGTCATCCCTAAACTTTTGATACACGTTCAATTCAATCTCTGAACTATATGAAAATATTCAATCACGACATGCAAATGAGAACCGGTTGGCTATGGAGGACTCACCTCTGCGTCGCTTGCTCTCCGTCGGTCGCCATCTAGCTAATTTGTGTCATCCCTAAACTTTTGATACACGTTCAATTCAATCTCTGAACTATATGAAAATATTCAATGTAGTCCTTGAACTTGAATTAATCGAAAGGATTGCATTGAATATTGTCATATAGTTTAGGGACTGAATTGAACATGTACCAAAATCTCAAGGATGATATTGAACAAGTTAAAAGTTCAGGGATCACGTTGTACATTGGATTAAAGTTTAGGGACTACGTTGAACAAATTAAAAATTTAGAGACCAACTTACATATTGGGCCAAAATTTAGGGATTGTTTGTATCATTTTTCCAAAAAGAAATCAAGGCCTAAGAAAGAAAATCAAAGCAAAACACACTCTCAGATTAAAAAAATTGAAGTTGGAAGCCTGCAAGTGAAGTTTTTTTGAGGGAGAGTTTTTTTGGACGAGAGACAATTGCCGACAGAGATATTAAGGTTTTCGCAGAGATCTATATTTACCGTGCAGTTGAAATATCTTGTAAATTGCACTAACTTGTGGCATTTTAGGTTTTCTTGGGGCCAATCGTTTCATTTTATTTTTCTATAAACAATTAAAAACGACTTTTTTTCAAAATAAGAAGAAGAAAATGGTTCAGTCGCGTAACCGACAAGATACTACCATTAGTCCAAAAGTTAATGTACGACAAAACCAACCACAAGCTAATAATGCTGGCACGATTACTTGCCGCCATCCCCTCCATTTCGCTTTCCCTTCTTGACTCTCGTAGCTAAACCTGTCAAGTGATGATCATCGGCCAATTATCATCGTAGCTTGAAAACTGCATACCTCGCTCATCGATAATCATCATATTATCGATAAGTATCTTTGTTATTAGTAAGGTTTCGATAACCAAATCAAACTTTATATCGAGCTTTTTATTCACTCAAATTGGCAACATGTCGATAATAACGATTCGGTATTTTTTTGGTGTAAATACTATACAATTACGATCATTTCAGCGAAGCAAAAAGGAAAAGAAAGGAAAGGAAATGAAATGACAGAAATATAAATCATATCAACCGTTCAAATGGAATTCGATACATAGTCCCTCTCTCTCCATTCACTCACACCTCTCTCGCTCTCTCTCTCTCTCTATCACACTCTCCGTCTCTATCTGTAAACCACCATGCTCTTCCTCACTCATTTCCTCGCAGTTCTAGGGGTTTTGTTGCTCCTACTAATCCTATGGAGGGCAACATCTTCTCCGAACAAACCCAGAGGTACCACCTTGCCCCCGGAGCTACCGGGCGCATGGCCGATCATAGGCCACCTCCACTTGCTCCGTGGCCAGACCACACTGGCCAGGACCCTGGCCGCCATGGCCGATGCGCAAGGCCCGATGTTCTGGATCCGACTCGGAGTCCACCCGACGATCGTCATAAGCAGCCGCGAGGTGGTCCGGGAGTGCTTCACCACCCACGACAAGAACCTCGCTTCTCGTGTCAAATCCAAGGCGGGAATCCACTTGGGCTACGGGTACGCAGCTTTCGGCTTCGCAGAATACGGGGACTTTTGGCGCGAGATGAGGAAGATCACCATGCTCGAGCTCCTAAGCACTCGAAGGTAGGACTATAGGATTATGGTCCGAATTCAGTTTGCTTTCGTCTTTGATTTGCATATCAAGCTTGACCCTCTGGTACTCTACGTATGGACACGGCACCCCAACCGCAGTGTTCACTCATCATCAAGTGATGAAGGCTCTCTCTGTCTCTCTTGCAGGCTTGACAACCTAAAGCACGTTCAAGCATCAGAAATTGACACCTTCATCAAGGACCTGCACACTCTTTGCAGGACCAACACTGACAATGTCCAAAATGGGTCCTCCAAGGTGGTGGTCATAAGCCAATTGCTCGAGCTCCTGACCTTGAACATCATCATCAGAATGATCGCAAGCAAGAGATACTTCGGATTATCGTCAGCATCAACTGGGTCCTCCACCGACGATGATGAGGCAAATCACCTCAGGAAAGTGATCCAGGACATACTGTACATTTCTGGGTTCCCTGCAATTTCAGACCTGTTGCCCTTCGCGGGATGGACTGACTGTGTGGGGACTGTGAAGACCATGAAGAGAGTGGCGAGAGAATTGGATGAGATCATTGGGAAATGGGTTGAAGAACACAAGCTGAAGAGAGGCGATGATCAGAGAGGAGATGCGATGGATGTGCAGGAGGATTTCATAGACGTGATGCTCTCTGTGATTGGGGAGGATGGTTTGGCCTCATTTGGTCACTCTCCTGAGACACTCATCAAGGCAACAGTAATGGTATGACTCTTGTGACTAAGCTCACTCCATTATTAGCATAAAGTTTTCTTATCCAAATCCTGTTCTTTATGGGCTTCTGGGCTGCTTCTTGACAAAGTTTTCCGAATGACCCAGAAAATGGTGAAAGGCTTCTAGGCTCACTCCATTATTTGCATACAGTTTTCCTTTTCTTCTCTTTTCTCTCTTTTTTTTTTTCACTATGGCTGGCCACGGGTCGCTGAACCTCGCCAGCCACTGGGCAAGGCCATCGCGACGGCAGGCGAGGCCCAATTTTAGGTAAGGCGCCCTTTCCCTTGGCCGTGATGGGTTGGGAGAGGCTAGCCTGACCATGGCCTCACTGGCCGCGAGGAAGGCCGCCTTGCCCAGATCTAGGCTAGGCTAGCGCTTGCCACTAGGGAGATTGCCTTCAGCTTCAGCTAAAGTGGCCACGGCGAGGCTAGCCTTGTCCAAATTTGGGCAAGGGCTGCAGATAGGGGTGTACAAAAGAATCAGGAACCACCTGGAACCGGACTTGACCGGTTCGGAACTAGTAGTTCCCATGAGGACTGGTCCAATTCTTGATTCTAATTTACTAGAACTGGTGAGTACTGGTCCAGTTCTCGATTTTAGGCATGGAATCACCCACCCGGACATGACCGATAATATATATAATTTTTTAGAAAAATTTCAACCAAAAAAAAAAAACATTTTTAGAAAAATGAAAACCATAAAATCTCTAATTTAAAGCTCGACTCTCAGCTCTCATCAACTCACGGCCGTGCATTTAGTCGTTCATCGCCTCCCTTTCTCACTCTCAGTCAGCTCTATTTGTGTGAAACTTGGTAGGACTGGTTTCTAGTTCCAATTTCTCGAAATCGGTCCTTAGTAGGCGGTTCCTGGTTCCATGTTGGGAACCACCAGCTCAAACCACACTCACCCCTAGCTGCAGCCCTTACCAACGGTCGTTGAGTTCCGGCGACGCTCGCCGGCCATAGTGAAAAAAAAAAAAAAGGAAAAATGAATAAAAGAAAAATGAAAAGAATAAATTAATAAAACAATTTGGAAAATATTAAAAATTTAAAAACTACCAAAATCAACGCCGCTCGTATAACATAGGACGTTTGACGTCCACGTCATCAATTTCCAGCCAAAATTGATTTTATGAAGTACATTGACAAATTGTCAAAATGTTTATGACTAAATTAATCAAATTGAAATATTTAGTATTGAATTGGAATAGGTGCAATAGGTTTAAGATTTTTTTTTGGGTTTATAGTTTTTGTAGAACGATCTAAAACACTACAAAAAAACCATGTTTTTCCGACAAAATTACCAACGAAAAATTCTGGAAAATTCGTTGGAAGGGAATTTTCCACAATTTTCCAACGAAAAAAAAATTCGTTGGTAATTCGTCGTCGGAAAAATTTTCAACGAAAAATTTTAATTTTCGTTGGAAATTTGCAATAAATTTTTTTTTTCGTTGAAAATTTTTCTGGCTAAATTCGTTGAAACGAATTTTTTTCCGACGAATTTTTTTTTTCGTTGGAAACTATAATTATTTTTTAGTCGAAAAATTGTGGAAATTTTTTTTCCATCGAAAAAATATTTTTTTTTTTGGTCGTGGTCAGCCCTCGCCGGGCGAGAGCCTGGCTCGCCGAAAGGCGAATGAAGAGTCGCCCAGACCGGGCGGAGCTCGGGCTCGCCGGCGAGGGCCGAGCTCTGCCCAGATCTGGGCGAGCTCGACGAGGCTGGGCGAGCTCGGGCCAACCTCAAGGCCTATGAGGTCACAGCGCCAAGAAGAAGAAGAAGAAGAAGAAGCAGCAGCAGGGGCGGGAGCAGGCTTCGAGGCCGCCGCCCCATCAAGTCCGGCTGCCGTCCGCCGGGCGACGAGGGAGCGCCGGGGGGCTTTGAGGCTTGGTGTCCATGGCGCCGAGCCGGAGCCGGGAGGAGGAGGAGGGGGGGCGGCGGGGGAGTAGGCGGAGGGGGCGGAGGGGGAGACGGAGGGAGAAGTGAAGGAGAAGGAGAGAGAGAGAGAGAGAGAGAGAGAGAGAGAGAGAGAGAGAGAGAGAGAGAGAGTGAGTGTGTGTGAAAATTCTGTATGCCCAAGAAATTGAAGTATATTTTTTGAAATTGTTGAAATTTCGCTGGAAATTTCAACTAATTTTTTTTTCGTTGAAATTTCCAACGAATTTTCCAACGAAAATTATACATATTAAAATAATTATCCGAAAATTGAAATTGTTGAAAAATTGTTGAAATTTCCAACAAATTTTCCAACGAATATAATAAATACCAAATAGTACCGGTTTTTTCGAATTGTTGAAAAATTCGTTGGTAATTGCCAACGATTTTTTTCGTTGAAATTTCCAAACGAAATTTCCAACGAAAATTATACATATTAAAATAATTATCCGGAAAATTGAAATTGTTGAAAATTGTTGAAATTTCCAACAAATTTTCCAACGAATATAAAAATACCAAATAGTACCGGTTTTTTTTTCGAATTGTTGGAAAATTCGTTGGTAATTACCAACGAATTTTTTCGTTGAAATTTCCAACGAATTTTCCAAACGAAAATTATACATATTAAAATAATTATCCGAAAATTGAAATTGTTGGAAAATTGTTTGAAATTTCCAACAAATTTTCCAACGAATATAAAAAATACCAAATAGTACCGGTTTTTTCGAATTCGTTGGAAAATTAGTTGGTAATTACCAACGAATTTTTTTTCGTTGAAATTTCCAACGAATTTTCCAAACGAAAATTATACATATTAAAAATAATTATCCAGAAAATTGAAATTGTTGGAAATTTCCAACAAATTTTCCAACGAATATAAAAAAAATACCAAATAGTACCGGGTTTTTGAAATTGTTGGAAAATTCGTTGGTAATTACCAAATCGAATTTTCCAACGAAAAATTGTACACCCTAAAATAATTGCCCAAAAATTGAAATTTGGGGAAAATTTCAACGAAAATTTTCCGACGAAAAATTTTTTCGTCGAAAAATTCCAACGAATTTTCCAACGAAAAATTTTTCGTCGGAAAATTCCAACAATTTCACTTTTCGTTGGAAAATTTGTCGCATAAATTTATGTACGAAAAATTTTTCGTTGGAAAATTTTCGTGGCAAAAATCCAGTTTTTTGTAGTGAAAGAAGTATAGAATTGGGCCGGATCTAACTCACCTTCATATTCACACCCTCCCATAGATTTTTCTTCTTTCTTTTAATGATATATGGTCACAATGATATTTTGTAAGTGTAGCTGCAACCACATTATGTACTGATTCATATTCTTGGTTCTCCTGTAATTTTTCATTTGGCTGATTTACATGCTGAAGAACATTATAGTGGCCGCATCGGACACAACGTCTCTGAGCTTGACATGGGTTCTATCTCTATTACTAAACAACAAACATGCCATGAAGAGAGCTCAAGAAGAGATAGACCTCAAAGTGGGCAAGGACGAATGGGTACAAGACTCCGATATCGAGAGCTTGCCTTACCTTCAAATGATCGTCAAGGAAACCCTACGCCTATATCCACCGTGTAATCGACATTAAAATGTAAGAGTCACCATGCAATTCGAAGCATCAAGTATGACCATATGGTGTATGTTTTCGAGATGTATGAAAATGAATTAGAACCAATGAGAGGTATGATGTGTATAAAATTTGAGTCACTATTTCCTGCACCAGCTCCCTTGTTGATCCCACATGAAGCGACAGAGGACTGCACCGTAAGCGGCTTTCTCATTCCGAAAGGTACTTGGATATACGTCAACGTGTGGAAGTTGCACAGAGACCCTCGAGTCTGGTCCGATCCAGAAAAATTCTCACCCGAAAGGTTCTTGACGAGCCATTCAGGTACGAAGATCTGCCTATTAAATCTTCACATGTGGAACTCAAAGAACAATGTCAGGCACAAAGAATGGTTTAAGAGTAATTCATAAAGCAAGGCTCACAATGAATCCCAATTGAGTCAATAAAATTGACCGCCAAAACATGTTAATTTGATGTATTTCATT
Organism: Syzygium grande; assembly: GCA_024733475.1. Lineage (NCBI taxonomy): Eukaryota > Viridiplantae > Streptophyta > Magnoliopsida > Myrtales > Myrtaceae > Syzygium > Syzygium grande. Next base: position 24,399,571 of record JAMXDD010000001.1, read on the forward strand.
TTTCCCTCGAAGGTGTGGATGCTTCGGGTCGACATTTTGAGTTCATTCCATTCGGGTCGGGTAGAAGATCATGCCCTGGAGCTTCGTTCGCATTGCGAGCGACCCACTTGACACTGGCTCGTCTTCTTCAAGGATTCGACTTGGCAACACCATCGGACGAACCGGTGGACATGACCGAAGGCTTAGGGACCACCATGCCCAAGGCCACTCCTCTTGAAGTTGTTCTCACCCCGAGGTTGCCTTCCAAGCTCTATGAGCAATTGATGCAAAATTAGAAACTATTTTCGTCAGGAAGAGAAAAAGGGTCTATGTATATGAGTAATTTCTCTCCATAACATAATTACTCGTGAAGATAATTGTATGGATTAGACCATGGATGGTAGAGTTATGATGCTATCCTTATCGTTAGGATGTACCATGCTTGATTATATGGTTGGCATGAACTGATTAAAGTCAAGGCGCGATAAAGTTTCCTACTTAAAATGTTATTATTTCTTGAAGTCCTTAACTGCATTGGAATATACAACCCAAAAACTCAAATTTATAGGTGGAAGGAGGCCACATAAATATAAAAAACACATAACCATATGTCAAGTGATATGAGACGATATTTCAACACTCCATCTCACATGCAAATCGGATTAGGAGCGACACGAGAAATGTGATCATAGCATATGAAATTTGACTGATGGGAGTGGACAATACATAAGTAAAAGATATAACATAGGACTTGAGAGGAATTTTCAATAACTATTTGTCAGAAATTACTTCTCAATTGCGTCAAATGTTTCACTTCATTCGTGAGAGCCATCACCAAACTATTTATGAGCGTCTTATATCAGTAATGACCAGACTTTTATCGTATTGTGCGGAACAGGGCCTCTCACTGCAATCATAAAACTCACCTAAGATTTTGTGATTTCAAAGCCAACTTTTGCATAAAGTAATTTCAAAAAATTACCTCCGACATGGTTTTCGCATTGAAAATAACTCCCGACATGTTTTTTGCATTGGGAGTTCAACACAAATACATGTGAAAATTACAAAAAAGTCTAAAAATCAATAACAAACCTATCAATTTGGCCAATTTAGTTATAAATTTTTTTTTATGAATTGCGAATTAAAGTCCCAAATCTTTCAATTATGCAAATATGTCCTTAATATTTTAATGATTTGCCAATTTAGTCATCCCGACTAATTTTCGGAAATCACTGACATGGTGGTCTAGTCAGCTATGGCCGTCCCACATGGCACGGTCGGTAGATGGTCGGCACCAACATGGATAATTTTTGAAATTTTTAATTTTCTTAATTTTTCTTCTTTTTTTTCCTTTTTTCTTTTTTTCTTTTTACCCTCCACCAGCCACTACTAGCCTTGCTATGACCTTTGTCGACAACCCAGTGATGACCGGTGGAGGGAAAAAGGAAAAAGAAAGGAAAAGAAAAGAAAAGAAAAGAAAAAAAAATTCATAAAATTAAAGGAATTGCAAAATTGTCCATGTTAACATTAGTTGTGTCATTTAGGACAGCCAATATTGACTAGACCACAACGTTAGCGAATTTTAGCCAAAATTAGCCGAAAAAACTAATTTAGCAAATTGTCAAAAGTTATAGGATTAAATTAACAAATCGTCAAAAGGTTTAGGACTAAATTTACATAATTGAAAAGTTCATACTAAATTAACAAATCATCAAAAGGTTTAAGACTAAATTAGCTAAATTGAAACGAATAAAAATTAAATTGGCATAAGTGCAATAGTTTAGATTATTTTTTGATGAATTTTCTCAAATACACAAAGCACTAATCTAATTATTCGACAATTCTTACATTTACAACTGGTGCACAACTTTTGGGTGCACAACTTTTGAGTGCTCTCGAATAGATCAAATCCTTTTATACGATTTGGCACTTAAGGGTAAAAGAGACAAGAACCTCGCTTCTCGTGTCAAATCCAAGGCGGGAATCCACTTGGGCTACGGGTACGCAGCTTTCGGCTTCGCAGAATACGGGGACTTTTGGCGCGAGATGAGGAAGATCACCATGCTCGAGCTCCTAAGCACTCGAAGGTAGGACTATAGGATTATGGTCCGAATTCAGTTTGCTTTCGTCTTTGATTTGCATATCAAGCTTGACCCTCTGGTACTCTACGCATGGACACGGCACCCCGACCGCAGTGTTCACTCATCATCAAGTGATGAAGGCTCTCTCTGTCTCTCTTGCAGGCTTGACAACCTAAAGCACGTTCAAGCATCAGAAATTGACACCTTCATCAAGGACCTGCACACTCTTTGCAGGACCAACACTGACAATGTCCAAAATGGGTCCTTTAAGGTGGTGGTCATAAGCCAATTGCTCGAGCTCCTGACCTTGAACATCATCATCAGATGCAGTATCAAAGTAGAACATTTATGAACTTCGATCATATGTATATTCATTTCTGGATAATCGATCAATTACCATCAAGAATTGAACCCTAATCGGATTTAATTAAGAGGAATAAGAGAGCTAAAATTACCTCCTAGAGAGAGAGAGTGAACAGATAGAATTAAGGAGGAGGAGGACGGTGTGACCCGCAAGAAAAGAAAAATAAAGAAACTAAATGATGGAGTATGCTGAAAAAAGTGAGACCCACGAAGAATGATATGTTCAAAACACTGTTATAAGGAGTGTATTAACTAAAGAATGAGTGGAAAAAGCGCGACCTATGTGAACGATTGGCAGAGATCAAATTTGATTCCCGGGGGTCCAAATCAGCATATTAGATCATTAAGTTCACCACAAAAACAGCCACAACATCCCATCACTAATTACCCCTAAAATCCATCTAATTAACCCCTAAAATCAACCTAATCTATCTAGAAATACAATATTGGCCTAATTAAAGTCTAGGAGCTAATTACTCACACTAACCTTAAGCTCCAACAAGGCTGGTTCGACGGGGGAACAGGCGGCTAATTGCCAACGAGCAACGAAACCAGCGGCGGCGTTCCGGCAGCTTTCGCGACGGCCCTCAGGCGGTGGTGGACTCGGCGGTTCTCGGCAGCAAAAAGGCACCAGTGATGGTGCTGATCGGTGATGTTCCAAGGTGCGGGAGAGGAAGAACGGCGGTCAGGTGGCGACAGTGGCGACTCACACGGACGGCGGCGGCTAATGGCCTTGGCGGGCGGCGATCCGACGCACGGTGTCACATCCCGATTTTTGGGGCCTGGGAAGCCGCAGGTAAATTGTAATATCCTCAATTTCAGTCCCTGGGAAATGGCTATGGTTTAAGTTTGGCAGTTTTCCAATTAGAACTAAATTGTTTTCTCTTGTTTTGGAAAACCTAGTTTTCGGATCATTTGTACCCTTTCGTTTTGTTATTTTTGGGGAGACTTTTGTGATTCGAATTTCTAAATACTGTCTTCTGGAAAGTTGTTCCAAACATTTTGAAGTTTTACATAATTTAATTTTAGAATTTTTGGAGTTAAGATGAGTGGTACGATGGTCTGATTTTCAGACTATGTAAAACCGCCCCGGAATAAGTATTTCGGTGATGTTTACACCGTCTTGATTTTCTACAAGCTTTTCTGGACCGAGTTTGGAAAAGTTTCCATCATGAAAGTTATTGAGAACTTCCTTTTCTATAACGTGTACAAATTTGGAAATTTTCTGAGATGATTTGTATACTGGACAGAGCTTATTTTGAGAAATAAAAATGCTGTTCCAGCAAGCTATTTTTAGTCTGTCTTTGAGTGACTGAAAATAGTGTTTATAGAGAGAATTAGATTTTGTGTTCTCACGAAAAATGTTTATTAAGGTCTTATTTATGACATATTCGAAATTGAGAATTTTCGGAGTTCATTTACTATGATTTCAAGTCCAATTTCGTGAACAGTGCAAAACTGTTCGATTTTGCCAGATTTCAAAGATTTAGCATTTTCTATATGAAAACGTTGGAATTTGAACTTGGTGTCTTCTGGTAATTTAAAGTACACGTTCCAAGCTTTCAAATGAGATATTTTATGTATTTTTCGGAGGTCGGACCAGGGGAAAACGAAAATTGGAAATAAATAGCCAAGAGTAAAACTTGTTCAAGAAGCTTAATTGATGGCTTAGTCTTCTTTTCCACAAGCATTTATTGGCTTGCATTTATGATTCTTGACTTTGATGGCCTTCATGATGGCTTATGAGGTAAGCGCTTACCTCATTGCCCCAATGACCTAAGTGCTTACCTCATCCTTTTCTTTGGCCCCAAGATTTGGCTTCCTATAAATAGAAGAAGGACCGTTCAGCCAAGGGAGACAGAAGGAGAGAGAGAGAGAGTAGCCGTGAGGGAGAGAGAGAGAAAAAAAAAGAGAGGACCAAAGTTGACCTTCATCATTCTAGTTCATTAAGGGCATTTAATGACATTAAATGCGTCTTGCTATGATGACTTTTGACTATTGTGCGCATTCACACTTGGCTTCTTTTCCAAGCTTATTTGTCTATAAGAAGCTAGAAGCCTCACATGAAGCTTCCCCACCCTCTCCTCCTCTCTCACGCCATCCTCCAATCTCATGCCAACATCTTCTTCTTCTTCCCTTGTTTTTATTTTCTCACTTTAGTCAAGAAACTCACACCTGAACCAACCCCGAACCAACCCGTGTCTCTTCTCGTTCCCATCCAAGAGCCACGATTTGGCCTTGGTAGGCCTCGTTTTGGTCGGCCAAGCAAGAAGGAAGCAAGGAGAAAGCCCGAAATTTCTCGAGCTCACCTATCTCGAACCCTGTTCTCTGGTTTTGTTTGACGTTGTGTAAGTACACTTCCTAATATCGGGAAAGGAAGTTGTGATGCGTTGACACGGTTTGCTTGGACCGTTTCTCGGTCATTTGGTTGATTGTGGTTGGTTCATTTCTTGATTTGATCATGTTTCGTGTTTGATGTTGTTTTGAGATAGAACCGAGCCGTGGTTTGTAACGTGTGCACGATGTAGCCGTGCTTGATGTTCTCTTGTTGAACTTTGCTATTGATCTACCATTGACGTCGAGAACATAGCATAGCGAAAATAACAAACACCCGTTCAATAATTCACATAACCCAGGGATAGCCGTATCCACCAATTAAAAACAAATACGCACTTGCATTGCGAGGGAGAACCTTTACAAAAATTCATATACAGTATGAAACCCAAAAAAAATCAAAAGTGGGTCAAGGCCACTACTACAAAAAGGGATAAGTAGCTCAGGTTCAAGCACTGCAACTAGTCGGGGGCTCCCCCAAAAAACGCATCGGTGCGCCTACCATCTTCAAGGCTGAGGGTCTGAAAAATCGGTTTTTCAACAACCGTGAGAATAAATCTCAGCGAGTAATTCCCTAAACCTAAACTAGGCTAACGTGCACCTCCTGACAAGTGCTAAACACGCAATAATACACACATAGCTGACTCAGGCCCTCGGGCCTAAATCTAATCTTACTAGACCCTGCAGGTTAGGTATTAAATCAACGATAATAGCCACGTGACAAAATTTAATCACAGCACATACACGCGCATTTCTATGTCACAAAGCATGTTATGCATATGCTGGTGCTCGCACTCATGCTCATGCCTCAACAATGCATTATCGCACACTTGCACACTAGCACTCAGCCATTTCTCCAGTTCTCCTCCAACTCGTGTTAAACGCATCAGGTCTATCACTTCGAGATCGATCTACGCCCGCGTAAACGCATCAGGTTGGTCATCTTCCGGTAAACCGGGTATCGTCCCGCGTAACACACCTCAGGACGGGTTCACTACCCCGCGTAACACGCATCAGAGTTTATCGTGATCACACATTCACAGGCACCAATTTTATCTGAACCCCGCGTAAGACGCATCAGGGCATTTTAGGTGATCACAATGCACATGTCATTCGAGCATACTTGTGAATGCATATGCCGTGGCCAATGCTCGTGATGCACATCCCCAACCATAAAGTTCACACTTGGGCAATTAGCAATATTCTCCATGGGCAATTAATAATACAATGCCATTCAATCAATTATAGTACACTATGCCCAGTCTATATTCCAACATGTCCAACCAACATGTAAGCACGACCCTGAAATCAATTCAAACACTCATGCACGGTACACAATTCACAAGCATAGATCACCCAACTAGTCCATCACGAATCCACAGAAATCTCCATAGAAATCGAGATCCATCAAGGTACTCCTTCCTCAAGACATTGGACATGTGCCACGACACTACCAATCACTCGTATGTAGGGACAATCCAACCACTAGTTCGGTCAAGCCATCATTTCCGGCACTTACGCTCCAAGCCTCAAATTATACGCGCCTTGTCCAACTAATCTCCAAAGTGGACAACCACTAAATGGATCGCGCCGGGCCATTCAACGACCTTAAAATGTTCCATTGAACTCCCCAAGACACCATTTTAATCAGTCACCATAATGCCAAATAAGGCGCGCACTAAAATTCACACAACCGGGTCAACAAAACTCGCGATCCTAGGCCCGCAAGCTACCCATTTTTAGCCACATTAGACATGTCACGACATGGCCAATCCACTCCCAATTAGAGACCATACAATTATTAACTCGGTCTATCCATCAATTTCGTCAATTGCACTACTAAGTCCTAATCATTCGCGTCTCGCCTAAGTTAAATCCATCGTGGCCAGCCACTATACCACAAATTCTAGGCCAATAATTATCGCCAAAATACTCCATTTAACTACTAAAGACATCATTCAAATCAGCTATCACAAGACCAAATAAGACGCGCACGATAATCCAAAATTGAAACCGAATCTAGTCAAACTCGGGCCGTTCCGGTCTAATAATTTTCATCCAATGATCAACGTCTCTCGGGCCACTAAACCTCGATAAAATGATCATGCTACACCACCAAATCAGCCACGACATCGGCCCCTAATAATCTCTACAATTTACCCCTAATTTACCCCAATTAACCCCTAAACCCGTCTAGAAATGTAAATTAGCCTAATTAGGGTTTAGGGTCAAACTCACCGGGTGTCCTATGCTTCAAACCAAGCCGAACACGCGGCGACAGCGGCTGGGCAGCAGCGGTCCTTCGCCGGAACAGTAACGGTGGCGGCGGTTTCCGGCGAACGGCGCGAACTTGAACGGAGGGGCGGCTGGTTGCAGCGGTCGGGAGGAGAGAGAGAGGAGTGGGGCGGCTGGGCAAGGCCGGGCGAGGCTGGGTGAGGCGGCGGCGGGTCAGCTCCGGTGGCGGCACCGGCGCTCCGGCGAAGGCCCTCCACGGCCAAACAAGGGAGGGAGAGAGAGAGAGAGAGACCGAGAGAGGGAGAGTTAGGAGGAGGAAGGGTCACGGGCTGAAAGTAGGTCGCCGGGACCGGGCCGGTGGTGGACTCTGGAGCTATGGGACGAGGTGGCGCGCTGAGAGGCCCAAATGTGGAGGCTTCGGGGAGAGAAAAATGGGATAAATGGGTCACCGTCAGTTCGGGGAAGAGGGACGCAAGGTGATCGGGCGGGTATGGCGGGCACCGGGCGACGCCGCTGGGTTGGCCATGGCGGGCCGGGTTCGCCGACGCGGGCGGGAATAGCGGTGATTTGCGGGAGCTCATCCGCCGGGAGGAGAGGGAGAAATAATATTTGGCGCTGGCAATGGGACGGACGGGCACGGGCGGGTCGAGGCTAGCTAGCACGGTGCGGGTATTGCAATCCGGCGGAGGCGTATACCAAGTGGGTGAACGGCATTGACAAGACGGAGCTTAACTAGTCGCGGGGCGGTAAGAGGGGAGGAAGAAGAAGAAGAAAAGAGGAAGAAAAGAAAGAAAAAGAGAAAGAAAAGAAAAGAAGAGAGAAAGAGTAGGTGGGGGGACGGTCCGACAAGAAGGGGGAGACGGATCAAGAGGGGGGGAGCGAGAGAGAGAGAGAGAGAGAGAGGATTTTTTAAAAAATAAACTAATTTTATATTAAACGCAAATCGAGGGTCCAAATTCAAACCGAAAGTTGCCTATCGATCCTAAATAGGCCCTTTTATGAAAAAGGGACAAAGGCAAATTAATGAGACTAAATTTTTGGCGAGGGGTCCTAGTCCAAATTCGCACCGGTCCAAAAACTCTAACTTTTCCATTATTCCCGACAACCCTCGACACGGGCCACAATAATGTTGACACTGGCCCAATTTATTTCGTCCCGAAACTCCCCCGAAAATTGACTATCAAGTTTAGGGTCTAAATAACGGTGAGATTTGATCGAAAAGCGATTCTAGCGAAATCTCTAGTTTAAAATAATAATCGAGAGTAATCAGTTCTCGGACGAGATTCTACTATAAGCACACTGACAAATCGCGCGTTTTATAAATCCCAAAAGTGGGTCAAAATCTGGAATGTTACATTCCTCGTGTCGGCGAGGAAGAGAGAGATGAGACGAAAGAGAGTGGGACGAGATGGTGGCGACTGGCTGGACGGGCGGGCGCCCCGGGCAAAGGGTCTCCGGAAGGGCGGTCTCTCAGCCGAGAAAGAGAGGAGGGGGAGATTTCGGTGAGAGGGAGAGGGGAAGGAGAGAGAGAAGGTTTGCTTGATGAGAAAGTAAAGAGAGAGAGACAAGGGCATTTATGAGTTTAAGGGAGATTTGACCAAACTTAGGATAATGCCCATCTTGCCCTCTTGATCAAAGGTGAGGATTAAACATTATCCAATAATTGGAGGGTACTTTGGTCCATCACAAATCAGAATTATTGGGCTGCTAAGATCAAACTTTAATCTCCAAAATGTCCTCTAATTAATCCCAAATTCGGAATACCATAATAAGACCTAGGGGCAAAAGGGTCATTTTCCGATTTTGGGCCAAATTTCCATTTTTCGACCATACTAATCCCAAATATATTTAGCCACACTAAAATGACGCCGTCCTCGCAAAAATAATCGTACACAACCCCGAAATCCGATATCCAAGTCCAGATCCAATTTTGTGATCAAAATTGCTCAACTTAAAATTTTAGGATCTCTCACTAACGAGCGGCTGTTTAGGGGTTACGCGTATCGACCTAGAGTTACTCGAGTCGTGACGGCCTCGACTACCGGAAGAACGCGAGGAATTATCGCTAGTTTCGAAGGTCGCAATCGTTCGATTTTAGTTCGGAATTTGTTCGTCACATGTACTCTCGGTTATGCGGAATCACTCGCGATTCGATCGTACGTCGTTGGCCAAACTAAATCCTTCACCCTCCTAAGATCGGCCACATTTGCCCAAAATATTACCTCGTCGTTTCTCGAAATCGGTGCTCGATTCGCGATCAGGTCCCTAGTCCACGTATCATTTTCCTAATTAGCCATTTCCTTTTGGTTAATATCCCGTGATTGATCAATTATGGGCGAGACTTACTAAAATTAAATGAGAAATAATATCTATTTCATTGATTTCGGAAATAGGTCAAAATTCAGGATGTTACAATGAGTACGCGTTGTGTTCCATGGGAACCGATTGTTTTGAGGGGGAACACCTTTTGAGGTGTCCACGTGGATAGAGGAGCTAGGTTAACCCCTACCCTTTAGAGTTGTAATCGGGAAGGTCTGTGTGGCGAACTTGTAATATATTAATTTCCAATGTAATGCTATTAATGGAAGCATATATATATTTATTATATGTTTTCTTGTCTATCCCTATTGTTGTTGTCTAGAGATGTTGTGCTTCCACATGTGCATAATTGAAAGATAAATTGAATGGGTCGGCGACGCGTCCTGGGACATTGCAATTCCACGATCAAGGAAGGATGTTCACGCGCTCGAGGGTTTGCGGTGTGACATTCAATATACTTCATCGAATTGCTTTCTCAAGCCAAAATCTTCATGCTATGATATAGATTCCAGAGAGCTATACTCAGCACGAAATTGAAACTTAGTGGTGGCCGAATAGCTCGCACAAGCTCAGCTAATCTATCAAACAAGGTATATAATCCAAAACCAAGTTTAGGACTAGATCATGAAATGAGGATGTTATATACTTACATGAGATAGATTTAGACCGATCACGAAGTCATGCTCTCTGTTTGAATGCCTAAAATGATGCATGTTGATTGTTCTATGCATAGGAATTATTTCGTGAGTGTTTGGATCATTGATTGCATATTATGTGATTTTCGTGTACTGATGAGTCAGTAGCCTTCAACTATTGATTTGAACCTCTAAACATGGAAATCTGGAAAGTTCAACTAGAGATTCAAACTAAACTTCCTGAGCTTCAATTTGATATATCATGTGTCTTGAACGGATGTCGTTTACTATGTCAAATCATCGTTAGAATGTTGATCAGAATCTGGAATGTTAGTCTCTGTTTTGTTTCAATGATTCCTGACTGACTTGACTCCGTTTGGTGATTTTTATGATTTTTTTTGTTAATTGTTTGCAAAAAATTCCTCATAAAAGTTGTAAAGGACACCTTGATCTTTCTGGAATAAAAGTTTCAAAAAATTTTCTATTGATTTGGCTTGTAAGATTGACACTCAAAGTACCGTTTTCTGGTCGGTGAGAATCGATTTCCGGCTGACCTTTGTCTGTTCTTCGATTTTTATAAATTTTTGTATTCAAAATCTCAGAAAGTGTTCTTCATCAAAGTTTTCACTGAGATCCTAAGCTTTCCAATGGTATTAATTTTGTCGAAATCGGAGCTTGTGTGAATGCTCAAAGGTTTGATAATTTTGTTGATTGTATTCTGTGTTCAGATCCAGAAATTCAAGCCTCTGTGTGACATCCCGAATTTCGGCCCATTTTTGGGATTTATAAAATGCGTAATTTGTCAGTGTGCTTATAGTAAAATCTTGCTCGGGAACGTATCACTCCCGGTTATCCTTTTAAATTAAAGATTTCGCTAGAATCGCACTCGATCAAATTTGGCCATTATTTAGACCCCGGACTTGGCAGTCGATTTTTGGGAGTTTCGGGACAAAATAAATTGGACGGTGTCAATATTATAGCCAACATTGAGATTGTTAGGAATAATGGAAAAATGAGAGTTTTTGACCATTGTAAATTTAGACTAGTAGGCCTCCCTTGTTATAATTTGGTTTAATTAATTTGGCCTTTGTCCCTTTTTATATGCAAGGCCTTCTATGGATCGGTAGATAATTTTCGATTTTCAATTTGGGCCATCGGTTCGCAATTAATATAAGAATGAAGTTTATTTTTGTTAATTACACACACTCTCTCTCTCTCTCTCTCTCCCCCCCCCCCTACCCATTTTCCCCGACACCGTCCCTCCCCGTCAACCTGTCCCCTCCTCTCTCTCTCTCTCTCTCCTTCTTTTCTTTTCTCTTTCTTCTTCTCTCTCTTCTCTCTTCTCTTCCTTCTTCCTTTCCCCCCCCCCTTAGTTTCTGCTCCTTCCCCTTAAGCTTCTTTGCTTCTTCTCCCTTCTTTGCGATCGCCGACCCCTCTGGGCTCGCTTTCGTCGCGTCGCGTGCCGCCTCGTCAGCCAGCTCGACCGCCCGTTGTGTGACCACCAACCCCGCGCCCGGCTGTCCTTCCCTGTTCCTCTCCTGCATGATCGCCCGGCTGCGGACCCTTCGCCCGGCCCGTATTGCCAGGAGGCCGCCCGGCTTCGCCTAAAGGTCCGTCGCCAGCCGCCTCGGTGCCGCCCCTCGCCGTATCCGTCCCCCTAACAGCAACCCTTTTCTCCCCCTCACTCTCTCTCCCCGACGCCTCCCCTGTTCTGTCCTTCCCCTGTTTCTCTCCCTCGCGCCCTCGCACATCGCTCCCCGGAGGAGCTCCGCCGCCGCCGGTGTTGTCCACTCCCACCACCACCGCCTCTCTCTAGCACCAACCGGCCCCCAGCCTCTCTCTCTTTCCTCCCGGACCGCGCGACCAACCGCCCCTTTGCTCATAAGCCGTTCGCCGGAGCGCCCGCCCGCCATTCTTTTTTTGGTGAGAGGGAGTTGTCCAGCCATTTAAGCCGGTGCGTGTTCAGCTCGGTTTGAAGCTTAGGACACCCGGTGAGTTTGACCTAAACCCTAATTAGGGATTATTTGCATTTCTAGACAAGTTTAGTGGTTAAATTAGGGTAATTTAGGGGTTATCGTGCAAAGATAGTAGGGGTTAATGTTGCAGCTGATTTGGTGAATTATAGTGACCGTTTGATGAGGTTTCACGGCTGTGTAAGTGCCAAGAGATGGCTGGTCAGGTTTGAAATGGAATAGTCCAAGTTTGGGGAAGTTCGAGTCTAGAATCTGGATTCTAGTCTGCCTTTAATTGGCATTATGGTGGTTGATTAAAATGATATTTTGGGGAGTTAAATAGAAAAATTTTGAGGAAATTTAGTGGCCTAGAGTGATCGGTTAGTGGCTGTCCATATCAGTTTGAATCGGACAAGGCGCGAATGATTAGAGGTTAATTTGTGGAGGTTTAGGAGGTTGTGGCCTTTGGTGGCTTAAGCGTAATGTTTTAATTGGGGTGATATATAGTGCTGAATTGTGAAGCTTTAAATGCCGATTTTGATTTGACGGATTAAATTCCTCATGGTGGGCTGTTCATGGGTGAATTTTTGTAGTTTTTTTAGGCTAAATTGGGCTTGGCGTGACTTAATTAAAGAAATTTTAAATATGCCGATGATTACTTCAATTTAGTTGGGTTAGAATGGCCGGGCTCATTGGTGAGGGATGTGTGGATTTTATGTTGTGTCATTAGTCCTTGTGATGGGCTGATCCAAGTGAAGTTTTGGGGAGTTTAATGGATCTTGAAGATGATTATTGGCCTAGACATTGCGGTATTATGGCTGGACCATTGGTTTGTTTAAGCAAATTGGGGTTTAACTATGCAATTATAGGGAATGATCATTGATCAATTGAATATAAATGAATTGCTTTTGCATGCCATGTCACCCGTCTATGGGGATTGACATGGAATAGACTTGACACGCCTCAAATGCATGTCTATGACTCGATTGTGGATTATGTGCATGGATTGTATGTCAAGTTTGTGCCATGGCTGATTTAAATTGATCGTCAGATTAGGCATGTTGATTTTTTGAATATGTGTAGTGCAAGGGCACATGATTGTAGTGTGGTTTGACTTGTATGATGCCATTAATGCTCAAATTCACATATTATGTTTCGATATGGCTAGAATTGGAATAAACTGTGGCCTTCAGGTCGGAATAAATTGTGGCCTTGGGGTCGGGCCTTTGGGTCGGAATAAACTGTGGCCTTCGGGTGGAGCCTTTGGAGTGGGCCTCGGTCGACAAAAATGTGGCCTACGGGTCGATTTATTATTGAAAGTGGCCTTCGGGTTGGTTTAAATGTGGTTGGCCTTCGGTCGTCCTGGAGATATCTATTGGCCTTTCGGAATAATCGTGTTATTCATGAAAATGGCAATGTTTATAATGATATTAAAAGTATTCAACAATTTGCACATGATTAGTTTGTGAAAATGGGCTAACACTGCGGTAGTGATAGATGATTTTGAGCCTATGATTTTATGGTGATTTAATGGTACACCGCTGGTGTTTTAATTTGCTTGTCGGGAGGTGAACGTTAGCTTAGTTTAGGTTTAGGGAATTACTTGCTGAGATTTATTCTCATTGTTGTTTAAAACTCAATTTTTCGCACCCCAGCACCGGAGGATGACAGCGTCTTCGAACGTTTTGGGAGGAGCCCCTAGACATAGTGTTGTGGCCTTGAACCCGCTTTTGATTTTTTTGAGCATGGGCTGTATATGAATATTGTGTATGTTTCCCAATGTCAAAGTAAGTGTAATTGTTCATCTTGTTTGTTGTATGGCTATCCTTGGTTATTTGTATGTTAATGTTGTGGTTTTAAATACTTCCGCATGTGCTTTAAATCTATGGTTGGGTTTGGGTCGGGCGACATCGTCCCGGACGTCGCACCTGCGAATCGACCTTGGCAGGGATGTTCGCGCGCCGTAGGGTTCAGGGCGTGACATCCCATTTGAATTGGTATCAGAGCAAGGTCAGCTTGATCCAATTAGGTTGAAACTTGGAGTGATAAGGAGCGATGACCTTGGGTAGCCATTAGGGAGACCTTGCATGCTACGTGTACCTCCTGACTGTTTGTGTAGTGATTGACTGGTTGTCGAACTGATCGTAAAGTGCAGGTGTGGCAGGACCCGAGGTAAGTACGCGAATCCCCTTGGTTGAGATGTTGTGCTATTGTGTAAGATTGCATGCTGGTTGCTTGACTGCTGTTATGTATACTTGCCTAGGACCTTAGGCTGGTTTAGCTTGGTTTAGGTCTCTAATTCCTGAATGGGATTATAGCAGGTAAGTGAGTAGTGTGATCTTTTGAGTTTGAGTAGTCGAAGTCGAGGTCGAGGTCGCATAGGTTCGCAAGCCGGAGTTGCAAAGGATCCCAAGGTAGATGGAATTATGAGGGTATTCGAAGAAGTTGGAATTTTAAATGGAAATGATGGAAACCAAGGTTAATGGATATAGTCAAGGTGCTTAACCTTTCCGATGTCTTCCCTCAAGAATTGCCGGGATTGACACCTGATGGTGAAGTGGAGTTTGTGGTTGAATTAGCCCTAGGGATGGAACCGATCTCGAAAGCCGCCCTACAGGATGTCATTGTCGAGGGGTTGAAAAAGGATTGAAGGTCCGTATCACGGAATTCTTGGACAAGGGTTTTATTCGACATTATCCAATCCATAGGGAGGCTGGTTTTATCCATTAGAAATCAGAAGGATGGGTCTGCTAAGATCAAACTGTAATCTCCAAATGTCCTCTAATTAATCCCAAATTCGGAATACCATAATAAGACCCAAGGATTGGCGACCTGGTCGATTTTCGATTTTGGGCCTAAAGATCGACTTAAGAACATGGTAGCACCAAATATATTTAGCCACACTAAAATATGCCAAAGGCAAATGTTCGGGACTAGATATGGACACTACGAGTTCTGATGATGCGTTTGGACTAACTAATGCCCCCAAAATTGCTGGACTTAAATTTTAGGATCTTCACTAAGGATTCTTCTACCGGGTTCGTCATTGTCTTCATCGATGATATTTAGTGTATTCAAGAGTTCCGGGGAACAGTACATTTGGAAAAGATTCTATAGTTTTTAAGGGCATGCATTTTTATGCTAAGTTTAGCAATGTCTCGAGTTTTGGCTGAACCGATGGCGTTTCTTGGGCATATAATTTTCGAGAAGGATCTCCGTGGATCCGCCCAAAATTTACCTCGTAATGGACTCTCGAAATCGGTGCTCGATTCTTTGCCGAGGTTCGAAGCAGGACCTAGTCCACGTATCATTTTCCTAATTAGCCAAAGATTTTTGGTTAATATCCATTGTGATTGATCAATTATGAGGCTAACTTACTAAAAATTAAATGAGAAAAAATATTTATTTCATTGATTTGAAGGAAATAGGACAAAATTCAGGATGTTGACAATGAGTACGCTGTTGTGTTCCATGGGAACCGATTGTTTTGAGGGGAACACCTTTGAGGTGTCCACGTGATAGAGGTAGGTTAAAGAGTACCCTTTTAGAGTTGTAATCGGAAGGTCTGTAAGGCCCTTGTAATATATTAATTTCCAATGTAATGCTATTAATGGAAGCATATATATTTTATTATATGTTTTCTTGTCTATCCCTATTGTTGTTGTCTAGAGATGTTGTGCTTCCACATGTCAATAATTGAAAGATAAATTGAATGGAATATGAGGCGACGCGTTTGGGACATTGCAATTCCACGATCAAGGAAGGATGTTCACGCTAAAAGCCGAGGGTTTGCGGTGTGACATTCAATATACTTCATCGAATTGCTTTCTCAAGCCAAAATCTTCATGCTATGATCTAGATTCCAGAGAGCTATACTCAGCACGAAATTGAAACTTAGTGGTGGCTCTAGCTCGCATGGTGACACTAATCTATCAAACAAGGTATATAATCCAAAACCAAGTTTAGGACTAGATCATGAAATGAGGATGTTATATACTTAACATGAGATAGATTTAGACCGATCACGAAGTCATGCTCTCTGTTTGAATGCCTAAAATGATGCATGTTGATTGTTCTATGCATAGGAATTATTTCGTGAGTTTTTGGAAACATTGATTGCATATTATGTGATTTTCGTGTACACTATGATGTCAGTAGCCTTCAACTATTGATTTGAACCTCTAAACATGGAAATCTGGAAAGTTCAACTAGAGATTCAAACTAAACTTCCTGAGCTTCAATTTGATATATCATGTGTCTTGAACGGATGTTGTTTACTATGTCAAATCATCGTTAGAATGTTGATCAGAATCTAGAATGTTAGTCTCTGTTTTGTTTCAATGATTCCTGACTGACTTGACTCCGTTTGGTGATTTTTATGATTTTTTTTGTTAATTGTTTGCAAAAATTCCTCATAAAAGTTGTAAAGGACACCTTGATCTTTCTGGAATAAAAGTTTCAAAAATTTTCTATTGATTTGGCTTGTAAGATTGACACTCAAAGTACCGTTTTTCTGGTCGGTGAGAATCGATTTCCGGAAAACCTTTGTCTGCTCTTCGATTTTTATAAATTTTTAAGTATTCAAAAACTCAGAAAGTGTTCTTCATCAAAGTTTTTGACACCATGAGATCCTAAGGTTTCCAATGGTATTAATTTTGTCGAAATCGGAGCTTGTGTGAATGCTCAAAGGTTTGATAATTTTGTTGATTGTATTCTGTGTTCAGATCCAGAAATTCAAGCCTCTGTGTGACATCCCGAATTTCGGCCCATTTTTGGGATTTATAAAATGCGTAATTTGTCAGTGTGCTTATAGTAAAATCTTGCTCGAGAACTGATCACTCCCGGTTATCATTTTAAATTAAAGATTTCGCTAGAATCGCACTCGATCAAATTTGGCCATTATTTAGACCCCGAACTTGGCAGTCGATTTTCGAGAGTTTCAGGACAAAATAAATTGGACGGTGTCAATATCATGGTAGCCAACATTGAGATTGTCAGGAATGATGGAAAAATGAGAGTTTTTAACCAGTGTGAATTTAGACTAGTAGACCTCCCTCGTTATAATTTGGTTTAATTAATTTGGCCTTTGTCCCTTTTTATATGTGAGGCTTATTTTAGACCGGTAGATCATTTTCGATTTTGAATTTGGGCCATCGGATCGCATTTAATATTAGAATGAAGTTTATTTTTTTTTATTTCCTCTCTCTCTCTCTCCCTCCCGCTGACCCCCACCCACGCGCCTGACACCTCTCACTCTCCCACCAACTCCTTCTCTCTCCATTCCCCTTTTTCTTTTTCTTTTTCTTTTTCTTCTCTTCTTCTTCCTCCTTCCTTTTCCTCCTCCCCCGACCCCATTGGTTTCTCCTTCTACTTGTTCTTGCCTGATGCCGACCACCCTCGTCGAGACCAGCCTAGCCTCACCGCCCGTCTCATCGCCGTGTCGCCATACGACGAACGCCCGTAAAATTGACGCCCCATTTCCGCCCGTCGCCCGGCCTGCCCGTGGAACGTGCGAACAGCAGTTCGTCAGCCTGCGACCGTCGCGATCCGGCGCGCCCGGCCGACCGCCCGTGATGCTGCCCTCCGTCGTCCGACCAGCCGCCACTGGTCCGCACCCCCCTCGGCCTCCGTCTCCCTCTCCCTCTTGCCGCATCTTCCTCTCCCCTGCCCCTCTCCTTCCCCTGTTCCTCCCTCCCTCTCTCTCGTCGTCGCCGGGTCTTGCCCCCCCGCCACAATGAACCGCCCGCCCCTGTGCCCGTTTCCCCCCTCACCACACCACTTGGCCACCTCTCTCTCTCCCTTAGCCACAGCCAGCCACTCCCCCTCTTAGGACCGCCGGTGCCCTCAACCATCGCTCGTGCCGCTCACGAGCCGCCGCCCATTTATTTTGGTGAGGGGATCGCTGCCCAGCCCCATTTCGTCGAGAATTCGGCCCGTTTCAAGCTTAGAACATTCGGTGAGTTTGATCCTAAACCCTAATTAGGATTATTTGCATTTCTAGACAAGTTTAGTGGTTAAATTAGGGTAATTTAGGGGTTATCGTGCAAAAGATGGTAGGGGTTGAGGTCGCGGCTGATTTGGTGAATTATAGTGACCGTTTGATGAGGTTTCACGGCTGTGTAAGTGCCAAGAGATGGCTGGTCAGGTTTGAAATGGAATAGTCCAAGTTCGGGAAGTTCAGGTCTAGAATCGCAGATTCTATCGCGCCTTTAATTGGCATTATTGGTGACTGATCAAAATGATATTTTGGGGAGTTAAATAGAAAATTTTGAGGAAATTTAGTGGCCTAGAGTGATCGGCGTGGGGGCTGCCCATGCTGATACTGAATCGGGACGGGGCGCGAATGATTACAGGTTAATTAAGTGGTTTAGGATTTGATTTGTGGGCTGACTTAATTGTGGTGATATATGTGATGAATTGGAAGCTTTAGATGCCGATTTTGATGCGGTTTAACATCCTATGGTGGGCTGTTCATGGGTAAGAATTATCGAGATTAATTAGCCTAAATTCGGATTATTTAAGACTTAATTAAAGAAATTCTAAATATGCCGTGATTACTTGATTTAGTGGCTGATATGTGGGCTCATTGGTGAGGGATGGGGACGTTATGTTGCGCGCCTTGATGGGCCGAGAAAGGAAGTAGTAAAGTGGACCCGAATTTGTGAACTTCGATGGGTCATTTACGAAATTATGCCATTGGTGTGTTTAAGCTTAATTGCTTTTAAACTATGTTATTAGGGTATGTCATGACTAAATTAAATATATTGAATTGCTACTAGAACCCGTCCATGGCATTGATGGATTATGACTTGACACGATTTAATTGCATGTCTATGAGTGGATTTGCATGCTTGTTGGAAGTCGCAGTGTTGCCTGAGAGTGGAACTGCAGACACACATTTTTGCATGCTAAGCATGGGCACATATTGGCGTTGGGACTTGTATGATGCCATTACATGTGATTTCACATATTATGTTTCGATATGGCTAGAATTGTGAGTGCAAAATTTCGCGTACCTGACGTGACTATTGCGGCCTTCAGGTCGGGCCTTCAGGTCGGAATAAACTATGGCCTTCGGGTGGAGCCTTCGGGTCGGGACAAACTGTGACCTTCGGGTCGTGGCCTTCGAGTCGGCTTAACTGTTGTCGGCCTCATGGCTGTGGCTTTCGGGTCGGTTTAATCGCATATGTTTTATAATGATATTAAAAGTCTAACCTGCATGGCGGAGTTGTGAATTGGGCTATGGGCCCGAGTGAACTTATATTGATTGTTATACTGGTTCATTGATTTATGTGTTTTATTTACCCTCTGGAGGTGCACGTTAACTTAGTTTAGGTTTAGGGAATTACTCACTGAGATTATTCTCATTGTTGTTTAAACCTCAATTTTTCAGACCCTCAGCCTTGAGGATGGCAGGCGTACTGAAGTGTTTTGGGAGGAGCCCCAGGCCGATTGTAGTGGCCTTGAACTGCTTTTGATTTTTTAGCATGGGCTGCAATTGAATATTGTGTCTGGTGCCCAATATCAACGCTAGTGTAATTGTTCATGTTGTTTGCTGAGTGGCTATTCTTGGTCATTTGGTTCAAAACTGTTCGGGTATTGTATTGCTTCCGCGTGTGCCTTAATCTCTGTGTTGGGCGTTGGGTCGGCGACGTGTCCTGGGACATCGCACATGAATCAACCTTGGAGGGATGTTCGCGCGTTGTAGGATTCGGGGCGTGATATCCTTGTTTGATTTGGTATCAGAGCAAGGTCAGCTCGATCCAATTAGGTCGAAGCTTGGAGTGATAAGGAGCGATGACCTTGGGTAGCCAGTAGGGAGACCTTGCATGCTACGCGTACCTCCTAACTGTTTGTGTAGTGATTGACTGGTGGTCGAACTGATCGTAAAGTGCAGGTACGGCAGGACCCGAGGTAAGTACGCGAATCTCTTTGGTTGAGATGTTGTGCCATTGTGTAAGATTGCATGCTGGTTGCTTGACTGCTATTATGTATATCTGCCTAGGACCTTAGGTCGGTTTAGCTTGGTTTAGGTCTCTAATTCCTAATGGGATTGTAGCAGGTAAGTGAGTGGTGTAACCTTGTGAGTTTGAGTAGTCGGAGTTGAGATCGAGGTCAAGGTCGAGGTCGTATAGGTCCGTAAGCTGGAATTGTAGAGGATCCCAGGGTAGATGGAATTATGAGGGCACTCGAAAAAGTTGGAATTTTAAATGGGAATGATGGGAACCAAGATTAAGAATAAGTTAATGCAGTCAGACAGATGCAATGGCTAGTTGAGCAATTTTCGAAATTGAAACCTCCGCAGTTTGATGGGAAAATGACCCCGAGGCTACATCACTTTATATATAAGAGTTGGAAAAAGGCTTTGCAGTATTGGGGGATACATGGGAAGTAATTTTCGGAGAATGCACAAGAGCAAGAAAAGACAGAGTTTCTCCTGCTTCAAAAAAAAAATCGGATGTCAGTGCAAGGTCAAGTTTGTAAGGCTATTTAAGTACGCACCAAGGATGGTCAAAGACTATGTGGATAGGACAAAGAGGTTATGGGATGGATTGAAATCGGAATTTTGCAATCAGTTAGTACTCTTGAGTCTTAAGGGATTACAATAAGCTGTGTGAGAGGGCTCGATGGGTGAAATGGATATGGTTGAAATCGCTGCCACTTCGGGATTGCGGTACGTGCCAGTTAGGGACAATAGGAACTTAGGGAAAAAGGTATAGAAATAGCCATTGCCAAGATATAAGTGAAGCTTGTTGTGGATGTGGACAGTAAGGTCACCGAGTGAGAAATTGCTGAACCGATAGATTAGACCACTGATGCAATCACAGCGTTCGCAGGTAGGACATTAAGTGAGAGCTGCCCTAAAGATTAATCAGAATTGGCTAAGGACCTAAGGAAAAGTATATGTTTTGGTTGAGAAGGAAGCGAAGGGTGCGCCGTGAAAGTCGGTATGCATTACGAGGCGATATTGGGTGCAAAGGAGATGAATTTGAAGCTATCGTTTGAGTGGTCATGAAAGACTTATAATTAATTTTATGGTGAATAGGCGCAATCGATTTAAAGATTTATGGATTACTGATGACATTCTTGGACGGGTTTGGAAGGATGAGTGTTACTTAGAAATTTCAGATTTTGTAAAGGACCGATGTGATTTGTTTTTGGGAGACTGTTGGATTGAAATTGAAAGATAATGATTTGGTGGCTAACTAGTCGGTTGAGGAACCAAGGCTAAAGGACACAAACGAGGTGTGTAATCTTCCTAATGTCTTTCCTTAGGAATTGCCGGGATTGCCACCTGGAAGGAAAGTGGAGTTGTGGTTGAATTAACCCCAGGGACTGAGCCAATCTCGAAGTCGCCCTATAGGATGTCGCTGTCAGAGTTGAAAGAACTTAAGGTTCATATGCAAGAATTGCTAGACAAAGGTTTTATCTGATCGAGTGCATCTCCATGGGAAGCGCCAGTCCTGTTCGTTAGGAAGAAGGATGGGTCGTTGAGACTATGTATAGATTACCGTTAACTGAATCAAGTGACAATCAAGAATAAGTATCCCCTCCCAAGGATTGACAACCTGTTTGACCAATTGCAGGGAGCCTCGGTATTTTCTAAGATTGACTTAAGGTCAAGGTATCACTAATTAAGGATCTAAAAGGAGGATATTCCAAAGATAGCATTCGGGACTAGATATAGACACTATGAGTTTACAGTGATGTCGTTTGGATTGACTAACGCCCCTATGGCTTTCATGGATTTAATGAGCTAGGTATTCAAGGAGTTCTTAGACCAGTTTATCAGTGTCTTTATTGATGATATTCTAGTGTATTCAAAATTTGTCAAAAAACCCACTTTTGCCCATTTAAAAAAGAGAAGCCCTCTAGTCTTCACGCTCACTCACACTCTCCTCACCTTGCTCATCAATCTCCCTCACTCGACTCGCGACGCCTCGCTTGCCGACCTCGCCTCACTCTCCGGCCTCGCGTCACCTCCTCTCCGGCCTCGCGTCACCTAGCTCGTCGGCCTCGCGTCGCCTCCTCGCTCGTCGACCTCCCTTGCTCGGCTTGCCGTGACTCAGGAACAGTTCTTCCTTTTTGCTTCTTAGCTGCGTGCGAGCCAGCGAGGTTGCTCGGAATTACAAATCGCTGCCTTCTTTCCAGGTAAATCGAAGCTAAAGATCGTTCCTTTACTCGGGAATACCGCGGTGAAGCTGATCGGCATGTCGTTTCCTCGCTTGTTCAGGGTTTGTCGTGGTTCGGTTCGTTGGGGTGGGTTCGTTTGGCGGGTTTGTCGTGGGTGTGTTGCATGGTTTGGGGGTCGATGTGATGAGGAGGCTGAGTCCGTTCTTGGTCGCCCTTTTGGTGTGTGTTTTTGAGGGTTTTTAGCTGCTTGGCACTGTTTGGTGCTGATGTGTGGGTTGAAATGTTGTCTTTGTGCTGCGGTTCTTTGGCTTGTGTGGGCATTTGGGTGGCTGATGATTGTTTAGCTCTTGGTTTTGTTTGTGGATGGCTAGAACTCACCTTAGGCTTGCCATGGATAGATACTAAGGGGTACTGCTGATGTATATATGGAGGATGATGAGTTGATTGTGTGATTGGAGGCTCGGAGTGAGCTGATTGAATGATGATTGTGTGCTCTGTCAATTTCGTTGCTCTCTGAACACAGATTCTGTTAGCGCTAAAACGAGGTTTTAGATGTTGAAATCATGCTTCGAGTCCTTCTAGACATTTGATCTATACTTCCTAAGCTTCGATTCGACATATTATGCGTCCAGAACGAAGTTTTTTTACTACCTCAAAATCCCTTCGAAATCTTAGCTCTCTGTTCTGCAATATGTTTAAATCTGTTGTTGAGTGTCTGATTGTTTTGCTGATTTTATGCCGATTTTTGTGAATTGATTTTGGTGATCTTTCCTTCATGATAATTGTTCATTAGGATCTCAATCATGACATACTTTTTTCTCAAATTTTTAGGAGTTCATTCAATAGGTGAAAATTCCTTAATTCAACTTTAGTTCTTGTCTGCCTATACTGGAACCTGAAATGGACTTGCACAAACATCTTCGTTTGACTTTGAAATCGACATTTTCTGGCTTAGAGTCCTTAACAAAGTTTGTAAAACACTCAAATCAGTCTTTAGAATGCTAAAGATATCCCTGATCGGAGTTCATTTGGTACCTGAAATCTATTTTCAAAGTTGCAGCAAGAGTAAATTGGTTTTCTGCTGTAACTGAACTGAAACTACACATTTTACTATTTTTGTACAGAACAGGGAAAATTGATTTTCGAGTTGCATCCTTCTGTGAACTTATAAATTCAGGTCTCATGCACATCATATATATTTTTTTTTATAATTTTTAGACAACGTTTGGTACCTGAAATCATTCACATTCTCAAGTTGTTCAATCAACTGATCCGAATTGCTTTCCTACAAAATTCATTGTGAAATTGGACTTAATTGTTCAAGTGACCTTCATGAACATCATAGAGCATCATGTTAACTCACTAGTGATACTCTCCATGCATCAATTGCTCGTCATTAGTGTGTTTAATCAACGGAAATTCCTTAACCCCTATATCTGTCAATTAGGGATTAAGTTGTTCATGTAGCACTCTTGCCAATTTTATAAGAATTTTTCTGTTCACAATTAGAATATGAAGTCTTCTAGACTTTTGTAAAGGGCTATTCAAGCTTCGCATTGATGTATTCCATGTATTTTTTGCATGTCATTTGGTAGGTTAAAATTTTATATAAACATGCTACCACATTTTGTCATATTGCATTTCATGCATAATGAACATTAATTCAGAAAGCTGTTCCTCATTGTATGCTTAGGCTACCATAAATTTTCCAGAACTTTTAATCATGGGTCCTTTTCCAATTGAATACATCTTGTATCCCCTGTTCTGCTGTTCTTTGTCTTTCTCTTAATGAATTGGTGCATGATAATGGAATGAAGTGACCCGACATCGGTTCACTAAATTGAGTGATTGGATGAGAATCAAGGTCTTTGTGACTTACTTGCATGCTTATTTTAAGCTTGATGCATGTGCTCTTTTGCAACATTTGGATGGCTTTGTTTTGTTGAAAAAGAACGATCTTTTGATGTGGTTTTCTTGGTGGAATAACTTTACTAGTAGATGGCAACTAAGGCATATTGGAGCACGGAAGATGTAAAATCTTTTTGTAAGTTGTGTGTTGAACAAATTGAAAAAGGCAATCGTCCGGCAAACAACAAAAGGGATGGATGGACAGTCATTATTAGCAAGTTTGAGGAGCTAACAGGCAAAAAATATGATAAAAATCAAATGAAGAGTAAGTGGGATAATCTTAAGGAAGAATGGAAAAGATGGAGGACATTGGTGTACAATGAAACGGGATTAGGATGGGATTCAAGGAAGAAAACCGTTGATGCGAGCGATGAATGGTGGGAGAAAAAAATTCAGGTTTTTATCTCTTTCTCTTTTACTTTTGTGTTTAGTTCATTTTAAATGATACAACTTACGTAAATGTTATATTATAACAGGCCAATCCTAAGCTTAAGACTTTTAGGACGAAAGGCATACATCTTGATCTTGAAGCTTTGTTAGATAGGATGTTCAGAGAGACTGTTGCTAATGGAGGAATCACATGGACTCCTGGGCAAGGTTTACGTATTGATGAGGATCTTGTTGATGTCACACAACCTAGTATCGGTGATGGTGTAGGATCTAATGATGAAAAATTTGAGTCTCAAGCGGATGAAACCGTTGAACCAATTGGAACTCAGAGCCATAAAAGAGCTGCACAAACTTCAATGAGGCAAGCTCGAGGAAAGAAAGAAAAGAGATTGACCACAACACAGCAACTTGGAACGCAAATTAGCAGGCTTTGTTCGGCGGTTGAACAAAGGAGCGCTGCTGCTGCATCATCTCAAGCAAATGAGGGATATGGTCCTTATAAGGACCTCATAGATATGCTGGATACAATACCTGAAATTGTGCAAGATGAAAAGTTATACTTTTTTGCAATCTCTCATTTTAAGGAAAAGAAAGACAATAGGCGTGTCTTTATGAGCTTGAAGAGTGATGCACTAAAAGTCAAGTATCTCAAGTATGAGTTTGAACAGAGTCATAGCTAGGATGTTAGCATCTTATTTGAACTCTTCGGTATGCTACTTTGTTTTCATGTGAGACTTGTATTTGCATTATGTGTGAACCTAATTTCTATTTATGTTTTAATTTGAGAACTATTTTCTTATGGTATTCTCTTCATGTGGTTTAATTCGCATATATATGATGGTTGATATTGTTTCTCTTGATGGATGATCAAGATTGTTTATTGTTTCTCTTACACTCTAATGCATCTATATTTTGTTACTTTAAGCAGTTATGGATGATTCTATTGAAAGGGAAAATCGTGAAAAAGAGAAAACTGAATATTGGGATCTCTTCTCAATCGCAACAGCTTCAGTTGGTTATCAAGCAATGTACTTTTTGCAAGGAACCTCGCATGACCTCATCGTATACAGGTGATGCATGGTTAAGAGAATTGATGGACGAAGAAGCTCATCCGATAAGGTGTTATCATATGTTTAGAATGCACAGGGATGTATTTAATAATTTAACACATGACTTGACAACAAGCTATGGTCTTCAAGGATCTAGAAATACTAATGTTGCAGAAATGGTTGGTATGTTTCTTCATATTTTGGGACATGGTATAAGCAATAGGTTAGCACAAGAGCGCTTTCAACGCCCGGAGAAACCATAAGTAGGCACTTTAGCTTAGTTTTAGATAAAGTATGTGATATGGGAAAAGATTTGATCCAACCAACCGATCGGGCAATTTAAGGAAGTTCCAGAGAAGATCAAGAAAGATCGACGATTTTATCCATATTTTAAGGTAAGTTACTATTGTACAATGTAAAGGAAAAACTAAATGTAAATCACGTAATATTTTGGTCTTTGTTTTCAGGATTGTATTGGAGCTATGGATGGTACGCATATTCCAGCGGTGGTACCCACATACGATCAAATTCGTTTTATTGGTCGAAAAAGGAACGACAACTCAAAATGTGTTAGCCATATATAATTTTAACATGGAATTTATCTATGCTTGCGCCGTTTGGGAGGGACAAGCTCATGATACCCGTATCTTCTATGAAGCCACTGGAAGACATGATGCACAATTTCCTCATCCTCCTCCGTGTTCGTTAATTAATTGTTTAGGTACATTCATATGTATCTATGTGGCATATGTTAATTAAATTTTCATTATATTTGTGTAGGTAAATATTATTTAGTAGATGCTGGATATCCAAATCTCACGGGTTATTTGGGGCCATATAAAGACGTTAGATATCATTTGCCAGAGTTTCAACAAGGTCCTACACCAATAGGGTATCAAGAAGTGTTCAATCGTGCCCATTCCTCTCTACGCTCGGTAATTGAGCGAGCCTTTGGTGTATTAAAAAATAAGTGGAAGATTCTGACAAATATGCCATGTTATCCGTATGAAAAACAAGTGCAAATTGTCATAGCGACAATGACTTTGCACAATTATATACGAAGAAATGCCGTGATCGATACGGATTTTGAAAATGCAGAATTGGATCCCGATTATGGATATTCAGTTGATCATAATGATGTAAATGAGGGGATGAGTGATTTAAATGATAATGTATCTTCCGACATGGTACGCGTTTACGTGATGAAATAGCCATGAGTTTACAAAAAGTCATTAAATATGTTTGTAATATTTAAGGATAATGTATTTCATTTTTAGGGACATGTGATGTGTATTATAATGAAATGACTCCTTTATTTTAAAATTTGTGGTTATATTTCTATTATGTTATTCTCGTTGCGAAAATATAAAAGTTACCGTCATTATTTTTTTTACTTCAATTTTAAACAATTAAAATTAAAAAAAACATAAATTGGTTACACCAAAGGACTTTCCAAATATATGTTTACCAAACAGTCCTGCATTTCCCCAAAGCACTTTTCAATGGATGTTTGCTAAACAGTCCTGCATTTCCCCAAAGCCCTTTGTGCTAAATATCTTTGCATTTGGCCAAAGGCTTTTCCCAAATGCTGAACCAAACAGGCCCTATATCACCCCGGAAAGGCCAATCGGGTGGCGGATGCCTTAAGCCGGAAATCGAGCATCGCGCATTTGCTGGTTAAAGAGTGGACTTTATTAGAAGTAGCGCAGGACTCGGAATTTAAGTTCAAGGTAGGACATCTCTCCAGTCTGATGGCAACATTAAGGATTGAGCTGGAAGTGCAAGCTAAGATCAAGGCGTTGCAGTCTGCGGACTTTGAGATTTAGAAAATTTTGAGTATGAATGACACTAAGAGGAAGTCAGACTTTCAGGTGTCCGAAGATGAAATTCTTAAGTTTCAAGGATGATTGTACGTGCCCAATGATTTGGAACTCAAGGAAGAGATTTTGTCGGAGGCTCATAGGAGTAATTACAGTATTCACCCGAGTAGCACTAAGATGTACCAGAACCTTCGTCAATACTATTGGTGGAATGGAATGAAAGCGGATGTGGCCAGGCATGTGGCTAAGTGTTTGATGTGCCAACAAGTGAAGGCACAGCATTGCAAACCTGACGGGATGTTGTAGCCGTTGGAAATCCTAAAATGGAAATGGGAGCACATTACAATGGATTGTGTAATGGGATTGCCAAGAAGCCAGAGGGGACACGACTCTATTTGGGTGATAGTAGATAGATTGACCAAGTTAGCGCACTTCCTGACAGTGCGAAAGGACTTCGAGCTAGAAAGGCTGGCAGAGTGTATGTGCGATAGGTTGTTCATCTTCATGGAGTACCGGTATCAATCACTTCGGACCGTGATCCCCGATTTACTGCAAATTTTTGGAATAGTCTGCAATCAGCCATGGGAACTAAGTTGCAATTCAGTACGGCTTATCATCCTTAGACAGATGGCTAGTTTGAGAGGACTATTTAGACATTGGAAGATATGCTGAGGACGTGTGTGTTAGACTTTCAGGGCAAGTGGGAAGAACAGTTGCATTTAGTGGAATTTGCCTACTATAATAGTTTTCAACAAAGTATCGGGATGGTACCGTTTGAGGCACCTTATGGTAGGGCGTGTGGAACGCCATTGTGTTGGGATGAAGTAGGAGAAAGAAGTATAACGGGTCCAGAATTGATTCAGCAAACGGTGGAAACGATAAAGGTTATCCGAGAAAGATTGAGAACAGCTTAGAGTCGTCAGAAGAGCTATGCAGACCGGAGGCATAGGCCGTTAGAGTTTCAGGTTGGCGACCATGTATTTCTCAAGATCTCGCCAATGAGAGGACTGTCTCGATTTGGCAAAAAAAAAAAAGGGAAAAATGAGTCCAAGGTACATAAGCCCGTTTGAGATTTTGGAAAGGATTGGAACATTAGCCTATCGCCTAGCCTTACCATCGAATTTGTCACAAGTTCATAACGTCTTCCACGTGTCGATATTAAGGAAATACGAACCGGATCCGACCCACGTGCTGAATCATGATGCAATAGACGTGGACGACAGAGTATCGTACGTGGAAAAGCCAGTGCGAATCGAGGATAGAAAGGAACAAGTGATGAGAAACAAGAAAATTCCGATAGTCATGGTAATTTGGGAACACCATGGGACTGATGGTGCGACGTGGGAAAGTGAGGAGCTGATGCGACACCAGTACCCCCCATTTGTTTGGATAGTTAGGGAAGATTGTAAATTTCGAGGACGAAATTTTTGTAAGGGGGGAAGAGTTGTGACATCTCGAATTTCGGCCCATTTTTGGGATTTATAAAATGCGTAATTTGTCGGTGTGCTTATAGTAAATCTACGCCCGGGAGATCACTCCGGTTATCCTTTTAAATTAGAGATTTCGTTAGAATCGCACTCGATCAAATTTGGCCGTTATTTAGACCCCAGACTTGGCAGTCGATTTTCGGGAGTGTCGGCACGAAATAAATTGGACGGTGTCAATATTATGGTAGCCAACATTGAGATTGTCAGGAATGATGGAAAAAGGGGAGTTTTTGATCAGTGCGAATTTGGACTAGTAGACCTCCCTCATTATAATTTGGTTTAATTAATTTGGCCTTTGTCCCTTTTTATATGCGAGGCTTATTTTAGATCGGTAGATCGTTTTCAGTTTTGAATTTGGGCCATTGGATCGCATTTAATATTAGAATGAAGTTTATTTTTTTTATTTCCTCTCCTTTCTCTCTCTCTCTCTCTCTCTCTCTCTCTCCCCCTCTCCCATTGACCCCCCCCCCACGCTTCTTGACACCCATCACTCTCCCACCAACTCCTTCTCTCTCATTTTCCCTTTTTCGTTTTCTTTTCTTTTTCTTCTCTTCTTCTTCCTCCTTCCTTTTCCTTCCTCGTCCTTTTGGTTTCTACTTCCTTTCGTGGCGGCCACCCTACCAGGGGGCCGGCCCAGCCTCACCGCCACCGTCACCGCCGTCGCCCCGATCGAGCCGCACCGTCGTTTGCCGCTCTTGCCCGTCGCCCGGCCTGCTCAGCGGAAACCAGCGAGCGATAACTTGTCGGCTGCGACCCGTCGTGATCTGACACTACCCAGCCACCTGGCGGTCTGCCCTCCATCGTCCGACCAGCTGCCGCGGGTCTGCACCCCCCTCGGCCTCCGTCTCCCTCTCCCCTGCCCTTCTCCTTCCCCTGTTCCTCTCCCTCTCTCTCTTGCTTGCCATGGGTGTGCTACCGCCGCCGCTCGTCGGACCACCGCCCCGTCATAGTTCCCCTTGCCTCACCATCACCACTTGGCCGCCTCTCTCTCTCCCTTAGCCACAGCCAGTCGCTCCCCCGCTTAGGACCGTCGGCGCTTTCAACCATCGCTTGCGCCGTTCGACGAGGACCGCCGGGGACCGCCCTTTGCCCAGCCCATTTCATTGCATATTCGGCCCATTTCAAGCTTAGGACATCCGGTGAGTTTGATCCTAAACCCTAATTAGGATTATTTGCATTTCTAGACAAGTTTAGTGGTTAAATTAGGGTAATTTAGGGATTATTGTGCAAAGGATGGTAGGGGTTGAGGTCGCGGCTGATTTGATGAATTATAGTGACCGTTTGATGAGGTTTCACGGCTGTGTAAGTGCTGAGAGATGGCTGGTCAGGTTTGAAATGGAAAAGTCCAAGTTCGGGGAAGTTCGGGTCTAGAATGCAAATTCTAGTGCGCGCCTTAGTTGGCATTATTGGTGACTGATCAAAATAATATTTTGGGGAGTTAAATAGAAAATTTTGAGGATATTTAGTGGCCTAGAGTGACCGGTGTGGGGGCTGCCCATGCTCATACTGAATCGGGACGAGGCAAGAATGATTAGAGGTTAATTAAGTGGTTTAGGATTTGATTTGTGGGCTGACTTAATTGTGGTGATATATGTGATGAATTGGAAGCTTTAGATGCCGATTTTGATGCGGTTTAACATCCTATGGTGGGCTGTTCATGGGTAAGAATTATCGAGATTAATTAGCCTAAATTCGGATTATTAAAGACTTAATTAAAGAAATTCTAAATATGCCGTGATTACTTGATTTAGTGGCTGATATGTGGGCTCATTGGTGAGGGATGTGGGGACGTTATGTTGCGTGCCTTGATGGGCCGAGAAAGGAAGTAGTAAAGTGGACCCGAATTTGTGAACTTCGATGGGTCATTTACGAGAATTATGTGCCATTGGTGTGTTTAAGCTTAATTGCTTTTAAACTATGTTATTAGGGTATGTCATGACTAAATTAAATATATTGAATTGCTACTAGAACCCGTCATGGCATTGATGGATTATGACTTGACACGATTTAATTGCATGTCTATGAGTGGATTTGCATGCTTGTTGGAAGTCGCAGTGTTGCCTGAGAGTGGAACTGCAGACACACACATTTTTGCATGCTAAGCATGGGCACATATTGGCGTTGGGACTTGTATGATGCCATTACATGTGATTTCACATATTATGTTTCAATATGGCTGGAATTGTGAGTGCAAAATCTAGCGTACTTGACGTGACTATTGTGGCCTTCAGGTCGGGCCTTCGGGTCAGAATAAACTGTGGCCTTCGGGTCGAGCCTTCGGGTCGGATAAACTGTGGCCTTCAGGTCGGGCCTTCGGGTCGGGACAAATTGTGACCTTCGGATCGTGGCCTTCGGGTTGGCTTAACTGTTGTCGGCCTCAGGGCTGTGGCCTTCGGGTTGGCTTAACTGTTGTCGGCCTCAGGGCCGTGGCCTTCGAGTCGATTTAATCGCATATGTTTTATAATGATATTAAAAGTCTAACCTGCATGGCGGAGTAGTGAATTGGGCTATGGGCCCGGGTGAACTTATATTGATTGTTATACTGGTTCATTGATTTATGTGTTTTATTTACCCTTTGGAGGTGCACGTTAACCTAGTTTAGGTGTAGGGAATTACTCACTGAGATTATTCTCATTGTTGTTTAAACCCCAATTTTTCATACCCCAAGCCTTGAGGATGGCAGGCGTAATCAAGTGTTTTGGGAGGAGCCCCCAGCCGGTTATAGTGGCCTTGAACTGCTTTTGATTTTTGAGCATGGGCTGCAATTAAATATTGTGTCTAGTGCCCAGTATCAACGCTAGTGTAATTGTTCATGTTGTTTGCTGAGTGGCTATCCTTGGTCATTTGGTTCAAAATTGTTTGGGTATTGTATTGCTTTCGCGTGTGCCCTGTGTTGGGCGTTGGGTCGGCGACGTGTCCTGGGACATCGCACATGAATCGACCTTGGAAGGATGTTTGCGCGTCGTAGGATTCGGGGCGTGACACTCTGAGTATCCAAAAGTGTTTTTGCAATTTCGTCATACTTGATGACCTCTTTTGTGAAACTTCAAAACTTAAAAGTTGTTCATTGCGGTCTTTATTTGAAAACTGGAAAGTTTGAGGACTTGATTGCTATATTTGTGGGGTCAATTTCATAAAAAAAACTCAGATAAGGTCAATCTGATTTTGAAAACGGTTTGCAACTGATTCCCGGATAAAAATTGATTTTCTAAGAAAGATCAGGGGGCTTTTAGCACAAACTCAAAACATGAAAGTCGTTAAACACATGTTTTCCTAACTTCCTGCAAAATTTAAGGCAATTTGGATAGTTTTGTTATTTTTCCCGCATTTTTTCATATCCCGGGCCAAAACTATGTCACATTAGGGGTATCCAGGTCAAATCCTCATTTTGGGATAAATTGGGTAAGAATCAGGCAAAGTGGTCTTCATGAACTTTGCTCCTTATTTCCTAAGCTTTCTAATGACGCCCGATTCATTTCATTTGGACATCATTTAGTGGTTAATCACATTTAAACAGAATATACTCTAATCTGACAAACTTCAATTGAATAAGTAATCATTATAAGGCTCATTTCCTGTTGTTTACTTGATTGAGAAACAAGGCCATGTGGCCTAATTGCATGCTTAATCATTGCTTATGTTTGTTAGATGAATGATAAGGTTCGGTGCATGTTCGGTGGACAGCCTACGGTGGACACTTAAAACTGAATTTAGCGGTTAGTTGGTATCGATTGCCATTTTGTGAATGCAAATGGTGGCCGATTATCATTAACCATTAACCAATCAGTCATAGTTGATTAGGTGGTTGGGTGATTGAAACACATGAAATGCAAAGGCTGACCCCGAGGCCAATTTAATGCTTTGTTGATTGAATGTTATTGCCTTGCTTGTTTGTAGGCTTGCACTAATTGTTTGAAATGTATGAGTTCAAATGTAAAACCGACACCCATGAGGAGACTCAAGGAGGAGGAAGTCAAAAGCTTTGAAAGGTGGTGGCCGATGTCCAATCCTGTCTTGATTTTTGTGCCCAATCTTATTCCCGACCATGTCTCCGGTTTTCCCATTTGTGTTGTAATAAACACGTGACGAGCTGCTGGTTTTCTTTTCTTACTCTTAGATTAGCTTGTCTTTCAATATATTGGGTGTTTCTTTATGCACTCGCATTTCAATACATTGTTTGTTAGTTTCTCTTTTCTAGACTAAGATAGGATTAGTTTAGAGTTTTAAATGAAAATCACAAAAATAAGATGCATGAATGACTAGTGGATTAGGACTTCGACATGAAAATGATAAAAAAAATGCATGACCATTTAGATAACAGCCAAAGTAAGTTTAGCAGTATCGAAAGGGCGTTAATATAAATATTAACATAAGCTAGTCCTCGAACTTTGACATCTCTGGTTTTCGTAGAAATAGAAATGAAATTCCCACATTTTGATTGGGTATTCTAGCCGACCCCTGACATAGGCTAGTGGCGACTCCTAATTGATAAAAACATAAAAATGATCCTTTGTCACGCGAGATATGGATTGAGGGAGAATCCACGTTTGTTGAAAGTGAACCAAATAGACAAAATCCAAAAGAATGACACCTTTGTAAGCGGATATTTGGATAAAACCATTTGGGAAACTTCCAATAAGCAATTACCTCTAAATCTACATCCCGAGGTGGACCTCGAGAGGTGGGTCATGACAATCCTTCTTGGAAACTACAAGATGTTCAAGATGAAGTCTGATGATACTGTCACTCAAATGTTCATAAGATTTACCAAGAGCATAAATGGTCTTGCCAATTAAGGAAAGATCTTCACTGATGTTAAAAGTGAACAAGCTCCTAAGGTCACTACCCAAGGAGTGGAATCAAGTAAATACCTCATTTCGAGAAACGATGAGGATTCAAGCTATCTCGATGGACGAACTGATTGGAATTCTAATGTCGTACGCATCTCAATGAAGATTCTAATAGCAAAGGTCGGAAGGTAGCTTTTACAGCTTGACTATATTGATGCATGTGATGCTTCTAGCCTTCTACATCCGACGATGACAATGATGAAGACATGGCACTTTCAAAAGAAAATTCCAACAAATGATGAGAAAAGGAGGCAACCAAGGGAAGAGACAAACAAGATTCTCATATCACAAGAAACAATTCAAAGCTAAGGACGAGTCAAAAGGAAAGGAAGTGGTTTACTACAAGTGTCGAAAGCCTAAACACATCAAACCTAATTGTGTCCTCCAAAAGAAGAGGAAAGGAGAGGTGAAAAACAAAAAGTGTGCACTCAAAGCAAAGACCTGGAGTAACACAAATTTTGAAAGTAGCGATGAAGATGGCGATCAAGCTAACATTTGTCTCATGGCTGACACTAAGACTGATGAGGAAATTGAGGTAAACTCTCTTGAACTTACTTACGAAGAAATGCAAGATTTTTTTGAAAGATTTTTGAAGAGCACAAAAAGGCTTTAAAAAGAATTTTTGGTTTGAAGAAAGAAGTTTCAAAACTATCAACAGAAACCTTTCTCAAAGAGTTGCTCTTGAAGACTTGAGAGATGAATTGATCACTCTAAGGAGGAAACATCAACTCTCTCAAGATGATAATAGCTCTCTAAAGAAAGAGATCTTGAAAATCACTACAAAGATCTTTCTTGGTTCAAAAATACTTGAGCACATTCTTTCTATTCAAATTCCTTACCACAACAAATCCGGTCAGGGTTGTGAGGAAGATGAAGAAGAAAATAATCCTTTTCCAAAAGCAAAATAAAGGCTTGAAAAGAAACCACCTCTTCCTTTTTACAGGAGTCATTTTGCTAGAAATTTCGTTGGACCTTCTAGCGGAATGTTTTATGACTGTTTTATCTGCAATGAAGATGGTCATTCTAAATATGAATGTCCAAATGAGCAAAGAAAGCCAAAAATATCAACCGGAAATTTCCTTCTACTAACAACAAAGGACCCAAATAGATGTGGGTACCAAAGAAGAAATGAATTTCTTATCTTTTGTAGGGAAAGAAGTCCAGCTGCAAGTGGTATCTGGACAGTAAAATCCTCATGACACATGACAGGAAATACTGACGATTTCCTATCCTTAACCCGAATCGATGGTGGAACTATTACCTTTAGAGAAAAATACAAAGGAAAGATAGTTGGCATAGGCAACGTCAAACTTGGAGAACTAATTATTGAAGATGTAGCATTAGTCAAGGGACTAAGGCACAACCTAATAAGCATTAGCCAATTTTGTGACAATGGATACGAGATCAACTTTAAGGACGATGAATGCACAGGCAAAGGCAAGATTTCATCACAAACGTTCTTTGCTAAGAGGTATGGCAATATCTATCTACTTAACATCAACCGTGATATTACTTGTTTATTATTTATCAAAGAGAAGCAAGAGCTTCTGCACATAAGGCTAGGTCATATCAACCTAAAGCAAATCTCCAAATTAGCTACAAAAGACTTTTGGGCCGAAGTAGTTGCAACATCTTACTACATCTGCAAACAAAGAAAAATTGATCGTGTGCTCATCAATGAACAGTGGAACCGAGATTTCTCTTTTTCTGAGGCATCCCTTTTAGCTCCGGGAATTTCTGATCACTCACCCATGATCGTCAGAATTTTTCCCCCTCGGGTATTCAGGAAACCATTCAAATTTTATAACTTTTGGATGAGTCACCCTTCTTTTCTGGACATAATCAACCAAGTATGGGACTCTCATATTTCGGGCTCCCCCATGTTCGTTCTATGCAAGAAGCTTAAATTGTTAAGGACACCTTAAACTTCTTAACAGAGATTTCTTCTCTGACATTTCAAGGCGAACCACACAAGCCAGGTTAGCTCTATATACTACCTAGGTTTCCCTTGCCTCTGATCCTTTTAATATAGAACCGGCACAACTTGAAAAGGATCAGACTAGGATTTTCTTGGAATTGCGACTTCAAGAGGAATCATTTTACAAACAAAAGTCAAGGATAAAGTGGTTGAAAGAGGGGGATTGCAACACCAAATATTTTCACCACTTTATAAACAAGAGACACCTTCATAACCGAATCATTTCGTTTTCATACTCCAATGGTGTAATCCTTAATGACCCGAATTTGGTACAACAACACATAGTTCATCACTTTGAAAGTTTCCTAGCTAGAGTCAATCCACCCTTTTCACCTGATAGTGTAGCCATTTGGAACTATCTTCATCATACGCTAGAGGAAAATCAAATCCTTCTGCTCTCTCGCGAGGTGACGTCCAGTGAAATCCATGATGCTATGTTCTCTCTAGCCAAAGGAAAGGCTCCTGGGCCTGATGGGTATAATGTTGATTTCTTCAAAGCTAATTGGGATATTATTGGCTCCTCAGTCACTTTGGCAATCTCTGATTTTTTCCGATCTGGATTCTTGTTAAAAGAGCTGAACATTACTATCATATCGCTTGTGCCGAAAATCCCCAATGCCCAATCAATGAATGATTTCCGGGCCTATAGCTTGTTGCAACACCATATACAAATGTATATCCAGAATTTTGGCCGACCGCATCTCCACAGTCTTGCCATCTCTTATCAGCTCTCCCCAAAACGCTTTTGTTAACAATAGGAGGATTGTTGATAATATTCTACTGGCTCAGGAATTATTCGCGGGTTTCCACCATGTGCCGTACCGATCGAAATGTGCTATTAAGATAGACTTTCAAAAAGCTTATGACACTCTCAACTGGAACTTCCTTGAATCAGTCTTGCAAGCATTCCGCTTTCCACCTATCATGATCAAGCTTATCATGAAATGTGTCACCACACCGAAATTTTTGTGGCTGTTAATGGTGAGCTGCATGGGTTCTTCAATAGCGGCCGAGGTATTCGTCAAGGAGATCCTCTTTCTCCCTATCTCTTTACTCTGGCAATGGAAGTATTCTCAGGCATCCTAAACTACCAAACTAGTTTGCCTGGTTTCAAATTTTTCTGGCGCTGTAAGGCCACAAGACTTAGCCATCTCTTCTTTGCTGATGATGTTCTCCTTTTTTCGGAAACTAGTTTAGAGTCCATTAATATTCTGCAGGAAGGACTCCGGCTATTTTCCAGCTGGTCAGGCCTAGCACCAAATTCAAATAAGAGTGAGATTTTTATGTCAGGTGGCTCAACGGATCTTCGCACCCAAATTCTACACCTCCTCGGCTTCAACGAAGGTACGCTTCCATTTAGATACCTGGGAGTCCCTGTCATTGCATCTAGGCTATCCAAAGCGAACTGCTGCTATTTGGTTAACAAAATCACAGCCAAAACCAGATCCTGGTCTCAACGTTTTCTCTCCTTCGTTGGACGATTACAACTCATTACCTCAGTACTTCACGCAACTCAGGTATATTGGGCAAGTGTCTTCACTCTTCCTAAATCAATGCTTTCGAGAATTGAGACTGTTCTCAGGCAATTCCTATGGAAAGGACCCGATTTGGGAGCAGGTAGCGCAAAAAGTTCCCTAGAATGAAGTATGCCTCCCAAAGGCGGAAGGAGGGATTGGAATACAGAGGCTTGCGGATTGCAATAAGGCTGCAATGCTCAAATACATATGGCTCCTTTTCACTGATAATGAATCTTTATGGTGCAAATGGATATACTCCAACTTTCTCAAGAATAAAAATTTTTGGGTGGCAACCAAACCAACTTTTTGTTCCTGGACCTGGAAAAGAATCCCGGAACTTTGTTCAGCATTTCAACTTAACTTCCTGTGGAAGATGGGGGATGGGGCTTCCATCTCATTCTAGTTTGATAATTGGCATTCAAAGGGCCCTCTCCACTTACTATTTTCTGATAGAGACATATACAATTCTGGTATCCCGAGAAATGCGACGATTCGAGACTTCTCTTCTTCTAATTGGCAAACCTCTAATTTCTTGGCTGTCTTCAACTCTTGGGCAAGCGGTATCCCGGCTCTCGATACGAAAAGGCCTGATCGCTTTACCTGGATAGGCCATTCTTCTGGTGAGTTTTCCACTTCTTCGGCCTGGGATTTTATAAGGAAAAAAGGCCAACATGTTCCATGGAGCTCCTTCATTTGGGATCGTGCCATTGCACCAAGGTACAGCTTCTTATTATGGCTCATCTCCCTTAATAGGCTCCCTACACAAGTCGTTTTGCTAAGCTACCAAAGAATTTCTGATGGTGTATGTGCATTCTGTAGAGAACCAGACCCCGATTCCATCGACCACCTTTTCTTTGGTTGTGCTATCACTTGGGCCTTTTGTGTTGTTTTGGGCAAACAACTGTAGCCTAGTTTGGCGAAATAGATCATGGCATGAAAACCTCCAATGGGCTATCGAACTACAGGGGGTCGAACTTTCATCAGCAAATTGCACGATTTGCTCTTGGTGCTATGTGCCATATCATCTGGTTGGAGCAAAACCACATTCTATTCAAGAATCATCCAGTTTTCATGCTGGCCTGCAACCACCTCACTAAACTGGTAAG
Source organism: Syzygium grande (assembly GCA_024733475.1). Classification (NCBI taxonomy): domain Eukaryota; kingdom Viridiplantae; phylum Streptophyta; class Magnoliopsida; order Myrtales; family Myrtaceae; genus Syzygium; species Syzygium grande. The sequence goes on from JAMXDD010000001.1 coordinate 24,437,708, forward strand.
AGACAAAGGCTTGTCCATGAAGCCTGTTGCTGATAATATCCACAACAGAAGAATTCAGCAAAAATGGGGCATCTCTCCTTCTATTTTTGAGTAATCTCCTGGTTACCTTGTAATTAGTATATCGCTCTTTAGTTTGCTTGGTCATCTCTTTGGCCTTGCTGCTGCGCTCTCTTGCTTGTAGCCTTGATCTTAGTCGCTACACCTTCGCACCTGTCGGGGCATTTTTTTTGTGTCACCTCAAGTGCGAGGTTTTTGTGTTTTGACTACCTTTTTTGCATGTTGCGCTCTGAAAAGTATATAAAATTCTTATCTTACCAAAAAAAAAAGACATCTTACTACATCATCAAAAAGTATTTCTGGGACCATTGTTGGAGAAAACTCCCTATGAGTTGTTCAAAAGAAGAAAACACATTATATCCTACTTTCACATCTTTGGTTGCAAATGTTACAAATTGAAGAATGCAAACAGCAACGTTGGTAAGTTCAACTCAAGGTCAAATGAAGGTACATTTCTTGGCTATCATGTTTTTAACAAGATTTCGCAAGAAGTAGAAGAATCTATCAATGTTAGGTTTGACGGCAATTTTGTGGGTATCCATGGTGGTAATGAAGATGATGAACCGCACCATTGCCAATTACGAACATTACTCAAATTAGCCATCCAAACCACAAGTAAAAGTCAAAATTGAAATGCTTAGAGACTGGAAGTTCAAAGCTAACCATAAAAAAGAACAAATCATCAATGACACCAGCGAAGGTGTGAAAACTAGATCATTTTTGAAAAAACTAAAGAATTCATTAGCACTAATCTCTGAAGTCGAGCCAAAAGAAATTGACGAGACCATCAAGGGTGAGAACTGGATTGAGGTAATGCAAGAAGAGCTTCCCCAATTCGAAGTCAATGAAGTTTGGAAACTGGTTCTCAAACTAGAAGGACTTCTAGTGTGACATTTTGAAATTCAACTCATTTTCGGGATTTATGAAATGAATATATATTTTCGATGCACTTTTAGTTAAATCTTACTCAGAATTGATCACTTTTAAGAAGACTAACCATTAGAGAATGGCAAGTTAGGAATCAAGTATGTGGACCTAAGAACTTAGCCATGGATTGATACTTCGATCATAAGGATTGACAAGGGGATATTTTGAGCCATTATAAGCCGATCCAAGGATGATTATGGAACGATTTGCAAATGTTGTATAATTGAATCGCGGGTGATTCCGCTTGACCATTGTATGAATTTTGAATGATCCTGAACTTAATTTAAACGATCACGTCAATTGAAACTAGTGATTGACCTTCGTAATTACATGACAATCGAGGTCACCATATCTCGAGTAAGCTTAGATATGGCTCGATATTGAATTGGCCACTGGTCGATATGCATAATTCCTAAAAGCCATCCGTTAGTTTGAGATATACTAAAGTCGCAATTGATTGGTTTTAGCCGTGAATTAGAATCCGAAATGGGATGTCGAACTTTCAAGATTGCACGAAAATTTATTAAACGTCTCATCAAGCGTGGTCAACTATTGGATTACTCGGATTTATAGGAAAAGTGTGATTTGGACCGGTATTGGAAAAGATCATTTTATCTCTGGGATATTTGAATTCCTTTGAAAAGTTGAAGGGCAATTTGGAAATTGACATTTTCCCTCCAATGGCCGAATTTGATGGACCATTGTGTCCCTCCTCTCCTTGCTTGTTTATTTTCTTGCCATTTGTTATTTTTGGGTAATTGGTTGGGAGATCAATTGAGAGCCATTAGATCTTGGCTTGGGAAAGGGGAAGAATCTAGACCCTTAGATGATAGTGGGGTTAGCATTGGGGTTTTGTGAGTTAGTAGGGTTAGTAGATGGCCAATCACTCTTATCTCTCTCTCCTTCATTCTCTTCCTCCCTTGCTCTCTTCATCTTCGGCCAACCCTCTCCCCTTCCACCTTGCTGAACTAGCTTAGCTACTCCGGCCATCGTTAGGTCACCGGGGACACGCCGGAACAGCAGCCAACCACTGCTGCTGCTCATCACCGCCACCACCCTCTTTCTCTCCCTCTTTCCTTCTCATTTTTGGTCACCACCACCTCTAACCGAGACCAGCACCACCCCTCACCGTCACCACCACCTCGTGCTCATCCCAGCCATGGTCTGCCCATGACCAGCGCCACCGCCGAGCCACCCGTCCATCCGCCGGAGTAGTTGTTTGCTTATAAGCTTGCTTAGGATTCTTGGTATGTGCTCCCTAAATCTTGGTTAGGATAATGAGTTACTAATGACATGTGTAAGGGCTGATTAAGGGATGTTTAGAGATGGTTTAGTGGCTAGATGAGTTTGGTTGCTTGTTGGTTCTTAGTTGGTTGATTCTCAGTTTGGTTGCTGCTGTGCCTTTGTGTGTTGTAATTTTTGTGGAGACTTTGTTGGGCTGAATCTAATGTGGTATTCTTCATGAAAGTTGTCTTTAACATCTTGAAGTATAACATAAATTAAATCTGGAATTTTTGGAGATCATTTGGTGTCATTCGGAAGTCCATTTTTGGACCGTCTCAAAACTACCGAAATTATTGTTCACTTGACCTTCTTGTCTTTATGAATTTTTATAAATTTTTTCAGGTCTCTTTTCAACAAACTTCCTCCACAAAAATTTTTAAGAACACTTTTTTTATATAATATATAAAAATTTTAAAGCTTTCTAAAGAGATTTGGGTACCGGTTGAGATGTATTTTAAAGACCAGGTGGCTGTCCAAATGAACTGATTTCTGTCTGATTTTGTGTGACAAAAAGAGGTGTTTATAGTCGGAACTGGGTTTCATGCTCTGCATGAAAAATGTTTATCAAGATGTTTTCTATGATGTATCCAAATTCAGAATTTTTAAAGTTGAGTTACTATTTATTTCGAAAGGATTTCGGTCATTGTGCAGCCGCCCAGATTAGCCCCGATTTTGTGCAAGTTCGGCTTTCTCTCTCTTGGGGACTATTTGGTGTTATTGTTGCTAATGAAAGGCAAGGCTTTTTCTTAGATGAGTACAGATTTAGTGGTATTGGACTAATCGAAAAGATGAGAATTAGTTTGAGTGCTTGAATGCTCGTGTGATCATATAATGCCCTGAGGCGTCTTACGCGAGGATTTAACCCATCTTAATGTGTTTTACATGAGACAATGCCTGGTTCATTGAATGCCCAGCAAGGCCCCGAATGCCAATCGTAGTGGAGGCTAGATTGATGCTCCTCATGGAATGCCGTCTTGATGCGTTTAATGCAGGACGTTGCCGTTGCCAACATAGCGGAATGATGCTCGGTTATGTCGAAAGACCAATAACCTGATGAGTTTATGCAGGTTAGGGGGAGCCCGAGGGACCGTTAATAATCTAGACTTAGTGAGTACGATTTGTATTATGGAATGCCGTGTTTGAGACTAATGTTGGGCATGTCTAGATTATTAAATGTGCTATGCATGTTCATGCCTCGATTTGGGTTATTATTGCGACGCCCCGTACCTCGGGGTCATATAAACGTGACGTCCCGTTCATTATTATCTTTCATTACACACACGCGGAAGCATTCTTGGGACAATCACAATAAAAACAACAGCGGGATTAAGACAATAGCATCATGAGCAAACCTTATTATTACAGTGCATGCAAATATGTTTTAATAAGCCCTTCGGGCCATGGCAAACAACACATATAATCTACAAGCCTACTCCAAAGGCTTTTCTAATTCTGAGCCGCCATGGCTTGGGTTTTCCTATCCCCACTATGACTTCTCGCCCTCGCTTTCCCGAACTTCAACATGGCTCGAACTCCTCCCCAGCGCGCCGTCCGTTCGACCATCCTATGAACCCGAGGGTGGGAAAATGGGGGTGAGTCGGGGAGACCCAGTAAGTAAACCTACTAATATCAGCGAGGGCGGGGGATCGCCGTTAGCACAAGCCGCCCCTTATCGCACCCGCATCAATGGCAAATCAATAGCAAAGTTCAACAAGAGAACATCAAGCACGGCTACATCGCGGCACGTTACAAACCACGGCTCGGTTCTATCTCAAAACAACATCAAACACGAAACATGATCAAATCAAGAAATGAACCAACCACAATCAACCAAATGACCGAAAACGGTCCAAGCAAACCGTGTCTAGCATCACAACTTCCTTTCCCGATATTAGGAAGTGTACTTACCCAACCAACCAAACTAGAACAAGAAAGGAACACGGGAGTTTCGGCGATTCTCGGCGTGAACATGAACCCACGGCCTTGCATAAGGCTTCCTCACTCGATCAAACAACAAAGAGAGCGGCCTCGCCCGGTAAACTTTCTCTTTTCTTTCTTTTTCTCTCTATTTCTCTCTCTCTCTCTCCCTTGCGGCTACTCTCTCTCTCCTCTCCCTCTCTCTCTCTTGGCCGAATGGCCCTTCTTTCTATTTATAGGGAGGGGAAACTTGGGGCCAAAGTTTGGATGATGTAAGCGCTTATGTCATCGGGGCGCGTGAGATCATCGCGTGTCATTCGAGGCAATGAGGTAAGCGCTTACCTCACATGGCTATCATAAAGAACCACCAAAGTCAAGAATAATAATGGCCCATTTTGATGCATGTCATCATGAAGGGCCATCAAAGTCAAAGCAATAATAATGGCCAATTAATTCATGTCATCATGATAGGGACTCCAAAGTCAAAGCAATTAATGAGGCTTCTTGAACAAGCTTCATTCTTGGCCATTTGTTTCCAATTTTCGTTTTCCCTGGTCCGACCTCCGAAAAACGTATAAAATATCTCTTCTGAAAACTTGGAACATGTACTTTAAATCACCAGAAGATACCAAGTCCAAATTCAACTTTCTCATATAGAAAAAATGCTAAATCTTTGAAATCTGGAAAAACCGAACAGTTTTGTACTGTTCAAGAAATCGGACTTAAAATCATAGTAAATGAACTCCGAAAATTCTCAAATTCGAATATGTCATAAACAAGACCTTAATAAACATTTTTTATGAAGAACACGAAATCTGATTCTCTCTTTAAATACCATTTTCGATCACTCAAAGACAGACTAAAAATAGCTTACTGGAACAGCATTTTTATTTCTCAAAATAAGCTCTGTCCAGTATCCAAATCATCTCAGAAAATTTCCAAATTTACACACGTTATAGAAAGGGAAGTTCTCAACAACTTTCATAAGGGAAACTTTTCCAAAATCTGCCTAGAAAAGCTTATAGAAAATAAAGACGGTGTAAACATCACCGAAATTTCCATTCTGGGCAGTTTCACACGGTCCGAAAATCAGGCCATCGTACCACTCATATCAACTCCAAAAATTCTGAAATTAAATCATGTAAAACTTCAAAATATTTGGAACAACTTTTCAGAAGAAAGCGCTTGGAAATTCGGATCACAAAAGTTTCCCCAAAAAATAACAAAACGAAGGGTATAAATGATCCGAAAACTAGGTTTTCCAAAACAAGAGAAAACCATTTTGTTCTGATTGGAAAACCACCAACTTAAACCATAGCCATTTCCCAGGGACTAAAATTGAGGATATTACAATTTACCTGCGGCTTCCCAAGCCCAAAAATCGGGACGTGACAATTCCAAAAAATGGCTTGGTCTTGATCAAGGAGCTTAAACAAGGCCTGGGAAGCCGCAGGTAAATTGTAATATCCTCAATTTCAATCCTCGGAAAATGGCTATGGTATAAAGTTTGACGGTTTTCCAATCAGAACCAAATTGTTTTATCTTGTTTTGGAAAACCTAGTTTCGGATCATTTATACCCTTCATTTTGTTATTTTTGGGGAAACTTTTGTGATCCGAATTTCTAAGCGCTTTCTTCTGAAAAGTTGTTCCAAACATTTTGAAGTTTTACATGATTTAATTTCAAAATTTTTGGAGTTGATATGAGTGGTACGATGGCCTGATTTTCGGACCGTGTGAAACTGCCCAGAATGGAAATTTCGGTGATGTTTACACCGTCTTTATTTTCTATAAGCTTTTCTAGGCAGATTTTGGAAAAGTTTCCCTTATGAAAGTTGTTGAGAACTTCCCTTTCTATAACGTGTGTAAATTTGGAAATTTTCTGAGATGATTTGGATACTGGACAGAGCTTATTTTGAGAAATAAAAGTGCTATTCCAGTAAGCTATTTTTAGTCTGTCTTTGAGTGACCGAAAATGGTATTTAAAGAGAGAATCAAATTTTGTGTTCTTCATGAAAAATGTTTATTAAGGTCTTCTTTATGACATATCCGAATTTGAGAATTTTCAGAGTTCATTTACTATGATTTTAAGTCTGATTTCGTGAACAGTATAAAACTGTTCGGTTTTTCCAGATTTCAAAGATTTAGCATTTTCTATATGAGAAAGTTGGAATTTGGACTTGGTGTCTTCTGGTAATTTAAAGTACACGTTCCAAGCTTTCAAATGAGATATTTTATGCATTTTTTGGAGGTCGGACCAGGGGAAAACGAAAATTGGAAATAAATAGCCAAGAGTAAAGCTTGTTCAAGAAGCTTAATTGATGGCTTGGTCTTCTTTTCCACAAGCATTTATTGGCTTGCATTTATGATTCTTGACTTTGATGGCCTTCATGATGGCTTGTGAGGTAAGCGCTTACCTCATTGCGCTTACCTCATTGCCCCGGATGACCTAAGCGCTTACCTCATCCTTTTCTTTGGCCCTAAGATTTGGCTTCCTATAAATAGAAGAAGGGTCATTCGGCCAAGGGAGAGAGAAGGAGAGAGAGAGAAAGTAGCCGTGAGGGAGAGAGAGAGAGAAAAAGAGAGGACCAAAGTTGACCTTCATCATTCTAGTTCATTAAGGGCATTTAATGACATTAAATGCGTGCTATGATGACTTTTGACTTTTGTGCGCATTCACACTTGGCTTCTTTTCCAAGCTTATTTGTCTATAAGAAGCTAGAAGCCACACATGAAGCTTCCCCACCCTCTCCTCCTCTCTCACGCCATCCTCCAATCTCACGCCAACATCTTCTTCTTCTTCCCTTGTTCTTATTTTCTCACTTTAGTCAAGAAACTCACGCCTGAACCAACCCCGAACCAGCTCGTGTCTCTTCTCGTCCCATCCAAGAGCCACGATTTGGCCTTGGTAGGCCTCGTTTTGGTCGGCCAAGCAAGAAGGAAGCAAGGAGAAAGCCCGAAATTTCTCGAGCTCACCTATCTCGAACCCTGTTCTCTGGTTTTGTTTGACGTTATGTAAGTAAACTTCCTAATATCGGGAAAGGAAGTTGTGATGCGTTGTGACACGGTTTGCTTGGACCGTTTCTCGGTCGTTTGGTTGATCGTGGTTGGTTCATTTCTTGATTTGATCATGTTTCGTGTTTAATGTTGTTTTGAGATAGAATCGAGACTTGAATGGCAAGGTGCACATGTTATAGGCATGCTTGATGTTCTCTTGTATGAACTTTGCTATTGATCTGCCATTGATGCGAGTGCGGTGAGGGCCGGCTTGTGCTACGGCGATCCCCGTCCTCGCTTGATATTAGTAGGTTTACTTCTACTGGGTCTCCCGACTCACCCCCCATTTTCCCACGCCCTCGCTTGATATTAGTAGGTTTACTTCTGGGTCTCCCGACTCACCCCCATTTTCCCACGCCCGTTAGCACAAGCCGCCCCTTACCGCACTCGCATCAATGGCGGATCAATAGCAAAGTTCAACAAGAGAACATCAAGCACGGCTACATCCGTGCTGCGTTACAAACCACGGCTCGGTTCTATCTCAAAACAACATCAAACACGAAACATGATCAAATCAAGAAATGAACCAACCACAATCAACCAAATGACTGAGAAACGGTCCAAGCAAACCGTGTCTGGCGCATCACAACTTCCTTTCCCGATATTAGGAAGTGTACTTACCCAACCAACCAAACTAGAACAAGAAAGGAACACGGGAGTTTCGGCGATTCTCAGGCGTGAACATGAACCCACGGCCTTGCATAAAGGCTTCCTCACTTGATCAAACAACAAAGAGGCGGCCTCGCCGGTAAGCTTTCTCTTTTCTTTCTTTTTCTCTCTATTTCTCTCTCTCTCTCTCTCTCTCCCTTGCGGCTACTCTCTCTCTCTCTCTCTCTCTTGGCCGAATGGCCCTTCTTTCTATTTATAGGGAGGGGAAACTTGGGGCCAAAGTTTGGATGATGTAAGCGCTTATGTCATCCGGAGTGCATGAGGTCATCGCGCGTGTAATTGAGGCAATGAGGTGAGCGCTTACCTCACATGGCTATCATAAAGAACCACCAAAGTCAAGAATAATAATGGCCCATTTAATGCATGTCATCATGAAGGGCCATCAAAGTCCAAGCAATAATAATGGCCAATTAATTCATGTCATCATGATAGGGACTCCAAAGTCAAAGCAATTAATGAGGCTTCTTGAACAAGCTTCATTCTTGGCCATTTGTTTCCAATTTTCGTTTTCCCCTGGTCTGACCTCCGAAAAATGCATAAAATATCTTATTTGAAATCTTGGAACGTGTACTTTAAATCACCAGAAGACACCAAGTCCAAATTCCAACTTTCTCATATAGAAAATGCTAAATCTTTGAAATCTGGAAAAACCGAACAGTTTTGTACTGTTCAAGAAATCGGACTTAAAATCATAGTAAATGAACTCTGAAAATTCTCAAATTCGGATATGTCATAAACAAGACCTTAATAAACATTTTTCATGAAGAACACGAAATCTGATTCTCTCTTTAAATACCATTTTCGGTCACTCAAAGACAGACTAAAAATAGCTTACTGGAACAGCATTTTTATTTCTCAAAATAAGCTCTGTCCAGTATCCAAATCATCTCAGAAAATTCCCAAATTTACACACGTTATAGAAAGGGAAGTTCTCAACAACTTTCATGAAGGAAACTTTTCCAAAATCTGCCCAGAAAAGCTTATAGAAAATAAAGACGGTGTAAAAATCACCGAAATTCCCATTCTGGGCAGTTTCACACGGTCGGAAAATCAGGCCATCGTACCACTCATATCAACTCCAAAAATTATGAAATTAAATCATATAAAACTTCAAAATATTTGGAACAATTTTTCAGAAGAAAACGCTTGGAAATTCGGATCACAAAAGTTTCCCCAAAAATAACAAAACGAAGGGTATAAATGATCCGAAAACTAGGTTTTCCAAAACAAGAGAAAACCATTTTGTTCTGATTGGAAAACCACCAACTTAAACCATAGCCATTTCGCAGGGACTAAAATTGAGGATATTACAATTTACCTGCGGCTTCCCAGGCCCAAAAATCGGGACGTGACAATTCTCCCCCTCTAATAAAATTTCGTCCTCGAAATTTAAATGCGTACCTGGTTCCTCGAATAAATGCAGGTATCAACTTTTCCTCAATTTCTCATTCTCCCAGATGGCTTCTTTTATGCCCTGGTAACACTATAGGATCTTAACTAAGGGAATGGCCTTACCTCTCAACACTTGCTCTTTACAATCCATGATCCGCACCTGCTCCTCAGCATAGGACACTCTGCTGTCCAGTTCTACCTCGTCAAAAAAATTCAGCACGCGTGCCGGATCGGGCTCACACTTTCACAATGTCACAACATGCACCTGAGCAAGTTTCGGTGGCGACGCCAACCGATAGGCCAAATTCCTTATTCTTCTTTAGAATTTCAAAAGATCCTACATACCTGAGACTTATCTTACCTTTGTACCTTTACAGCAGCCACTGTCATGTGGACTAGCTCTGGACCAGCGACCTTTCTTTCCCCGACCTCGATCCAATCATACCAGAGTGCAGCAAGCTTGACCACGCTTCTGCTGCGCTACTCTGATAAAATCTTCCTCAAATACAGTTTACTCACTTACAGAAATTACGAAGATCACCCTGATCATTTCAACCAACAGTTCCCATCTTACTTTTAATTTCGTACCCAGTTCGGTTTTATCCTTTTCTTACCCGTCATCCTAAAAGCCTGTCAAGAGTCGCACCTTGTTCAGGTCTTCAACCCCAGCGACACTCTTGCTAGAAGCCGCACCTTGATCAAGCTTTTTGCTCCGGCGTCCACTTCCTAGCCAAGAGCCGCTCCTTGATCAAGTTCTGCCCTGGCGATCACTCCCCGCCCTCATCGGATCGGGTTATGTCAAAATTCATCATCCTTCTCATGGCTCAACACCGAACTGCAACTTACGAGAGGGGAACCTGTTTGGATTTCTCTTTCGAGGTCGTGGCATCCTGCTGGGACTTTCCTTTTTCCCTCAGAGGTCGCAGCTTGGTCCTTAGCACTTATTTTGCTATTAATAGTCTAACAAGACTTTCTACAACACAAGAATAGGTCAGTGGTCACAAACAAATAGGAGCACTTAACCTATTCAATCACAATCAATCATTCACATGCGGGGGGTGTTTCCTAGTTAACTACCCCAACTTCAAATAAGCACCTTATCGCTCCGTCTTTTTATTCCCGCTTTGATCTCAGAATTGTTTTCTCAATTGGTACACACCCGTCGTTTCGCCTTTAGCCATCCTAGAAGCCTAACAGAACTGCTCAATCGGTAAGGCCCTTCATCCCGGCGCCATTACGCCCGGAGGCCGTTCAATGATCGACCCTCTTACCCCGGCGCCACCTCTCCGCTTGCTCAATGATCGGTTGCATGGCCTCGGTGCTACTCCTCGCCCTTGTCGGGGCCGGCCAATTACAAGCTACCCCGAATCGCATCTCTTTGGAGGGAAAACCTGCTCTGATACCAATTACAAGCTATCCTGGGACCTGTGGGTTATGGGCCCACCACGCTTCCGCTATTAGGAAGTGTATAATTTGGTATCAAAGTATGACCCGACCTCGAGGCCATTAACGTGACGTCCCGTTCATTATTATCTTTATTTACGCACACGCGGAAGCATAACTCGAGACAATCACGTTCAAAACAACAGCGGGATTAAGACAAACAGCATCATGAACAAACCTTATGTTTACAAGACACGCAAATATATTTTACAGGCCAAATTATCCAATTTTAGCCATTTATACAACAAACATTATGGCTTGGGTGTCCTAAGCCCACTACTTCTCCTCGCTCCTCGCTTTCCCCGAACTTTAACATGGCTCGAACTCCTCCTGACGCCGCCGTCCGTTCGACCATCCTATGAACCTGAGGGTGGGAAAATGGGGGAGTGAGTCGGGGAGACCCAGTAAGTAAACCTACTAATACCAAGCGAGGACGAGGGGATCGCCGTTAGCACAAGTCGGCCCTTACCGCACCCGCATCAATGGCAGATCAATAGCAAAGTTCAACAAGAGAACATCAAGCACGGCTACATCGTACACACGTTACAAATCACGACTCGGTTCTATCTCAAAACAACATCAAATACGAAACATGATCAAATCAAGAAATGAACCAACCACAATCAACTAAACGACCGAGAAACGGTCCAAGCAAACCGTGTCACGACGCATCACAACTTCCTTTCCCGATATTAGGAAGTGTACTTACCCAACGGCAAACAAAACCAGAGAACGGGGTTCGAGATAGGTGAGCTCGGGAAGTTTCGAGCTTTTTCCTCTCTTCCTCCTTGCTTTGCCGACCAAGACGAGGCCTATCAAGGCCAAACCGTGGCTCTTGGATAGGAACGAGAAGAGACACGGGCTGGTTCGGGGTTGGTTCAGGCGTGAGTTTCTCGGCCAAAGTGAGAAAATAAGAACAAGGGAAGAAGAAGAAGATGTTGGCGTGAGGCGTGAGAGAGGAGGAGAGGGTGGGGAAGCTTCATGTGAGGCTTCTAGCTTTCTTATAGACAAATAAGCTTGGAAAAGAAGCCAAGTGTGAATGCGCACAAAAGTCAAAAGTCATCATAGCACGCATTTAATGTCATTAAATGCCCTTAATGAACTAGAATGATGAAGGTTAACTTTGGTCCTCTCTTTTCTCTCTCTCTCTCTCCCCACTACTCTCTCTCTCTCTCTCCTTCTCTCTCCCTTGGCCGAATGGCCCTTCTTCTATTTATAGGAAGCCAAATATTGGGGCCAAAGAAAAGGATGAGGTAAGCGCTTAGGTCATCGGGGCAATGAGGTAAGCACTTGCCTCACAAGCCATCATGAAGGCCATCAAAGTCAAGAATCATAAATGCAAGCCATTAATACAAGCCATTAATACAAGCCATTAATTAAGCTTCTTTGACAAGCTTCACTCTTGGTTATTTATTCCCAAATTTCGTTTTCCCCTGATCCGACCTCCGATCAAGGCATAAAATATCTCATTTGAAAGCTTGGAACATGTACTTTAAATCACCAGAAGACACCAAGTCCAAATTCCAACATTTTCATATAGAAAATGCTAAATCTTTGAAATTTGGAGAAACCGAACAGTTTTGCACTGTTCACGAAATCGGACTTAAAATGATAGTAAATGAATTCCGAAAATTCTCAATTTTGGATATGTCATAAACAAGACCGTAATAAACATTTTCCGTGAAGAACACAAAATCTAATTCTCTCTGTAAACACCGGTTTCAGTCACTCAAAAACAGACTAAAACTAGCTTACTGGAACAGCATTTTTATTTCTCAAAATAAGCTCTGTCCAGTATCCAAATCATCTCAGAAAATTCCCAAATTCACACACGTTATATAAAAGGAAGTTCTCAACAACTTTCATCAATGAAACTTTTCCAAACTCGGCCCAGAAAAGCTCATAGAAAATAAAGACGGTGTAAACATCACCGAAATTCCCATTCCGGGCAGTTTCACACAGTCTGAAATTCAGGCCATTATACCACTCATCTCAACTCCAAAAATTCTGAAATTAAATCATGTAAAACTTCAAAATGTTTGGAACAACTTTTCAGAAGAAAGCATCTGGAAATTCGGATCACAAAAGTCTCTCCAAAAATAACAAAACAAAAGGACACAAATGATCCGAAAGCTAGGTTTTACAAAACAAGATAAAACAGTTTAGTTCTGATTGGAAAACCGCCAAACTTAAATCATAGCCATTTCCTAGGGACTGAAATTGAGGATATTACCATTTACCTGCAGCTTCTCAGGCCCAAAAATCGGGATGTGACATCCCCTTGGCCACAACAACCACAGGTGATGCAACAGAATAGAGTTCCGCCGCATGATAATCGTCCTCCAGCTTAAGGAAGGATTTATGCCATTACTCAAGAAGAAGCAGAAAACTCCAATGTTATTACGAAGACTTGAGACTGGAACTATACTTGTACTATTTTAGCATAATATTTATGTATGCCGTTTTAATGTACCGAAAAAAACCCAAGTAAGCAAGCCTAAGAAATATTTAAGGATGATAAAAGGTAAATCAGAGTGGTGCAGCGGAAGCGTGGGAAGGCCAAAGTTTGAAGACATTCACCCAAAAAAAAAAAAAATTGGCATTTTCCGAAAAAGCTAAGCAGGGCTACCTTCAAAAAGGGAGGTAGGATCCAGTTGTAATGACAGTTATCAGCAAGGCATCAAGATGGCACCATTCGAGGCATTATACGGTCAAGCTTGCAGAACTCCGGTCTATTGGAACGAGGTCGGGAAAAGAAGGTCAGGGGTCCAGAGCTAGTCCCACTCACCTTAGACGCTGTCTAGAGAAAGACTTAGGACGGCACAAGTCAGTAAGAGAATTAGGCTAACAAACGCCAGAAACCGCTTAAGTTTCAGGTAGGCGGCTATATCTTTCTGAGAGTGTCACTAAATCCCAAGTACTTTATAAATTTTGAGGACGAAATTCTTTTAGAGGGGAAGAATTGTCACATCCTCAATTTCAGTCCCTGGAAAATGTCTATGGTTTAAATTTGATGGTTTTCCAATTGGAACAAAAATTTCTACTCTTGTTTTGGAAAACTGTATTTCGGATCCTTGGTACTCCTTCGTTTTGTTATTTTTGGGGAGACTTTTGTGATTCGAAATTCCAAATGCTTTCTTCTAGAAAATTATTCCAAATACCTTGAAGTTTTACATGATTTAATTTTAGAATTTTTAGAATTGATATGAGTGGTATGATTGTCTCATTTTCGGACCGTGTGAAACTGCCCAAAATGGGAATTTCGGTGATGTTTACACCGTCTTGATTTTCTAGGAGCTTTTCTGGGCCGATTTTGTAAAAGTTTCCTCCATGAAAGTTGTTGAAAACTTCTTTTTTTATAACGTGTACAAATTTAGGAATTTTCTGAGATGATTTGGATACTGGACAGAGCTTATTTTGAGAAACAAAAATGTTATTCCAGTGAACTATTTTTAGTCTGTCTTTGAGTGACCGAAAATGGTATTTAAAGAGAGAATTAGATTTTGTGTTCTCATAAAAAAAAAAAAAAAAAATGTTTATTAAGGTCTTGTTTATGACATATCCGAATTTGAGAATTTTCGGAGTTCATTTACTATGATTTCAAGTCTAATTTCGTGAACAGTGCAAAACTGTCCGGTTTTTCCAGATTTCAAAGATTTAGCATTTTCTATATGAAAACGTTAGAATTTGGACTTAGTGTCTTCTGGTGATTTAAAGTACGCGTTCTGAACTTTCAAATGAGATATTTTATGCATTTTTCGGAGGTCAGACCAAGGGAAACAAAATAGAGAATAAGCTTGAAAATGATTAGCCAAGAATGAAGCTTGTTCAAGAAGCCTCATTAATTAGTCTTGACTTTGATGGCCCTTCATGATGACATGCATTAAATGGGCCATTATTATTCTTGACTTTGGTTGTTCTTAATGATAGCCATGTGAGGTAAGCGCTTACCTTATTGCCTCAATGACACGCCGATGACCTCCACGCGCCCGATGACATAAGCGCTTACATCATCCAAACTTTGGCCCCAAGTTTCCCTCCCTATAAATAGAAAAGAAGGGCCATTCGGCCAAGAGAGAGAGAGAGAGAGAGTAGCCGTGAGGGGAGAGAGAGAAAGAGAAAGAGAGAGAAAAACTAAGAGAGAAAAAGCTAAGGGAAAGAAAAGAAAGAGCGACGCCCGTGAGTTGCCGAGAGAAAACTAAGAGAGAAAGAAAGCCGTAAGAGAGAAAAAAAAAGGCCACCGAGACCCCAAGGCCGTTGTCCTCACCATCCATTCTTCTCTCTCTAGTTCTTGTTTCAGTTTTGAGTAAGTAAACTTCCTAATATCGGAAAGGAAGTTGTGATGCGTTGTGACACGGTTTGCTTGGACCGTTTCTCGGTCATTTGGTTGATCGTGGTTGGTTCATTTCTTGATTTAATCATGTTTCGTGTTTGATGTTGTTTTGAGATAGAATCGAGACTTGAATGGCAAGGTGCACGTGTTATAGACATGCTTGATGTTCTCTTGTTGAACTTTGCTATTGATCCGCCATTGATGCGGGTCGCGGTAAGGGCGGCTTGTGCTAACGGCGATCCCCTCGTCCTCACTTGATATTAGTATGTTTACTTACTGGGTCTCCCCGACTCACCCCCCCATTTTCCCACCCTCAGGTTCATAGGATAGTCGAACGGATGGCGGCGTCAGGAGGAGTTCGAGCCATGTTGAAGTTCGGGAAGCGAGGCGAGAAGTCATAGTGGGGACAGGAAAACCCAAGTCACGGCGGCCTGTAATTAGAAAAGCCTTTGGAGTAGGCTTGTAGATTATATGTGTTGTTTGCCATGGCCCGAAGGACTTATTAAAACATATTTGCATGCAATGTAATAATAAGGTTTGCTCATGATGCTATTGTCTTAATCCACTGTTGTTTTTATTG
>JAMXDD010000001.1:25893912-25930339 GCA_024733475.1 Syzygium grande
CAACAAATGACCATCATGCCTCACTTCAAGGGCTAGGATCAAGCCTTGCCAAAATATCTTGGGGCAAATTGGTCCACTAATTTCAGCATTATTGGGGTTGATTAGCCCATAATAAATCCCCAAAATTCGAAATTACACTTAAGGGTCCAAGGTCAAAATGGTAATTTTTTGTTTTCAAGCCGAATTTCCATTTTTCGACTGTACCAATCTCAAATATAGTTGGCCACACAAAAACGACGTCGTCCTCACAAAATAGTCGCGTGCGTCCACGAAATTTGACGTTCAAGTTCGGATCAATTTCAATGATCAAATTTACTCAATTACAATTTTAGGGTCTCTCACTAACGGGTGGCTATTTAGGGGTTATGTGTATTGACCTAGGGTTACTCAAGTCGCGACGGTCTCGATTGCCAAGAGAACGCGAGAATTTATCGCTAGTTCTTGAGGTCGCGATCGTCTGGATTAAGTTCGGGATTTGTTCGCCACGTGTACTCTCGGTTGTGCAGAATCACCCACAATCCGATTGTACGTCGTTGATCAAACCAGCTCTATCACTTTCTTAGGATTGGCCCACATTGGCCCAAAATATTTCCTCGCTGCTCCTCAGAATCGGTGCTCGATTCGCAATCGGATTCCCGGTCCACTTACCGTTTTCCTAGTTAGTCATTTCTCTTTCGGTTAGTATCCCGAGAGTGATCAATTCAGAGTGAGACTCACTAAAATGAAATGAGAAATAACATCAATTTTTGATCCCGAAATGGATCGAAATTTAGGATATTACAAATGTAACATGTAGTCAACGACTCAACGCCAATCGTTTTATGTGACACACGGAAGTGGTTAACTTTACTTGGAACACGCCACGTTAGTGATTTTGACAGAAATTGTTTGGAAAGATTTCATTAAAATTTTGTAAAAATGATGAGGACTATATTGGTAAAAGTGAAAATTAAGATAGAATTGACATATGTATAAAATATTTAGAACTGAATTAGCATCCATACAATAAGTTTAAGATTTAATTGATAATTTTTTACATTACCAATTGTTGTATTCTAAATTTATAATAGACGATTATTTGTTATTAAATACTTTATACTTGACTGAGGATTACAAATTAAGTTAGGGAGTTGCAAATTAAATATAAAATATAAAAGTTCATTGAATTAATCATGAATGATAGTTATGTATGTTAAATGAGTCATTTTATGGATATTACGCTAAATCAATTTTTATTAATAAAAATATATTATAAATTGTAATTATTAAATTAGTTACAAATAAGTCTATTTTAAAATTACAGCGATACGTTTTACTGAAGTAGTCTATATCGTTTATAACAGTTATGAATGCTAATTTGTTGATTACAATTTTCTTAATATATGGTAAATTGTACAGCAATTCAAATATAGCATATTGCTATAGCTGAAATGATTGGCGAATCTGATTCCTGGTTCAATTTGTATGCTTAAATCTATGAAAGGATCCAAGGGATTTTGAAAAAAAGTAATGAAGAGGCTTCAAAACAAAGTAAGTCCTAAAGCTTTTTGACAAAAAAAAGAAGTCCCAAAGGGCTTGCTCATGGTTGGGTCAATCAATTTTGAGGGAGAGCTTTTTTTTTTTTTTTTGGCTTTAGCAATCTAGTCCGCTATTATATTTGCTTTTCTACCATGACGAGCTATCTTGGATATTGCAAAACCGGGTCAACAACTCACCCCCTTTAGTGATAAGCGGATCTACTTCCCACGAACTCCGATCCCTGCACTTCGACTCATTTATCAACCGGGAACGGTCGGACTCAAGAACCAAACTCTCGTGTCTTCGGGAATCTAGATGTTATAGGCTCGAGTAGCATCAGCGGCATTCGCAAAAACTTGGAAAAGTATGTTAGAATTATACAATCTTTATGGTAATTCCTTGTACATTTGGGATCGGATATCTTATCCCTTTGAGTGCTTCGTTTAGGCGCTTATCTACGTGAAATGCATAGCAGCTCCATTGCGAATTGCTTTTGTTCATTCGAATTGGTCTAGCTTTTGTGGGGATTTGATGCATCAAGTCTCAAGGGTCCCTCGATCCCAAATTTGTAAGTCTTTCAATTCATGTTCGAGTTTGCAAATTTCGATTCTTAATTTGTGGTTTTGAGATTCAATCGCGTCGATTAGTTCAGTTTTATGTATCAACTAGTTTCGATTTTGTAATCGAATTCCATGAATCAAATTTAAAGAATTATTTGGTGCGAGATTGATGAATTTAATCTTTGTTCTAGCTTTGTGATTTTTTCATTTATGAATACAATTATCGAAACCTTTCTACATTTTAATTTTGTCTCGAAGTCTATACCCACAGATCCGGAGATGCTGCATGAATTTTCATCATTTCAATCTTTTTTGTTTCTTTTGCCAACTCATTTGTTTTCTCTCCAATTATTTCGAGTCTTCATCATTGCAACCTTCTTTCTTTTGTCAACTCATTTGGTTCCACTTTTCGCAAATCGATATTTCAACGAGATTGGTATGTAATAAAACCTAATCATGCATCCATGTGATCAAACTTTCTCAGGTGTAATGGGGCGTTCAAGTCTTCATATAGTGTCGTGGTCGATAGCACCGCAAGTTGTCCCGCTCCGGCTGCAGTGCGCTGCTCCGCCATCCATGTCGTAAGCGTCTCGAATGCTAACGCGTACTCTCTACTTCGACATGTCGGTCTATTCTCAGCGGCAGGTTGGTTTTGTCAGAATCGGAAGTGTGGATGCTTCAGGTACTGCTTTCGTCTTGTTCAGCTGCTGTCACGGACTTCAAGCTTGATTGCTTTTGCATGAGCTGGTGTTAGCAGCTAAGGTCTCTCTGCCTAAGCAAAGATGTTTTGTACATAATCATGAATCAATCAATTGGATTCCACTGGATTTATAGTCTGTACTGCGTGACTTTGGAATCAATTTAGGTGTGCTTTAAGGCGGTCTTTGTAGACTTAATCTGATGTGCAGCTACTTAGGACATGTTGGGTTTTTTTTTCTATACTTAGTTTGCTTGATCTGGAGGACAGGAATCCTCACCGTTGATTCGCAGACTGGACATGCC
Source organism: Syzygium grande (assembly GCA_024733475.1). NCBI lineage: Eukaryota > Viridiplantae > Streptophyta > Magnoliopsida > Myrtales > Myrtaceae > Syzygium > Syzygium grande. The sequence continues at coordinate 25,896,993 of JAMXDD010000001.1, forward strand.
CAGAGAAAGAGAGATGGGTCAAGATGTTTGGGTTTATGAATCTCGGGTCGGCACACCGATGCTTAAGCCGACCAACGGAGTAAGATGGGTGATCGAAGTTAGGTCAAACCCGACAGTTAAATGATTAGCGCTGTCGTTGGTGTGGCGTCCTCGATAGCTTTCCCTCACTCGCACGTTCAATTCGACTGGTCGGGCCTATGGCTCAGGGGTGCTCTGCGACGTCATTCTTGCTTTGCGTCCAGCACCACTTTGGGTGGGCTCCGACGCGATTGAATTGCATCTACTGCTTACTTAGTTCATTGGAAACAGTTGGAAAACTTTCATCTTCACTCGAAAGACAATTTCTTGAAACTGATCTCGTCTTAAATTTTAAGGTGATATCTACATTCAGTTTTGTCACGCCATATTGTTGTCTAACAGACATGTCCGTGAGAAAGCAGCTTCATGGCGACGACATCATCGACCATTGGGATCGAAATTGTGCATCATACGTTTCATCATGGTTCATTTGTACCCGTGCATTATGGACCACACACCATCTTCAGAAGTGCCTTGTGTTGCTCAATCACCAATACAAATTATCGCTCACCTAGAATACTTGACTAGCGTAGATATAACCAGGTGACTCTGAAGCCTTACGGGGTTGCATTTTCCTCTGAATGCGATCGAAGAGAACTCCCTCGTATCAGTCTTCTGGTTGGTCGCCTGCAAATATGGAGCTCTAAGTAAAAATAAAGGCATTCATGTTCATAAGCTGCCAGTAGACCTGCCAAACAGGTGGGTCAGGTTACGTCGAAAATGATTTGACTCAAATAGACCTATTTAACCTGTTTTGATTCATTTCTATGCAATGCAAATCTAATGACCTATAACCAATCTCATCCCATGTACAAGTCATACTTAATCCGATCTGTATTGCTAAAGCACTTCCACATTTAACCTAATCTATGAAAACTCATATTCAAACTGAGGTGAGAACGCGGAACAAGTGAGCGCGAAAATTGAATGAGGGCAAGAGAAAATGAAGAGACAATCAAAGAAGTAGATTGGATCTAAGTAAGTTGTAAACTCATTTATGATCCATTTAACACCGATATTATGTTCAAACCCGTGTATGACCTATCAATTAAATATAACTAACTCATATAGCAATTTAACACATCATATATGAGTTAAAAAATGGATTTATAACCTATTTTGACATGCCTAGCCACTAATTATAAGCCAAAGATGGAAGAGCATATGGTCACCGCCAAAATAGGTCAGTTGAATCGCGTCGGTTGTGTAATCTTATGCATTTGTCGCATCACTGACATGAGGAAGCAAGCCAATCACTTTTCCACAACATGGTCGCACCTTTTTTACATTACCTAATCGCTGTGCATGAATTTTTAAAAATCCCACGTACGTCACGTGGTTTGAGGAATGCATGTATATGTAACACTTTCTCCTCGAATCCCGGGCAACATCCATTCATTTTTTCTGGCAAAGCCACAGCCAATGAGCTCCCGCAACAATTGCGCGAGGAGATTGCACCCTGTCCCAAGGCTAGACTTTCAAATTTCATCAGAAAATTTGACTAGAAAAGTCCACATAGAATATGATTAATTTGACTACAAAAATATTCGAAATTGACGAATTGGGGAGCAAGCTTTTCACTGTTTGCCCGAGGCCTCACGGGTTCATCTGAGAGTAAACGGGTGAAACCAAACCACATGGTTGGTTTCACATGCACAAAAAGGACAAAGGAAACATCGGCGACCACTGACTTTTCCATTGTTGTTCAACCGGACAACGAGTCACGCGCACGCCACAGCTATAGCTTGATTCACCCAATCCGGGCGTGAACAACGTATTAAAAGTTTTTTGGGTTTTGCTTTCGAGACTCGGAATTAGTTTAATCTTGTGTAGAATCAATCTTAATGCAATTATAGGAAATGAGGTTGATGTATAATCGCGCAGCATCTGTGGGTTCGTACGTCTTATCAATCTTGACTAAGGAAAATGATTCCATGCACATCATAAATCATTTCGGGAGAAATATAAACTGGGTCGGTTGTTAATGCTAACACAACTGATGGTTATGGGTCATGGGTGATTTCATCTACAAATCCAAAGGCAATCAAGTGAGTTTCCGGGTGAACAATTAATCGGGCCGGTTCACTTATTCGGCCAGTTTTAGGCTGGCTCAGCGAGGACCGATCCAATTCCTAATTTTAGAAATTTGGAACCGACATTGATCAATCGGGTTCTCAATTCCATAACCTGAACCGGCCAGTTTTAGGTCGGAAACTAGTCCGATTCCGGTTCCAGAAACTAGGCATCGGCTTTGACCGGGTCGATTCTTGATCTTACAACAAGAACCGATCGGTTCTACTGAGAAGGTCCTGAAATCAAAACCGTTTTGAACCGGTTCACTCCTAGCCCTAACCGAGCCGTTATTCACATGCGCATAAGTTATTAGACTTGGAAACCAAACTAGGTTAAGCCAAGTTACCCATGAGACGTCACCGTTTTAAGCGAAGTCAGAACGTCAATGCTTCGGACAGTGATTTATAATCACTCTTATTCTCCTCGGTCTTCACTGCTTTGTCACAGAGTGCACTCCAGTAGCTCTAGCTTCATCGCTGAACTTGCTTATCTTCCGCACATTGTTCACAGAGAGAGAGAGAGAGAGAGAGAGATGGCGGGTTCAAGAAAATCCCTACTAGCCACCGTGTTCACCGTCATTCTCATCCTGCTCTGGACCGCCACTAGGCCGTCGACAGCCAGAGAGCTCCGGCCAGCGGATCACGGCCTGGAGTACCAGAGCTCGCCGCCCTCGGGAGTGGACCCGTCGCCGGACATGACCTCGTTCTTCGGGACATCATCATCAGCATTGCCTCCTCCTCTGCCATCCTCGTCCTCCTCACCCTACGCTCCAGCCACGGACACGGCGATGACGGGGCCGATGGAGTCGAGCGGCTCCTGGCGGCCGCATCACAGCAGCGGCGGCGGGGGGAGGGATCGCGTGAGGGACGTGCTGGTGGTGGCGAGCATAGCGTGTGGGGCCGTCGGGGTGGTTCTGATGGGGGCATCGGCTTTTCTTTTCCTCTTCCGGTTCAAAAGGGAAAGAGCCCGACCGGAACCTCAGTCAACAAGTCAACAAGAAAAATAATATTCCAAAGTAACTGTTTTTATTACCGCTTGCTTTCTCTTTTTTTTTTTATTTTTTCTTCCTTTCGCTTTTTCAATTTGTCTTGCTTTTTATTTCATGTTGTGTAAATCGAAGAGAGGGGGTTTTATGATTTATATAAGTACGGTAAAATTCCTGACGAAATTATAAAAACAAAAAAAAAAAAAGAAAGTAACATATTTTCACTGTTTGCCTTTATTTTTTAATTTTTTTTGGCTTTTATTTTTTTTTCCTTGCATGTAAAATTTGGCGAGTGTAATTATTTTATTTCATCTTGAAGACGCCTGGTTATTAATCAATCATTGATTTTGTGGTGGTTAGATGGATTGTCGCCCGCTTGAATGACGTTGCTGTTTGTGGTAGATGACGGCTAAAATTGGTAGCTGGAGAAGGACGAGTTATATCTATCAGAACGCTCTCGAAATGGAATGCAATTAGTGTCGTTTCGACGAAGCACTGTGATGCCCGAAAACGTCCCCGTTTCCACAGGAAATTAGGCTACGACCGAAAAAACAACAGAAGCAAGAAATCAGGTTCGTTGTCGGCGCCATCTTCGCTGTCCGCCGAATCAGAAGGGATATTCCTTGCCGGTGTTTTCAACCTTGTACAATTGGCCTTGTCGTTCTCCCCTTCTTCGAGTTCCCTGAAAAATTTCCAAAAACCCTAACAACAGCTACACCTTTGAAATGGATGATCGGCCTACCGCTCCGGGTTCTTCCTAATAGACCCATCACATAGCAAGGTTACGATAGTGCCTATTGAGTCGTACGTGCGAATTGTATTGGAAAAGTCTCCCATTGAAAAGTTGTAATGTAGCTTGGAGTAGTTAATATTTTCAGTTGGCCTATAATTCATTGGTTTAAACTTTAGTGAAGGTTGGTCTAACTGAATATATCAACAGGATCGAGTGATGAGGAAATTGTTGAGATGCACTGTAGTATTTAAATTTTAAAACCATGACTTCATCTAACAATATAAAGTTTTAGAACAAAATTATAGTGGTCATAAAATTTCGCATGGTCTGGATTCCTAAAAATATTTAATTCAGTACTTCATGCTATGATATTATGCAAGATCTCGTGGGACCACTTCCAACCGTTTCAAAAGCAAAAGCAAGTTATCTTATATGGTATTAGAGAGAAGGTTCAAGTTTTAGGAACATTTGGCAATAATATTAGATGAGGTTTTGATTTCAAATCTTTCCAAGCCACTGTTTCCCTCACCTATTACATATTTCCACACTTTAGTCTTATGCTAAAGTCCAGCCTACATGTGAGAGAGAGTGTTAAAATATTCAAATATTAAATCACGTATTCATCTTATAGCTTAAAATTTTTAAATAATTGATAGTGTTCCCACATTATTTCACACGTGTAAATTGTATTATAAATTCCCCCATAGGAGAGTTGGTGTGGTATGAAATAATTAATAATCTTAATTGGTCCATAATTCATTGGTTTAAATTCTTAAGTAATGGTAGTTGCAACCAGATACATTGAAGGGTAATGAGTTAAACCCTCTCTTCGTGATCTCTCTCCTACGAGGGTATTTGGCCTCGGCTGCATCGACCCAACAGTGCCAACAACCATAGATTAGCTTTCCATAATTTGCAAGAACTTCTTTTGGGGCTTGTGATGAGCTTTAACAGTTGGTAGAGCTTCCTGCGAGTTTAAGAAGGTTAGTGTGTTTTCGTCTTCATCATTGTTAATTGTTTCGAACCTAACCAACTTAGTTCATCTAGATATAATTTATGGCACTTTTAAGTCCTAAAAAACCAGACGAGTTCAAACTTCGGAGGTAGGAAGGCTAGGAGGTTATGGGAAAAGTACCAAAAAAGTTTTCGATTTATTGCAATTGTACTAATTTAGTCCTAAACCTTTTCACATTCCATCAATTGAGTCCATTCGATCAATTTTGTCGACAAGAAATTAGGTTCATTATCGGCACCATCATCGCTCTCCATCGCGTCGGAGAAGAATATGCCTCATTGGTCTTTTTAACCTTGTACAATTAGCCATGTTATCCTCCCCTTTTGAGTTTTTTGAAAAATTTCCTAAAATCTTGACCATAGCTCCACCTTTGAAATGGATAATCTAGTCCACCGCTCCCAGTTCTTCCTAATAGACCTATCACGTAGCAAGATTACAGCAATGTCTATTGAGATGTATGTGCAAGTTATGTTAAAAAAGTCTCGCATCGGAGAATTGGTATAGTGTGGTGTAGAGCAGTTGATATATTCAGTTAGCTCATAACTCATTGACTTAAGCTTTTGAATGAAAATTGGTCAAACTGGATATGTTGATGGGCTTGTGCAAGGAGGAGATCGTTGAGATGCACCGTAATATTTTAATATTAAATCATGAATTTAGCTCACAGCTTAAACTTTTAGAACAAAAAAAAATTATACAAAAGGTCCTAAACCTATTACACCTTTGTCAATTTAATCTTAAACTTTTTAATTTTGGTAAATTTTTTTGGTAGATCAATTTTGCTAATTAATTCATAAACCTTTTCACGTTTTGCTAATTAAATCTATTCGGTCAATTTTTGTTAGAAATTGTTGACGAGACGTCGCCCATGCCATGGAGGATGGCTAACACTAACATAGATAATTATTAATAATATTTTAATATATATTTTTTCAATTTTTTTTTTTTTCCTTTTCTATTCTATTCTTTTTTTTTTTTCTTCTATCTTCTTCCCTTTTTTCCCTCCATCGGCCACCACTGAGTTTTGTTGATCACCGGCCTCAAGCGAGGGCTGCCTTTGCCGGCCTTGGGCAAGGGTCATTGGGCGAGGGACGCTTGAGGCCTGGGTTGGCAAGGACCCCCCCCAAGGTTGGCGAGGGGCGGTCCTTGCCCGAGGGCCATCGGTGGATGGTGGAGGGAAAAAAAAAAAATAAAAGAAGAAAAAGAGAAGAAAAGAAAAATAATTAATAAAAAAATTTCGGAAAAAATATTAAAATATTATTAAAATTTGTTCACGTTAGCACTGGCCGTGTCATGTAGGACAACTAGCATCTACATCAGCGATTTCAAGTCAAAATTGGCCGGATGGACTCAATTGGTAAAGTGTGAAAATATTCGGAATTAAGTTGGCAAAATTGAAAGGTTTAAAATTGAATTGGCAAAAGTGCAATATATTTAGAATTTTTTGGAAAATTTTTCTCTTTTAGAACAATTGACAATGGTCCAGCAAAATTTCACATGGGTCAGAAAGATTTTAACTCAATACCTCATGCTTTGATATTATGTAAGATCTTGTGGGACTATTAATAGTTCCAAAGTAAAAGCAGGTTATCTTATATGGTATTAGAGCAAAAGGTTCAAGCTTTTGGAACAGTTATTAGTGGTATGAGATGAGGTCCGAGTTGATATCTTTCCAACCCCCTACCTCATCTTTTACATATTTTCACACTTTAGGGGGTGTTTCCAAGGAGCTTTGAGCCTCCAAAGCCCTTTGGGAGAATTATTTTGTGTTTGGCAAATTATTTTTGGAGCTCTTTGGCCAAATGTTGGCCTTCTCAATGCCGAAAGCTCAAGGCAAAGACAAGGGTGCCTTGAGCTTTTCAGCATTCTCAGAATGCTAGTACCCCATTTAATGAAAAAAAACATGTTAGTTGCCTGTTTTGCCCTCAAAATTTGTCCAAAACCCACTTTTGCCCATTTAAAAGAGAAGCCCGGTCTTCACGCTTAGTCACGCTCACACCTCACCTGCTCACCTCGCTCATCGAATTGCCTCACTCCGCATCGCGTCGCCTCCTTTCCAGCCTTCGCGTCACCTTGCTTGTTGGCGGCCTTGTGTCGCCTCCCGACTCGGGCTTGCCGCGACTCGAAACGATTCTTCCTTTTTGCTTTTCAGTACGCATGCATGCAAGCTAGGGTTGCTTGCCGAGAATCGAGAATCTCTGCCGTCTTTCTGTAAATTGAAGCTAAAGACCGTTCCTTTACTTGGGAATACCGTGGCGAAGCCGATTGGTAAATCATTTCCTCGCTTGTTTTGATTTGGTGCTGGCGGTTGTTGAGGCTTTATTTGGCTTGCTGGTGGTGGTAGTGAAGTAGGGTGGGTCGTTTGCCTTTGGCTTTGTCCTGGTTAGTTCGTTTACTTCGTTTGGCGAAGTGGGTGCATGGCCGGGGTCGTCGATGTGATGAGGCTGAGTCCGTTTCTTGGTCGCCCTTTTTGGTGTGTGTGTTTTGAGGGTTTTTTAGCTGCTACGTCATTGTTTGGTGCTAATGTGTGGGTTGAAATGTTGTGCTATGCTGGGTTCTTTGGCTTGTGTGGGCATTTCGGTGGCCGATGATTGTTTAGCTCCTGGTTTTGTTTTTGGGTTTCATAGATTCGTGTTAGAGTCATGAATTTGTTTTGGTTTTCTTGGGTTGATGGGCTGCTTTTTGCATTTTTTTTTTGGATTGGATTTAGATTTTGCGAGATTTTTGCGAACTCTGTTGGTGTTGCTTCTCTCAAGTAGAGAGGCAACTCGCCCTTGTGAAGTAATGCTAGTTCCTGTTTTTGTGAACTGAAAAATGTGCTACATACGATTGGGTTTTTCCTCTTCAGGTTATAGTTTTTTTTGGTCCTTATGATGTTATTTGTTCTATTCGTAGATTTCATTTTATCTTGTTACACATTGCATATCGAATGTTATTGTTGAATGATTTTTGTAGCGGGGAATCGGTAAGTTTGAAAATATACTAGTTGTCCGAAGTTAAATGCCTCTAACTTATCAATGTGGAATTGCCTTAATTATGAGTATGGCACAAATTTTTAATTAGCAACACAATTACTTTTGTGAGTAACTGAGTATAATTTCCTCAGTCACTCTTCAAGTTCGTTGAAAATATAGTTTTGGTTTTCTTGGTTGAAAAAATGTATAGGTTGTTAACAAATCCTATAGACAAGCTTTTGCAACATTTGGATGGCCTTGTTTAGTTGAAAAAGAACGATCTTTTGATGTGGTTTTCTTGGTGGAATGACTTTACTAGTAGATGGAAACTAAGGCATTTTGGAGCACGGAAGATGTAGAAACCTGTTGTTGTAAGTTGTCGTTGAACAAATTGAAAAAGGCAATCGTCTAGTAAACAGCAAAAGAGATGGATGGACAGTCATTATTAGCAAGTTTGAGGAGTTAACTGGTAAAAATATGATAAAAATCAAATGAAGAGTAAGTGGGATAATCTTAAGAAAGAATGAAAAAAGATGGAGGACATTGGTGTACAATGAAAGGGACTAGGATGGGATTCAAAGAAGAAAACCGTTGATGCGAGTGATGAATGGTGAGAGAAAAAAATTCAGGTTTTTATCTCTTTCTCTTTTACTTTTGTGTTTAGTTCATTTTAAATGATACAACTTAAGTAAATGTTATATCATAACAGGCCAATCCTAAGCTTAAGACTTTTCGAAAAGGCATACATCCCGATCTTTGACTTTGTTAGATAGGATATTGGAGAGACCGTTGCTAATGGAGGAATCATATGAACTCCAGGTTTACGATTGATGAGGATCTTGTTGAGGTCATACAACCCGGTGATGGTGTAAGATCTAGTGATGAAAATTTGGAGTCTCAAGTGTAACAGTCTAAATTTATGTAATTTCGGGATCAATAAAACTGATATTAAAGCATTTCATCTAGGTCACTCTTTTTAACAGAACGGTCGTGGACGGGGGGACCCTATTCGGAATTGGCCAGCGTGGGCCGATCATAGGAAAGGATAATGGATTGGGTTTGGCCAAGGCCAGCGATGTATAATAGGGACGGGTGATTCTACAAGGCCAAAAACGTGGCGTGGCCTTTTTGAGCGATTTTTAATAATAATTTCTCATTCTCCCAATTCGAGACCGTTAAAATAACCCTTCGACCATAGCGTTGGTGAGAGACCTAAACCGAAAGTTTAGTGAGTTTTATTCACAAAATTGGACCCGGATTTCAATGTCGATTTTGAAGGCTTAAGAGACTATTTTTGGGAATCTGGCGTCATATTATTACCTGGCCACAGACATTTGGGGTTAGTACGAGTAAAAATTGGAATTTCGGTCCGGGGTGAAAAATTACGATTTTAATGTGGGTGTCGGTATTTAAAAGGGCCCGTTTGAGGTTATTTTTTCGAGGCCGACACCATTTTTGAGTGGCCACGTATACCGGGGAGTCGTTCGGACAAAAGTGAAATTTCGACAAAAATTGAAAAAAATAATATTATTTTATTCCGGAACTTCACAGTCGATTTTCGAGGGCTTAGAAAGTGAATTTTTCGATTCCGGCGCCATATTATGTTGGCCACGCATATATGGAACAGCCGTATGTGCAAAAATTAGAATTTCGATTCGGGATCGAAAAATTACGAAAAATGCCCCTAGGCCATTTTTAATTAATTCGAAATTTGGATTAAATCTTGGGATTAACCAAAGGTTAGTTAAAACTAACCCAGGTCTGGTCAGCCCATGGTTAAGGGCAAATGACCAAAATGCCCCTAAATTATTGGATTAGATCAATTGTGGGCCCTTGGATGAGGGGTAAAAGGAAATTGTGTAAGATTTTTTGACACTTTAGTCTTCAATGTTTGACCAAGATAAAATAAACCTCTCTCTCTCTCTCTCTCTCTCTCTTTGAATGAAAACAATCAATTATATTCGGTTATGTTAGTCTTTAGGAGTAAAATTGTCTATTGACAATTTTAAATATTAAATTTTATTTTGTTAATTATCTCATTTTCACATGGGTTTAAATTGTTGAGGATTGGTGATAAAAAATTGTTGTCGGAAAATTGTGGTAAATCATTGAGGATTTATTGGGGAGAGAGTTTGGATTAAATCAATTTAGGAAATTTATCGGGTCGATTGATTGTATGTCAATTGTGCCTAAAGTTGAATGCTGTTATATCGTATGTGGTGTGGTTGGCCATTGTTTGGTTTACAATGAATTCTTGATTTGTAAAACACGGTATTAATTGGGCCAATTTTTGACAATGAATTTCATTGGTTTGGTGCATTGCATTGCATAACATGGACACGCATTATATATGCCTAGTGTGGCATGTGATGGAATGCGAGATTGCATATCCGCCATGAGTGTGTGATCACCTAAATTCTTCCTTTTGGGTCCGAATAATAATGAATCGTGTGATCACCTAAGGAAAACGGGTCGTGACCTTGGGGTATACACCTCCTCATTTTGCCGGACGAAACCATCCTCATGCACTTTGAAGCAGGCTTCGCAGGAGAATGTTGCGCCTCATGCATCGTATTTAACATCGGGGGATGGGTTCTTTGCGCCTCATGCACTTTGAGGCAGGCTAGACGACCGGCCGTGAAAAATTTCGTAATAATAATAAAGGGCCGGAAATGCATTTGTCAAGTCCATGACATTTGCATACATGAACATACATATGCGAGAATATGAAAATCGGTGCATTTTGACATATATTGAATATTAATTTTTTTATTCGAAATCTAACCTGCGGGGTCCTAATAATGATTTGGTTATTATTTTTTAAATCTTTATTTTCCGGTGGGAGATTGCATGTTAGCCTAGCCTAGGTTTAGGGGTTGAACTCATCGAGATTATCTACGGTTGTGTAAACCGAAACATTTTCAGACCCCATGAAGTGGGATGCGAGGTCACTACCCTTTTTTGGAATAATCGTCGAGCATGCACCTCGGTGGAGACCAGGCGAGAATGGTGAAGTGGCTGTTTTGGTCAAGAATTTGTTGGTGTTTCCTTTTTGATTGTAGTAAACTTCGTAAAAATGTTTTCGTTGGTAATGCCGGTGTATATATTATTGAGTTGCTTGACTGCTATTTAATTGTTCTACCTTGGTCTCATGTATTATATTATGCGGGTGTATATAATTAATTATATCGTTGCTTCCGCATGTGTTTGATCTCTCATGGGCGTGGGTCGGCGACGCTTCTGGGGGCGTTGCACCATGTCGACCATGGCGGGATGTTGTGTTCCATTGGGGTGCGGGCGTGACATCAAGCGGATGAAACCGTTGAACCAATTGGAACTTAGAGCCATAAAAGAGCTGCACATACTTCAACGAGGCAAACTCGAGGAAAGAAAGAAAAGAGATTGACCACACCACAAAGTAACTTGGGCGCAAATTAAGCGGGCTTTGTTCATTTGTTGAACAAAGGGCGCTGTCTTCTTGCATCATCTCAAGCAAATGAGGAATACGGTCCTTATAAGGACCTCATAGATATGTTGGATACAATATCTGAAATTGTGCAAGATGAAAAGTTATACTTTTTGCAATCTCTCATTTTAAGGAAAAGAAAGACAAAGGTTTTTGTGAGCTTAAAGGCGATGCACTAAAAAGTCAAGTATCTCAAGTATGAGTTTGAACAAAGTCATAGCTAGGATGTTAGCATCTTATTTGAACTCTTCGGTATGCTACTTTGTTTTCTTGTGAGACTTGTATTTGCATTATGTGTGAACCTAATTTCTATTTATGTTTTAATTTGAGAACATTTTTCTAATGGTATTCTCTTCATGTGGTTTAGTTTGCATATATATGATGGTTGATATTGTTTTCTCTTGATGGATGATCAAGATTGTTTATTGTTTCTTTTACACTCTAATGCATCTATATATTGTTACTTTAAGCAGTCATGGATGATTCTCTTGAAAGGGAAAATCGTGAAAAAGAGAAAACTGAATATTGGGATCTCTTCTCGGTTGCAACAGCTTCAGTTGATTATCAAGCAATGTACTTTTGCAAGGAACCTCGCATGACCTCATCATTATATAGGTGATGCATGGTTAAGAGAATTGATGGACAAAGAAGTTCATTCGATAAGGTGTTATCATATGTTTAGAATGCAGGGGATGTATTTAATAATCTAACGCATGACTTGACAACAAGCTATGGTCTTCAAGGATCTTGAAATACTAATGTTGCAGAAATGGTTGGTATGTTTTTTCATATTTTGGGACATGGTATATGTAATAGGTTAATACAAGAGCGCTTTCAACCTTTGGAGAAATCATAAGTAGGCACTTTAGCTTAGTTTTAGATAAAGTATGTGATACGATAAAAGATTTGATCCAACCAATTAATCGGCAATTTAAGGAAGTTTCAGAGAAGATCAAGAAAGATCAACGATTTTATCCTTATTTTAAGGTAAGTTACTATTGTACAATATAAAGGAAAAACTAAATGTAAATCACGTAATATTTCGTTCTTTGTTTTTAGGATTGTATTGAAGCTATGGATGATACGCATATCCCAGCGGTGGTACCCACATACGATCAAATTCGTTTTATTGGTCGAAAAGGAACGACGACTCAAAATGTGTTAGCCATATGTAATTTTAACATGGAATTTATCTATGCTTGCGTCGGTTGGAAGGGACAAGTTCATGATACCCATATCTTCTATGAAGCCACTGGAAGACATGATGCACAATTTCCTCATCCTCCTCCAGGTTCGTTAATTAATGATTTAGGTACATCCATATGTATCTATGTGGCATATGTTGATTAAATTTTCATTATATCTGTGTAGGTAAATATTATTTAGTAGATGCTGGATATCCAAATCTCACGGGTTATTTGGGGCCATATAAAGATGTTAGATTTCATTTGCCAGAGTTTTGACAAGGTCCTACACCAAAAGGGTATCGAGAAGTGTTTAATCGTGCCCATTCCTCTCTCCTTTCGGTAATTGAGCGAGCCTTTGGTGTATTAAAAAATAAGTGGAAGATTCTGACAAATATGCCATGTTATCCGTATGAAAAGCAAGTGCAAATTGTCATAGCGACAATGGCTTTGCACAATTATATACGAAGAAATGCTGTGATCGATACGGATTTTGAAAATGCAGAATTGGATCTCGATTATGGATATTTAGTTGATCATGATGATGAAAATGAGGGGATAAGTGATTTAAATGATAATGTATCTTCTGACATAGTACATTTACGTGATGAAATAGCCATGAATTTACAAAGTCGTTAAAGATGTTTGTAATATTTAAGGATAATGTATTTCATTCTTAGGGACATGTGATGTGTATTATAATGAAATGACTCTTTTTTTTTTTTTTAATTTGTGAATATATTTCTATTATATGTTATTATTGAAAATATAAAAGTTATTGTCATTATTTTTTTTACTTCAATTTTAAACAATTAAAATTAAAAAAAATATAAATTGATTACACCAAATGACTTTTCAAATATATGTTTACCAAACAGTCCTGCATTTTCCCAAAAGACTTTTCAATGGATGTTTGCCAAACAGTCCTGCATTTCCCCAAAGCCCTTTGTGCTAAATGTCTTTGCATTTGGCCAAAGGCTTTTCCCAAATGCTAAACCAAACAGGCCCTTAGTCTTAGGGTAAAGTCCAACCTACGTGTGCGAGGGAGTGTTTTAATGTTCAAATATTATATCACATCTTTATATAACAATTTAAAATAGTCAGTAGTGTTCTCACAATATTTTACACGTGCGAGTTGTGTTATAAATTCTCATATAGGAGAATTTGGTATAGTATTGAGTAATTAATGATTCTAATTGGCCTATATTCATTGGCTTAATTTTTTATTACATCTTTATAAGTTTAAAATAGTCAGTAGTGTTCTCACAATATTTTACACGTGCGAGTTGTGTTATAAATTCTCATATAGGAGAATTTGGTATAGTATTGAGTAATTAATGATTCTAATTGGCCTATATTCATTGGCTTAATTTTTTTATGAAAATGTAGTTGCAACTGGATATATTGAAGGGCAATGAGTTAGACTCCCTTTTGATGATCTCTCTCCTACGAAGGTTTTTAGCCTCGGCTGCATCGACCCAATAGTGCCAACATCCATAGGTCAACTTTCCCTAACCCGCAAGAACTTCTTTTAGGGCTTGCGATGAGCTTTAACAGTTGGCAGAGCTTCTCGCAAGTTTAACAAGGTTAGTGTGTTTTCGTCTTCCTAATTTTTTATTGCTTTGAACCTAACCAACTTAGTTTATCTAGAGATAATTTATGGCACTTTCAAGTTCTACAAAATCAGACGAGTTCAAATTCCAGAGGGTGGATGGCTAGGGAGGTTATCTGAACTGAGGATATTGTCACCAGTTGAAGACATTATCTTGCCTCCAACTAATTTGGGTTCTCGTGCTCGACTCCAAGAAGTCAAAATAACTCGTGTCTACCCGCGATCTCTGGCGCGACTTCCATCCAGTCTTGAAGATTTGACTTTGGAAGATGTGGAGTCACCATTAGAGTGGCCTCTCCTTTCCAAGTTGAAAAAATTGTCCACTTTCGCGCTCTGACGGTGTTGGCTAACAGGGATCGAGTTTGATGTGCTAGGACAGCTAGAGAACCTCCATTACTCCTATGTGGCTCTTTGCGAATTGATCGTGAGGCTTTCCAAGTTATCGAGGTTGATGCAGCTCAGATGGTTAGTTTTGATCAAATGCTCGGAGCTAATTGAGATTCAGGGCTTACAAGACCCGGAACCCTTATCAATTGAGGATTGTCATTGTGGTAATATGAACAAACGTGGAAGCTAACCCGGATCTTACAAATTATATCAATGAGAAATCGCTAGAGAAATTAGCAATGAACGATAAAGGACACCCAAAATTTTGTGGTTCGGTCCAATGTATCGATACCTATATCAATAGGGAGTGCCGACAATAAATAATCCACCAATAATCGAAGAGTTAAGGTTTACAATCGCTCAATCATACATTCGAGTGTTTCCTATATCTAAATTAAATCAAAACCCAACTGTTTACAAATAAATAATTCAAATGGAAATAAAACTCATAGCACAAATCCATGTGTTCATGTCCGTGTGACCAAGAACCAAGAACATCGTCTTGGCGTCCCGAGCTTCCGGAGAGAACTCACATCATCCTTTGTTCTTTGCACGGCTCCTTGTGCTCTTGTGGCTACTATGCTCTCATTTCTTTTTAGGGTTAATATCACGAAAAGCTCCAAATTATTGTACTTATGATATATTTACTTAAAACTAATTTTTTGATCACTAAAAACCTCAAATTGGTATACCTGTGACAAATCTACTCTTAATTAGTTTCTGTTAAATTTTATCGTCCAATTGCTAAGTTAGATTACTCGTGGCAGTTGAAGGGTGTACCAGTTAGCCTCTATTTATCACATGTGTATAAGTTTATGATTTTTTATGATATTAATTCAATATAACTGAAACTAACAAATAGTAAATTTATTATAAATATACCAGTTTGAGATTTTTTATGGTCAAAATATTAATTTGGGATAAATTTATTACATGTATATCAATTTGAAACTTTTCGTCATCAAAAAATTAATTTAAATTAAATTTATTATATATGTTAATTTAAAATATTTCGTGATATTAATGATTCTTTTATTTAAACACACTGGCGCCAGCAATAGGCTAGAGGGAGTAAAAACTAGGGTTCAAATATAATTTCCCTTTTGTGTTTTTCTTTCCCTTTCTCTTAACAGAGAACACCAACCCCAAGCATAAAGGGACGTGGGCCCTCCTTTGTCTTGTAGTGCGTTCCTTTGTCTTGTAGTGTATGGGTCGAGTATTTTTCTTTCTTTTGTATATATCCAAGAATTGTGCCCCTCCTTCAGATTAATTGAACAAAATAAAATACTCCAAACGAGTCGGGTTTTGTACGCAGACCAAACTCGAGAAATAATTTGGTAATCATTGCGTTCAAAGTATCCATAACCTATCAAATTCCACAAAAGCTAAAGGAATTGGATTTTTATTTTCGTACATCGCTGGAAAGTTTGCCTGATATGCTTAACACGGAAACATCATCATCTTGTCATCTTTAAGTTTTCGTTTGCCAGAGGTTACATGACTTCGACGGCCTTTTCCGGATTTACGATGAGGGAGAAAGCTCTAGGTACAATCTTCTCTCGCATTGTCAAGGCAGAACTTTTTTCATTTGCTTGGGAGACTTTCCGATCGATCATTTCATGTTCACAGCAGCTCAATGGGTGTTATTGACAGAATGCCCAGAGCTAATTCAGACTGTAGGCTTGTAGGAAATTGGAATCATCTGTTTTCTTTTCTTTCTTTTTTTCGCCAAAGTAGGAAATGGAATCATCGAATACACTGCCAATTGATTTCAGCTGCTCTAAAGAAAGGTTGCCTGGTCTATCAAAGAAACCGACGCACGGAATGCTCCGATTGGTAGGATTTAAGACGTAAAATCAAGAGCAGTGCGATTTTGTTCATTGTGGTTGTCATTAAAATGTCAACACAGGAAGTCCTTCCAATGATCTGCATATCCATTCACGACTTTGCAGCGAATTGAATCGGCGACTATCAATTCGTTTTTAGCCATTTAAATTAGTCACTTAAAAAAAAGGGGTTTTGGATACTTCAGTGAAGACATTCCAAAAAATCGAGAGTCAAGTCAAAAGTAGAAAAATAAGTAAAAGTAAGTTATAAGTAATGAGATGTGGAGCATATGGTACTCAAAAAGGACCGTGGAATTGACCACAATAAGTTCAAGGATTCAAAATGTCAGTGACCTCAAAACAATAAGTTCATTGTCTATTGTTTGTTGTTATCGTTTATGATCGCTCTTTTGAATGTGAAACATAACAATTCAATTCAAGGGAATTTGAAGAACGGCAATGTTGTATTCAAAGTGATACTAGGTCTTAGGTTCTTCAATTCTATAAAGGAAGGAAGATGGTTGCCATACTGAAAAATTGGGTGAATTCGCTAAAAAATCCAAAACTTTAGGTCAAATATCAAATCTGTTTTGAACTTTTTTTATCTCGGAAAAAACCTCAAATTTTAAGTTCAATTTCAAATCTGCTCCAAATTTTGTTTTGAGTAAAAAAGAAAAGCAAATTTCAATTTATTTAAAAAAATATACTTTTATGATCTAGTCCCAACTTGACATAACACTTCTACATCGATAACAAATCCACATCAACAAAGTAATGGGGTGATGATAGGGCAGATTTAACATTGCACTTCCACTTCGATAACAAATCCAACCCAATAAAAATTGTTGAAATTTTCCAAAATAAAACTATTCTAGGATATGAAAGTTAGGGACGATAACAAAACCACCCAAAAAATTTTTTAATTTAAACAAAACCTAATTTTTAGGTTTAGTCCATAAATTTGCTCAGAACTTTTCTTTGCCTAAAAAAAACCCCATTACTTTATTGATGTGGATTTTTATCGACGTGAAAGTATCACATCAAATTGGGAATTTGGATCACTATTGGGGATATATTTTTGAAAATAAATTGAAATTTGTTGATTTTTTTTACACAAGACAAAATTCGAGGCAGATTTTGGATTGAACCTAAAGTTTGGAGTTTTTTCTTAGATAAAAAAGTTCGGGATGATTTGGGATTGGACCTAAAATTTAAGGTAAAAAAAGTTCAAAGATTTGAGACCTGGGACCTAAAGTTTGGAAGTTTTTTTGAGATAAAAAAAAGTTCGGAGCAGATTTGGGACTTGATCTAAAATTTGGGTTTTTTTAGGGAATTAGGCTCTGAAAGACAAAAATCATGCAACCCTAGAACCGATTGATTTCCTAAGGTATAATATACACTTCGATAAACACTATGTACATTTTGAACTACTACTTCTGGATATGAAGTACTTTCGCACAAGAAGGAACAGTGTAAAGCAACCTCATTTATTGCCAGCACAATGGCACCAGCAAGCTTTCAAATATCGTGGTAAAGGAAGACCCCGCCACTTTGGAGGACTTTCATTGGCTTTACTTTTTTTGCTAGACCCAAAAAAGAGAGGTTGTCTGTCCCCTTTCGGCGCCAAGACAAATGCAAACCCGGTGAAGATCAGATTTTTAAATTACAGCGAGGGCGCATCGCAATTCTCACGCCTCTTGGCGCTTTGCTAATTCCTCTCGAGGAATCCCAGATCAGATTCAGAAAGGACTCCACATCTCGTTGTGATCCAATCCGGTGAAGATCTTGAGCTCCTGAAGGAGGATGAAGAGAAAGAGGGACTCTCCAGATGCAGCGACGACGTCCGCTTTTGTCGATGACGGCGATTCGTCGTCGTCGGGGGCCGAATTCGAGGTGTTCTTGAGTTTCAGAGGCCCCGACACCCGCCTCAACTTCACCGACTGCCTCTATCACTCCCTGGTCAGAGGTGGGATTCGCGTCTTCAGAGACGACGAAGAGATCCGAAAGGGCGAAAAGATTGGAGGCGAGCTTCTACGTGCCATCGAATCCTCCAAAATATATGTGCCCATCTTCTCTAGGAGCTATGCATCCAGTGTGTGGTGTCTTCGTGAGCTCACCCACATGGTGGAGTGCTCGAGCAAAGCAAAAGACAAAGTGATCCTACCGATTTTCTGTGACGTGAATCCCGACGATGTGAAACTCAAAACTCGATTGTACCTCGACGCTCTGGAGAAGCATGAGGAGAAGTTCGGGTGTGATGAAGTTCTACAATGGAAAGAGGCTCTGACAGAGGTCGCAAGAATCAGGGGATGGGGCACGAAGGACAGAGGGTAAGAGCGTGAGTTTGGAATCTCCTTTCGCTTATTTATTTTTCCCTAGCAATAAAAAGTGAGATGATCATAAGGAATAGAATTTTCTCCCATTTTTTTCCTGTTTTAATTACTCCCACCAATCACAGTATATTGGTTAATCCATCTTTCTTTCTCTTTTTTCCTTGTAATTATTATCTTCTATTCCTGAACCAGTCGTCCAAATATAGTATTGATCTAATTCTTTCATTAGTCGAGATTTCCATTTACTAAAGAAAGTGAGCTTTCATTCGGTAAAACCGAGCCCATTCAAAAATCCGACTAGTTTTGTGTCTACAGTATTCCTCAACTCAAGAGTTCATTTGCCATCTGTTTCACGCTAAGACTCTTATGTCAATATGGCAGCCATGGTGAAATCATCAACACTATTGTTGATGAGGTTTTGACCAAGCTGATGAAAAGAAGGAGAAATTTGCCTGATCATTTAGTTGGGATCCATGATCGTGTTGAAGCTATCATGGACATATTAAACGAAGGTTCGCGTGATGTTCGCTACCTGGTTATCCATGGAATGGGTGGTATCGGTAAGACAACCCTCGCAAGTGCTGTCTTTAATCAAATCTGCAATCAATTTCAAGGTTGTAGCTTCCTTTCGGACACTCGCGAATCTACGCAACATGGTAGAATTGTTGACTCACAAAAACAGTTGTTATCATATATTCTCCAAGGCAGATCTCTGGAGATCCACAATTCTGTTGATGTAGGGATTAAAATAATAAGAGAAAGGTTTCGTGATAAGAAAGTTCTTCTTATTCTTGATGACGTGGATAAGTGGGATCAACTCTCTAAACTAGCAGGAAAGAGCGATTGGTTTGGTTCAGGAAGCAAAATCATCATTACAACAAGGGACATCAACTTTTTGCCAATCAAAGAGGAGGATGAAGAGAGTAGTTTCCAAGCACATTTTGAAGAGTTTAAAATCTATGAAATGACAGAAATGGATTCATTTCATGCTCTTCAGTTTTTTAGCAATCATGCCTTCAGGAAGGATTTGCCACCACATGACTTTGATGATATCTCACACAAAATTATTAGAAAGACAGGTGGACTTCCATTAGCTCTCGAGGTTATTGGATCCTCACTTTGCTGCAAAAGCAAAAAGTTTTGGATAGACACATTGAAGAAGTTAGATTTTGTGCCAAAGCAAGAAGTCTTCAATAAATTAAAGATTAGTTATGACATGTTAGAGCATTGTCAAAGAGAGATGTTTCTTGATATCACATGTTTCTTCATTGGAAGAGAAAGACTCGACCCATACTATATGTGGAAAGCTTCCAACTATTTCCCAAAAAGTGAACTACTTGTCCTCACTTGTATGTCTTTGATAAAAATAGTAGAAAATGATAGACTATGGATGCATGATCAACTTAGAGATCTTGGAAGAGAAATTGTTCAGCGTGAAGACGTCAATTTTCCAGGGAAGCGTAGTAGGTTGTGGGAGTCCAAGATTGCCTTTGACGTGGTTCGGATGAAAGAGGTAAGCTATCGTCACCTTACTATTTTCCTTTGGAAAAAATCGACCATGCATTTATTAATGGTTGTGGAGTTAGTTTCTTGCAGGTATATTTTTTTGTTTAATTTTTCTTTTGGGAAAAAATAAGGAAAAGATTTGTGTAAAAATTCATGGTGTTTATTATGTTACATATCGTATTTAAAAGGTGTTGATAAGTTACATTTACAACATGAAAGTAATTAATAGTAAACACTTGGGGAATACATTTAAATACAAAAGTTATTCCACAAATTATATGAAAACAGATCCATATTGTGACTTCCTAGTCTATCAAAGCTTTTCAAGGCCGATTTTATTCCTTTTTGCAAAGTTGGGAATCATTAGCAACGTTACTCTGCATTGCAATGAGACCCTTAACCTCAAATTTGGTAATAGAATTAGTGATTAATTGTAATATGCAATCTTTTTTGTGTATAGTCTGGTATAGCTTTCATACAATATACGAGAGACTTTTATAAGGTTTGTTGAATATCGTTTACTATTTTGAAACAAATCCTTTTTGTATATTGATCTTTTATCCTGTAGAATCCACAACTAGTCCCAAAACAAGTAGGATTTTTTGTACATTGATCTTCGTCTTGTACTAAAGCTCACATGAAACCTAATAAAGAGACGCTCTAGAGTAAAGGAGGCTTCCATACGGACCATACCAAGCAGGTTTCGATCCTTAAGAGTCACAGTGGGGTTATACACTCAAGAGACTTTTTGGAATTCGGTCCAGCAACTTCTTCTAAATTGCAAAACCAGGTTTTTTGTGTTGCAAAAATAAATAAATATGTAGGCAGTATTTTCTATTAAGCGGTTTTGCTCAGCGATAATAGAGTTTTTTGTTATAATATAGCGATAGGAATTCGCTTAAACTGATGGATTAGAAATATTATTATGCTTTATACAGTGTAAAAAACTCTTTTCAGCTGTATGAACCAGTCGGATTAGCTTGATTAACTCTTTGTTATGGTCAATTTAGATCTGTACAAACAAAGCAGCAATGTGTGTTTCATTATTGAACATAATCAAGCTCCTTAAACTTGTATAGCACCATGTTTGTCATCCAATTCAAATGTTCACGTATGCTTTTCCTATCACCAGGGGACAGACAAAGTCATAGCACTCAGATTAACAAGACTCTACGAAGAGTACAGTTTTACGAGTGAAGAATTTTCAAAGCTGCCCAATCTAAGATACTTGGAATTAGATGGCGGGAACTTGATAGGGAACTTTAAGAATCTTCTCTCCAAGTTAACATGGCTCTCTTGGTATCGTTGCCCTTCGGAATTAAATGTGACAAATTTATTTCTCGAGAAGTTAACCGTGCTCAAGCTTTGGTATAGTGACATTACTGAAGATTGGGCCGGATGGGAGTCATGCCTGGTACAAACATTATACCATGCAGTTTACTTTTCCCCACATTTGTCTCGCTAAACATACTTGCCAATTCGCAATTCTTGACTTGGCTTATCCTTGGTATGTTTTTTTAGGTGAGCAAGAACTTGAAAGTCATAGAGATCCATTTTGCCAGAGCTTAAAAAGGACTCCCGACTTTTCGAAATGCTCGAATTTGAAGAGATTGGTTATTGATGAGTGTACAAACTTGCTCGTGGTTGATGGCTCTCTCTCTAACCTACAGAACCTGAAGCACTTGCAAATCATCTCTTACGATACCCCAAAGAGGGATGGTTGCGACCTTTTTCCAGTACCTTCTGTATTAGGTAGTCTAAAATCCTTGTCAATGCTAGAAATAAGGGGGATGCATGTTCGAGAACTTCATCATTCCATTGGAGAGATGACGTGTCTAGAATATTTGTCTTTAGATACTTGTTCTTTGCTTAGAACACTTCCAGACTCCATCGGAGATCTTAAAATGTTGAGGATGCTGAGACTTTCTGAAACTCCGATAAAGAAGCTACCGAACCCAATAGGAGGATTAGAGTCTTTGCTTGAGCTATATTTGAGCGACACAAACATCAGAGAATTACCTGCTACAATTGGGAATCTTAAAAAGTTGAGGAAGATGAGTATTTGGGAGGCTCCTATAAAGAAGCTACCAAACGAAATAGGAGGGCTGGAGTCTTTGCTTGAGCTGGATTTGAGCGGAACTCGTATCACAAAATTACCTGCTTCTATTGGAAACCTCAAACTGTTGGAGATTTTATGTCTAGACTTTAGTGCGATTAGAGAGCTACCAAAGGCTACATGGATGCTAGAGAATCTTAAAGTTTTGCATGCGAGTTTTTGTGAAAATCTAAAGGGAGAAATTCCATGTGAAATAGGGGGTCTATCCTTTTTGCGAAGCTAAAGCTAACAGGGAGCAAGATGAGGAGATTGCCCACAACTATGATTAAGCTTTCTCATCTCCAACAACTTCATTTGGGTCAATGTGATGAACTCGAACAGTTGCCAGAGCTCCCTGTGAATTTGAAGGAGTTAAACTTCTCATCTCATTTATTGTGGACAGCCCTTGACCTCTCATACTTAACTAACTTAGTTGATCTTCATATACGGGGCGGCACTCCTAGGTTGTCAGAATTGAAACAAGGAGCTCCAAATATAGAGTGGATCGAAAGATTATCTTGTCTTGAGAGGTTGACACTTGTCGTTAGAGATGTCACATTTCCTCCGATTAATTTGGCTACTCTTTCTTTGCTTCAAATTCTTGAGATAACTTGTGTTGACCCGCGATCTCTGGTGGGGATTCCATCCAGTCTTAAAGGATTGACTCTACATGATGTGAAGTCACCCATGGAAAAGTCACTCTTTTTAAACTTGACAAATCTGTCTAGTTTGTGCCTTCATAATTGTCGGCTGAGGGAAGTCAAATTGGATGATGTGCTTGGACAGCAACCGGAGAAACTCCGTCGTTTGGATTTGACATATAATGCAATTCTTGAGAGGCTTGTAATTTCGAGATTAGAGGGGCTCGAAGAGTTGAGGGTGACTAATTGCCCTCGGCTAAAGAGACTCAAGGTCTGGAGAAATTGAAATCATTAGAGGTGTTGCATATTTGCGGGCGCAGTTCCTTAGAATGGTTGCCTAATTCATCACAATTTGAGAAGCTGCAGAGATCGGAGTGCCCACGTTGTCCACCGGAAAAGATGCCCGATCTACATTTTCCAGACCCGTGTGAATTGTTCATTGGAGGACGCCGTATTTCATATACCTTCTCGGGCCTTTGCAAAGTTCAACTCTGTCATAAGCATTTGTGCGATGAGTCGGCCTTAGATTAGTGGTTTGCTCCTATTTTTGAATGTAAATCAATGCAGAATGGAAGTTCTAACTGTGGCGGCGGAGCACCGAGTCAATTCATGAGTGACAATTGCAACGTTTCATGCAAGCATCAAACGAGCAACCCTCTATACCTTGTGGACCCCAAGAAATCCTGCTAGGAGATTCTTTCGCTCTTCAACATTGAGGGTAAGTAATTTATAACTTTTTGATGCAGTAATACTTATCAGAAGTAAAGCAATACTTCTTATCTATAACTTAGCAATTTTGAACAATGTTGTCTCTTAACCTGTTAAAAAGAATTATTTTGTTTTGACAGGTTGATGATTGTGGGTTTTTTGAATGGATCGATCCTGATCTGACAATGCAAGAGAAATAAGTGATTTGCCAATTGATGAATAATAATGAGACATTGAAGGAAAGGCTGCAAAATGTGGAGAGTCAATTGAACAATGACTTCCAGAATGAAATTATGAGAATGCAAGCGAAGAAGAAGACATACTTTAGTTATACTTGTATTGATTGGAGCTTTGATTGTGTGAATGATGAGTAAGGTTGATAGGAGGGTGCAACATTGCTTGCCGTAGAGCTTTATTTTCTGAGATTTTTTTTTGCAGCTGTTGGTTCACTTGAACCGTATTGGTCAGCCATTGTAGAGCTGGCGTTGTGGAGAGGGAAAGATGGGTTGTTTTTGTAAATGTTACATAGGCAGTACAAATTGTTTAGTTCGTGCTGCTGGGAACATGCTCCGCACCGCATTGTCAATGAACATGATCGCCAGCATCTTCATCAATTTTTCTCATGGTTTCAAGTTCCACTTCAGGATCTTTGACCATCAAGACACAATCTTCAAGAATTTAGCTGCATCATCCAAAACAATGACACATGAACGAACCCAAGTATACAGCAGCAGTCAGAAAAGTCTACACGCCACTAGGTAATGACAGCCTCTTAACCATGTAATGGTCTCAAGATGGGGATATCACAACCAGAACGATCCATAATAGATTGAGTATCCATATAAAAGCTCAACACCACAGAAAATACAACAGATTGGAACACCACAAGCTTTCAAGGACTAAACATGTGATGTATCATTAAATAGATCCATACCGCCTTTCATGCATTGAGTAGATCTGATTAGTCCTGCAGATCCTATCAAAATGACTCCTGGCATATATTCAAACTACAGGGAGAAATTCGGAGTGACCAGCTGGGGAATCAAATACCAACAATTTGCTGCATAGGAGCTAAAATTCTGGAGGGGCTCAAATCACAAACTGTCGTCTCAAAATACAAAATGGTGAACAGGCGGCAATCATTTCGCCTGATTGGAGATGACCAGTAGATACAAGAATCGACAAATTCTCCAAGAGAAGAGTGCATACTTTTGTTGTTAAGTATTGTCTCGCAGCAGTCTCTTGATTAAATCTGGCTATGGTATCTTCCATGTCTGTTTTTGCTGTAGATTACCTTTGTTGCACAATAGTAAGAACTCTATTCAACTTATGCTGCTCTTATGATGGAAGAGGGACAGCTAAGGGCCTTTTTGGTAACTGGCCAAACAATGCCTTGATTCTATCTATTTTGTTTTGAGGGGCAAAAAAAGAACAAAAATCTGTTTGGTAAATTTTTTGTTCCCGAGCACAAATTTATTCTCAGAATAAGTTTTGGAATAGAATAAAAAAAAATTGATTCTTGATTTTGGGAACAATAGTAAAAAATGGAAAAGAATTTTTTTTTTCTTCTTCTTTCTTGGCATGTGGTCGGTGACCGCCATGGACCGATTTTTGGCGAGGGTGAGGGCATCGCGGCCCTCACAAAGGTGAGCTAGGCACGGACCCTCACGGCATGGGCGACCCTTGCTGGACCCTCGCCCAGGCCGCGAGTTGCTTTCGCCCTCTCTTGTGGCTAGTGATGGCCGCAATGCCCTCGCTGGCCTTGGCCTGTGGTCGGTTGCCGGCACCGGTGACCTAGCCATGGGCCAGGGAAGGAGAAAAAGGAAAAAAGAAAAGAAAAAAAGAGAAAGAAATATTAAAAAATTCAAAATATTGTTAATAAAAAGAAATTTTATGTAGTTACCAAATGGATTTTTGATCTTTTTTTATTTCAGGAATAGAATATAAATTTTAGGCAAATTATCAAATTATTTTCAAATAGAATAAAAAATTGTTTTTGGGAATAGAATAAAACAGAATGGTTACCAAACGCATCTTAAGTCCCTTGGAAAACTGTAACCTTTCAGTCCTTGATTTTCCACATCAGGAAATTCGGGACTCTACAAAGTGTTGCTTGCAATGGGATTAAACGCAACTCCTTTATTTGCTTTCCTGGTGCTTAAGTTGCTGCCAACAATTTCTGATGATTGTCTGTGAACATGAACCGCATGACTTTCTGTTTCAAAAAAAAAGTCCTTGTCATACTGATCTTTGACCATGGCGGCATTATCATAAGGGGCTCCTCTGCCACTCACAATGCTGTTTATACCTCTGTTGCGTACTTTTTATGAACTTTTTATGTTGCCTACTTCAAACTTGCTTCCGGAGAGGTCAACTCATGTTCAGAGTTGTCAATTTTTAATAGAGAAATTGCTCTTGACCTTTTTATTCCAAAGCACACGCAAATTTCTATTGCTCAAATTTCACGTGGCAGTATTATTTAAAGAAAAATTGCACAATTTTTTCAAGAATTTTAATAGTGGTATAGCTAGGAATTCAAAAGTTTATCTTTGAAACAAAATTAAAATAATGTAACAAATCTCATAATCAAACGATGCTATTAACACTTTTATAGCCTTCTCATTCTCATGTGTAAGATATGAAATTTGGCTTCGATATGATCAAAAAGCCTAATCAATCATTACGTAAAGTGAAACTACAGGTAGTCATAACCCATCGAAATGTCACATTTGTGAGATATGAGATAACACTTTGATAAGTAAAGCATGCAAACTTAATTTTTATGATGGATCCATATCTGGGTTTACGAAATTTAGATAGATGCAACCCAAATACTTGCTCCATTTTCCTCCAATTTTTCTAATTAGGCCTTATGTTTTTTGGGGCACATACCACCGAAACCCACAAATTATGTCTATTGTAACATAAATACCCCCAACTTTTTTTTGTGTTACTAATGACCCCAAACTTGCCTACTGAGACACAAATACCCTCAATTTTCTTTATGTTACAAAAAAATCCAAACTTATACATGCGTGACATATATATCCTTCGTTATATTTTCATTTAGGGTATATTTGTCATACTGGTATAAGTTTGAGGTTTTTTTTATAACATAAAATAATCACAATGGGCAAGTTTAGGGTTTTTAATGACACTGCAAAAAGTTTAGGATTTTATATGGTATTAACCCTTTGTTTTTTCCGAAACCAAATTGGGCACAATTTTCAGAAAACGAAACACGAATAGCAAATACTGTGCATCTCCATGCATTTCGATGATTAAGCAAATTCTTGCTTGCTGAAGAAGTCGAATGATTTATACTTGGAGTTAGACCCAACGGTGGAGCGCGAGTTTTCACGGCAATTACAGGGTCGCAAGTGGCAACCACCCAGGACTTATAGAGAATTATGAGGATTCTCAGGACGATGATGGGAGGCCTACGATTAAGACGTGTTTTTTGGGGTCAATCTCTTGATTGCAAATTTCTTAATTATTTTTCAAATTTAATGTCTGAACTTTAGTTTGGTTTACGAATAATTAAACGTATAATGATAATGTCACTGCTTTGGCGAAACCTGTCCTTGGCAAATACGGTACAGTGTTCTTCCTTCATTTGCCAGAATAGGACAATACCATACACGTTTTAGGTGAGCATAGCACCTTGCAATTCTCATATCTGTAGGCAAATACATGGCACGCCCATCACAAGCCGAAGCAATTTGACAGATACAACCGCAAACAGAGACATTTGTAAGTATGACCCCTAGTAATTCATGGGTGCCTCAGCAGGGGCATATCCAATCTCATAGTATTCACCAGAAAGACTCCCCATAGGTGCGGCACCCATGGGACCGGATGCTGTGCCGGAACTTCGAACCTCTCTCATGACCCGCTTCGGGTTGCTTCGTTGCACCTTACAGAGATCCGACAAATAGACACCTGTTAAAAATCGATGGCAGAGTCAGTGATAGTGAAGATTTGGGTGGACAATGTTGCTTCGAAGCAGATGACATGGGTTGATTCGCGGTTAGGAATTACCTTCTGCGAGGGCCAAGTTGAAGTAAAGATCAACAATGTTGGGTTAGTTGTAGTAACATGCCGGCGAGCAGAGCTTGGCAGTGAAGTGAGGCTGAAGTAGAGCATCTGAAGATATGCCAACAGACTCCCTAACCACTCCACATGCATGGATGCAATCATCGGTCTCAATCCACTCGTGCATGATATCTACAGCCACCTGAGAGGTCTTGCATTCGTATTCCATCTTCCCATCCGTCGGGCTCATGTAGTTCTCCAAGACGCACCTCCTTCCATTAGATGCGATCGAGAATGAGCAGAGTTCTGTAGGCAACTGCTCGCATACAATGTCACCTGACAACGAAAAACGTAAGGAAAAAAAGACAGATCAGTCGAGAGATCAAAAAGCTTGTCACAGTTGCACTGTGGCGAAGAAGAATTGCGGGTTATACCCAGAGCTCCTTGGAGGAAGAGCGAGAAGGCAAGGAAGAGAATCAAGGCCATTTTGGGAGAAGAAGAGGGAGGCTGTTTCTCAGACGAAACGCGGGCAAGTTAGAGATCTCGGTGTCTTGCTTGTTGTACTTGGTTCTGTAGCAACTTTTCTTTTGCTGGTGATGAATCTCTCTGGAGGATGCTCGTTTATATAGCACAAGGTGTTGGAGACCTTTTTGTAACAAGAACCTTCAGTATGAATATAAAAGTGTAAGCTAGTGAAGGGATGCTTGCTTCTGTACCGTTATTCCCATGGAATTCGATGACACTCCAAGGGAACCATAGAGGATGTTTAGTTTGGTGGCAACGAAATGAACAAATTTTGGATCATTACTGTCTCTCCAACGTGCCACATGGAAACCCCTCAAATGATTGGATTGAAAAAGGTAGTGCCGGAGCCTTTGAGCATGTCAGAGCCATTTTGACGTTTAGCCTGGGACCCATATTTTGGCAGTCCCAGGTAGCTGCGATTCTTTGTAAGTGAGACTTTCGCTATCAAGTGGCGTGATCAAAATATCCTTGGCTACCTCATACATGGTGAAACAGTGAAAAAGGACTGCATATTAGCGAAATTTAGCATCTTGTAAGCAAATTCATGTACATTCGGAGTCATTCTTGTACTCGAGGATCGACTTTTGTGATCTATGCACACTCAACATACCCATCTATAGGCCTAATACCCTAAAAAACCTCTAACTTTAGATTATACAATTGGCCGTGTTATTCTCCCCTTCAAGTTGCCCGAAAAATTTCCTAAAATCCTAACCACAGCTCCACCATCGAAATGGGTAATCGGTCCACTGCTCCCGGTTCTTCCTAATAGACCTATCACGTAGCAAGGTTACGATAGTGCTTGTTGAGACATACGTATAGTCTCGCATCGAAAAATTGGTATAGTGTGATGTAGAGCAATTGATATTTTCAGTTGGCACATAATTCATTGACTTAAACTTTTGAATGAAGGTTGATCCAATTGAATATATTGACAAGCTCGAATGATGGGGAAATTGTTGATATGCACCATAATATTTACATTTTAAATTTTGACTTCATCTAACAGCTTAATAACAATTGACAATGATTTTACAAAATTTCACATGGCCTAGAAAGATTGATTCAGTATTTCATGCTAAGATATTATTCAAGATCTCGTGGAATCACTGCCTTCCAAAAGCAAAAGCAAAAATATTTTATATGGTATTAGAGTAGAAGGTCCAAGTTTTTGGAACAATTGGTAGTGGCATCAGAGGACATCTTGTGTTCAAATCTTTTTAAACCGCTATTTCCCCACCTATTACATATTTCCACACTATAGTTTTAGGCTAAAGTCCAGCTTTTGCGTAGGAGGGAGTGTTAAAATATTCGACTATTAAATCATGTCTTAATCTTACCGCTTAAACTTTTTGAATAGGTAATAGTGTTTCCACAATATTTCACATGTGTGAATTGTGTCATCCCAAATCGGAGAATTGGCGTGGTATGGAACAGTTAATTATCTTAATTGGCCCATAGTTTATTGAAGAGTAAGGAGTTAAACTCTCTCTCGGTGATTTCTCTCCCATGAAGGTTTTTGGCCTCGGCTGCATCGACCCAACAGTGCCGACAACCATAGGTCAGCTTTTCCATAACCTGCAAGAACTTCTTTTAGGGCTTGTGACAAGCTTTAACGGTTGGCAGATGAGCTTCTGCGAATTTAACGAGGTTAGTGTGTTTTCGTCTTCGTCATTGTTAATTGTTTTGGACCTAACCAACTTAGTTCATCTAGATGTAATTTATGGCCCTTTTGAGCACGAGTGGGAGAACAGAAAGGGAGGAAAAGTCTTATGGGTGGAGTCTGATAGCAAGACTTCAGTTCAGCTTCTTTTTGGGTGACGATCAAGTTCCGTGGGATGGAATTGCACTTTTCGTGGAGGGCCGGGCCTTGCTTTCCTTTTTTCCTTCTCTTCGGCTGGCCCACTGTTCCATAGACCTTAATAAAGCCGCGGATTGGAATGTTAAAGCCTAACTCCGTGAGTCTCTCCCTCTGAACTGGGGGTTCAAGCCCCCCTCAATCTCTTTTGGATGTTTTTTGTTCCGAAGCCCATATGGGTTGTTGTTCTTCTATTTTACCTACATGAAATGAAATGAAATGTTTTGAGTGACCAAAAAAAAAAAAAAATCCTAAATAACCAGACGAGTTAAAACTCCAGAGGTAGGATGGCTAGGGAGGTTACGGGAAAAGCACAAAAAAAATCCTATACATTTTGATTGTGTTAATTTAGTTCTAAATCTTTTCACATTTTGCCAATTGAGTCCATCTCGCCCATTTTGATCGCAAATCGCTGATGTGGACGTTAGCCATCTTACGTGACACGGCTAGCACTGTTGTGGATTTTTTTAATAATATTTAATATATATTTCTTTACTTTTCTTTTCTTTATTACTTTTATCTTTTTATCTTTCTTTTCTTTTTTTCTTTCATTTTGGCCAGCTAGGGTTGTGGTCCTTGCCAGCGGTCGGCATGGGCCTAGACCAGGGTCACCGGCCAAAATGAAAAAAAAAAGAAGTAGAAAAAAATCCAATTTTTTCAAAAAATTGTAAAAATTGTCTATGCCAGCACCGGCTGTTCCACGTAGGATAGCTGGTGTTTACATCAGTGATTTCTTACCAAAATTAGCTAGAAGGACTCAATTCAAAAATTGTAAAAATGTTTAGGACTAAATTGACATAATTAAAAGGCTTAAGTTTTTTGGTGAAGTCGATCCAATCGAATTTGTTAATAGACTCATGTGATGGAGAGATTATTGAGATGCATCATAATATTCAAATATTAAATCACGTCTTCATCTAATAACTTAACATTTTTGAATAGTTTGTAGTGTTCCCACACTATGTCAAGCATGTGAGTTGTGTTATAAATTCCCAAATATCTAACAAGGTTAGTGTGTTTTCGTCTTCATCATTGTTAATTATTTCGAACCTCTCGAACCTAATAAACTTAGTTCTTTTAGAAATAATTGATGGCACTTTTATGTCCTAAAAAACCAGACGAGTTCAAACTCCACAGGTAGGATGGCTAGGGAGGTTATCTCACCTGAGGAAATTGCCACTAGTTGAAGATATGATCTTGCCTTCGACTGATTTGGGTACCCATTCTCGAGTCCCTCAAAATAACTTGTGTTGACCAGCGATCTCTGACGCGACTTCCATCCAGTCTCGAAAGATTTGGCTTTGGTAGATGTGGAGTCACCATTAGAGTGGCCTCTCCTCTCCAACTTGAAAAGGTTGTCCACTTTCGCGGTCCAACGGTGTTGGCTAATAGGGATCGAGTTTGATGTGCTAGGACAGCTAGAGAACCTCCATTCCTCCTATGTGGCTCTTTGCGAATTGATGGCGCGGCTTTCCAAGTTATCGTGGTTGAAGCAGCTCCGATGATTGCTTTCGATTGTGGAGCCAATTGAGATTCAAGGCTTACAGGACTGGAATCCTTTGAAAGAGTTCCCAATTGAGAATTGTCATTGCGTTCAAAGTATACATAATCTATCAAATTCACAGAAGCTAAAGGAATTGAGTTTTTTATTCTTTTACATTGCTGGAAAGTCTGCCTGATGTACTTAACCTGGAAACGTCATCGTCTTGTCATCTTGAAGTTTTCTTTTGCTGGAGGTTACATGACTTCGACGGCCCTTTCCGGCTTTACGATGAGGGAGAAAGCTCTAGGTACAATCTTCTCTCGCATTGTCAAGGCAGAACTTTTTTCATTTGCTTGTGAGACTTTCCGATCAATCAATTTATGTTCAAAGCAACTTCAATGTGTTGAAAATATGTCTCGAGTTTGAGTATGTGAATGAAACTTGACCCATGATGAATTAGTATTTGCGGACGTCCAAATATAAGCCATGGAAACCTAGAGTTTTCTTTTCGGTGTAAAAGTTTCGTTGCTCAAGTATTCCAAACAAAACAAGAAAAGGAAAGTCTAAGTGCGTCTTCTTCTTTGACTCGCTCAACATGGGTGCAAAATAAAAGATAATGATTATCTATCGAAGTCGGGAAGAAATCAGCAGGATTGAGTCCAACGTTGGCCTAGAAGACTTTGACCGTGAAAGAGGAAATTGTGGACTTCTTGCCACGTGTGTCAGAGAAAGTTGGATTCGAAAAAGGAAATAGGGTTAATACCATCAAAAACCTCCACCCGATATGCGTGTGATAATTTTACCTCGAACTTTTTTTATCACTAAAAACTCCAAACTGGTACACCTGTAATAATTTTACCATAATTTTTTTTACCACTAAAAACCCTAAACTAATATACCTATGACAATTTTACTTTAAACTGGTAAACTTATGACAAATTTACCCTAAACTATTTTTTGACCACGAAAAACCTCAAACTAGTATACCTGTGACAATTTTACCCTAAACTAATAATTTTTTAAAATTTTTTGAATTTTTTTATTTTTTTTTTCTTTTTCTTCATCTTCAACCTCTAGTCGATTGCCGAACCGGCGATCGGCCAAAGGTGGAAGCCAGCAAGGTTAGCCCCGCTGGCTGCTGGCGAGGCTCGCCCTCGCTCGACTTAGGCGAGGACAGCTCTCATCCGATGTCGATGAGGGCCTCCCTCGCCCGACGCCATCGAGGGCAACCCTCGCTTAACTCAGGCAAGGGTCACCCTCGCTCGATGCCGATGAGGGCGGCCCTCGCCAACATCGGCGAGGTTGCGCCTCGCTAGCAATTGGCGGGTCCGACCTCGCCGAC
Organism: Syzygium grande; assembly: GCA_024733475.1. Taxonomy (NCBI): domain Eukaryota; kingdom Viridiplantae; phylum Streptophyta; class Magnoliopsida; order Myrtales; family Myrtaceae; genus Syzygium; species Syzygium grande. The sequence goes on from JAMXDD010000001.1 coordinate 25,929,832, forward strand.
TTCCACCTTCGGCGACCGCCAAAGGTTGAAGATAAAAAAAAAGGAAAAAAATTAATAAAAATTTTAAAAATAAAAAATAATATTAAAATTTTATTTTAGGGTAAAATTATCACATATGTACAAGTTTGAAATTTTTGTGGTATGTTTTGGGTAAAATTATCACAAGTGTACCAGTTTGGGGTTTTTTATGGCATGTTCGGGGTAAAATTGTCACGGGTGTACCAGTTTGGGGTTTTTGATGGTAAAAAAAAATTTTAGGGTAAAATTGTCACACGCGTACCAGTTTGGGATTTTTGGTGGTATTAACCCAAGGAAATAAGTATATTTGCATGGAGTCCACATTGATCGTGGAACCTAAGCATAAATACGGGTTGTTCTGTTTTTGGCCGCACAGAGGTCTTGGTGCACTATTGTTGATGAATAAGACTTCTTGAAGCGCCGCTAGCATGCGAGTGCTTGGTGTGCGAAGACGTGCAGAGGATATTCGTGAATTACATCCATGAAGTTA